>BLKR01001233.1:0-319225 GCA_011170035.1 Teleogryllus occipitalis | reverse complement strand
CGACACAAGATGCCAACTCCAGTGGACCTTCGATTCGTAGATACGTTGCTGGAGTGCCTTTAGCGGGAGATGATGCTGCAACGATACGCACATACACAGGCTTGTCGGCTACTACTCAGGAGAGGATACGAAGGTGAGTTTCTGTAGAATATCTTCACCTATACACAAAAGTTTCTATAAAGAAAATATTTTATTTCACAATTTCAAAATTATGCTCAAATCGATGAATTCTAAAACTAAAAAAACTCAAATCGATAAATTTTAACCCTCCGTTACACGCGCGCGGACTGAGAGTCCGCACTCTTGTTTTTTTCTTTTTCACTGCCAGTTATCATGAGGTATTGAGTTGCGGCTTCCTGTATCCTCCTCGGCCGTGGTGATTCATCGATAGGCGTCGAAAAAACCTTTCACAATCGTTGCCTACGTTGCCCACAGTGGAATACTTAGCGGTGCGGAGCGTCAGTCCGCGCGCGTGTGTTCGTGTTATTAGTTCTGCTCTTACGTTTCTTATTTGTGTTACGATTTAAACGTACTTAATAAGGAAAGTTTTATATTTCTAATACATGTTTGGTCGTTAAACACTGACATAGTGTTAGGGAAGTGCATAAACATTTTTTCTGTTTTAAAAAATTGGATAAAATCATATTATTTTCATATTACTAACTTGGATATTGTGAAAGATAAATAGTTTAATTTGTTACAAATATATTTTCTTATTCTGTATAGAAATAATTTTCAAAAGGATCTACATGGAGTCGCAAATTGAGCAATGGTTAGATGAGATAGATGCTGATGACAGCGATGAAGATGTTGTAAATGTTAGTGACCATTATTCAGAAAGCGAACAAAGTGGTGAAGAAGATGATTCAGTAGAAAATGAAATGTATATTGGGAGAAATGGTTTTCAATGTTGTCCTCAGCCTGTTCTTCAAAACAAGAGGTGGAAACAAGCGACTCATAATATCGTGAAACATCTTCCGGGAGTGATAGGACAGGCGAAGACAGCTAAAAGTCCTATTGAAGCATTTCAGCTGTTTATTAGCGATGAAATTCTTGAGGAAATAGTAAAATGTACTAATATTTTCATTTCAACCATTCGTTCTAATTACTCAAGGCCTAGAGATGCAGGCCTAGAGATGCAGCAGATACAAATATTATTGAACTAAAGGCGTGTATCGGCCTTCTGTTTCTTGGTGGAGTTTTGAAGACTTCTCACACAAATCTAGAAGATCTGTGGGCAAACGATGGCACAGGAATATAATTATTTAGACTTACAATGGGCATTAATCGTTTCCGATTTTTACTGAAATGCATTAGATTTGATGACATACATACTAGAAATCACCGTAAAACTGTCGATAAATTGGCAGCAGTTCGATTTTTGATTGATCACTTCAATGCAAATATAAAGAAGCATTACTGTTTGTCAGAGCTAGTTACTATTGATGAAATGTTGGACGCATTTAGAGGACGATGTGGGTTTAGACAATACATCCCTTCTAAACCAGCCAAGTACGGCTTGAAGATCTTTGTTGTAACTGATGCGAAAATGTTTTACACTAGCCATTTAGAAGTGTATTGTGGAAAACAGCCCGCGGGACCTTATGAATGTGAAAACACGCCACATGCTATTGTGAAAAGGATGGTAAAACATATTTCAAAAAGTGGCCGAAACATTACTTGTGACAACTGGTTTGTATCCATACCTCTTGCTGAAGACTTGTTGGTAAATGACAAACTATTGTTGGAACCGTTCGTCGAAACAAACGTGAAATTCCACCCTTCATGACCACTTTGAAGCAAAGGCCTCTAGAATCAAGTATATTTGCTTTTAGAAAAAAACATGACGCTTGTGTCATATAAAGCAAAAAAAAGACAAAGTTGTTTTGGCATTATCAACTATTCATGACGACGATTCAATTGATCCGTCTTCTGAAAAATTCAAATCTGAAATAATTACTTTCTATAATGATACCAAATCAGGCGTTGATAAAGTAGACGAAATGAAATGCAACTATTCAGTTGCAAGAATTACTAGAAGGTGGTCTCTGGTGATTTTCTTTTCCCTTCTGAATATTGGTGGAATAAATGCTTTCGTCATTGTAAAAGGGAACAACAATGAATCATGTCAGAGGAAAGACTTCTTGAAAATCCTTTCACGTGAATTATTGAATGATTACGTAAGAAATAAAGTGCTTATGGAATCCATTCCCTCAACAATAAAATTACGTCTACAGGAACTTTTGGGAATTTTGAAGACTGAAAGTCAAACCATATCAGAAAGTAACATGACTCGCGGAAGATGCAGTTTCTGCGACAGGAAAAAAAATAGACCCTCTAGATTTCGGTGCGTCTTGTGATTGTTTTATATGCCTTCAACATGTCTCGGGTTATTTGTGCACTAATTGCATAGCAAATGTATAATTGAAATAAATAATTGTTCAATTTTTAACAATTTAATGTTTTATTGTCATGTATTGTTTTTTTCTAAATGTTCTTTTACTTGTAGAAATTTGTTTGATTATACAGAAATGTGTTCTCACTAATCATCAAAATAATTTCAATAAATAGGTATTAATCTAATAAAAATAAAAATATAAAAACCAACAATTGAGTGTTTTTATTGGAACACAAGATCTATTTGATATTCACATAAAATACTATGAAAATGTGCTAATAACTTTGGAAGGAGAGCGAATGTAAGGTATGCGGACTCTCAGTCCGCGCGCGTGTATTCGCGTCACAAACACAGCGCGTGTAACGGAGGGTTAAATAAATTCTAAAACTAAAGTTAATCTTTGTATTAACAATGGAATAGTCTCATGTAGGAAAATCTTGCATTTATTTATCTTTGAAACCTCTTTCTTTTTAAATCGCAAGCCTTCTCATACAAAGAAAATCTGAAAGAAAAAGAAGTTCCAGAAATAGTAATTCTTTTTAAATAATAGTGTGTATCTTGTAAACTTCTTAATCCATCCTTGTTGTTCAGTAGTTGAACCTCCAGAAAAACTTTCAGAAATGTGTTAAATAATTATCTGTATTCACACTGAATTACGTAGGTAAATTTATGCATGAATTTCAGCTTCAATGTATTAAGTAATTATTTAAACACTTCATGAATTCTTCAGTCTCTGCTGGTTGATAAAACAATAATAAAAACGAAATGTTATAATTAAATTGTGTAATTTTGATTGACAGATTTATTCTTTTCTAACTTCCTTGAAACATTGCTTTTCAACAATATGACCTTCTGTATTCATGAGATTAGTTATCAGCAGTATTGTACATATATGTTGATGTGTATACAATACAATATGTATTTTGTACATTGTATTATACATATGTGGGAACAGAGGGTGGTTCAGGGGGGCCATGGTCCCCCTGAACATTTTCAAAGAGGCCCCATAGCCATGTGTGATAAAACATCCCTGCCCTCCATCCATGATTTTCCCCTTTTTACCTGAATAAGGATTTTTCATAATTTTATTTAATGTAGGTCAGCACCAGCTCAGATCATAGGTGGCTACTATTATTTTATACACAAGTAACATTTTTAAAATTATAATAAACATAAAATAATTAATTATAATAATTGTTCATAATAATTCAAACCAATTTGTCTAACCTAGTAAATTTGTGAACATTTGGTGGTTAGGCTCTCCAGGTCTGGCAACTCTGTAAATATTTCAACATAACGCGTTTTATTTGTAGTATAGTTGATTAATTTACAAGAAAAATATATGTAAATGTAAATATGTTCAATGATCAAATGTGGCCCAGAAATGTAGTTGGCCCCCTTGTTGTTTTAGCTGCACATGCCTCTATACACACGGTTAATATTAGCAATCTTAATCCTGCACACTAGTTAGAAATAATACTACATGAGTTTGTTATTTAACTGAAAATACTTTATTAAAGTATAAATGTGTCTCTACCCATTTATCTTTATCATTTCTCTACCCTACCTCTAAGTCAACATAATCATTTTTTTCAGGTTTGAGCTTGAAACGAAAGCAATGCTGCAGCGTGATCAGTCTCGCCATCGACAAGAACTAGAAAGACGAGAAGCAGAGAAGCGACGAATTGAGCAGGAATGGCAGCAGGCAAAGCGTGACTTGGAAAGTGAAGATTTGTTGGACAAACTTGCGGACAATCCAGCTGGTAATTTTGATTCGTCATATTCATTAGATTGAAAATAAATTCTTCAAATTGAATATTCAAAATAGTTAAATTGACAGCTAATAAATGACCAGGACAGTAAATGTGAACATAATTTTTTTCTAGGCTAGATACTTTGATGCCTTTTAAGTAAGCAATGAAATCATGAAATTAAGATTTCAATTGTCAAGTTGGTGGAGAGATTTCTGTACCTCTGCGTATGCTATTTGCTAGGTTAAGGGCAGTTTTACCACCTTCGATTATGTGTTTAACTTCGTTTATCTTGGAGTTTAATCGCGTTTAAAGTTCTCGCGAGTTTCACAACGTGATTTAAACGCGATTACTGGAAGTTAAACTCACGTGGAGTTAAACGCCCGAGATCGGCCGTTTAAGCGCAGATAATCGCGATTATCAGCTATCCATCCTCGTTTCGACACATTATGGTCTCGTTGTAGTATAATAAAATGTTTAAAGACTGTCAAATGCACAATGCTGAATGAGAATGATCTTGAGCAAAACCTGATATTTGGAACATTCGTGGGCCTAGAATTGATCGATAGTCGTGGTCATTTTGATGAATGAAGGTCCATGGTGTTCCAGGTTATTTGAACTTAGTATAGTAGTACGGTAGTAGCAGGTTCATGTTTGTTGATCGATAGAATATGGTGTTAATTATTTGTTTGTCCATATTTCTGAAAATGTATTTCTATCATATAAGTATATCAACATATAGTACAAAAAAATCAAAAAGCAATGTTATAAAAGCAAGTCAATTTTATTTACACACGTACATTATAAACAATTACACTAAAATAACAATCAGTTTGAAAAAACTACTATAAATGGATGATACTTACAACAAATAACAATGGAGCTAAATACAAATACACATGTACAATACAAAAGTACAATACACATGTACTTACATTTATGTCAATCAGAATATAGCTATAGAAGGAAGAGAAGATAAAAGAAACGAAAAACCAGAACCATTTCAAGTTGTGTCGGCAATATCAATTTTGTTACAATGCCTTGAAATAAAAATATTGATGAGTGAAATAAGGTGGCTATTACAATGCCTATTATTACAATGCCTTGAAATAAGGTGGCTAACATTGCATGTAGTAACTATAATCATAGCTTCAATATTAATTTGTTGTTAACCTTGTCTGAACATTGTTTTATCTTTCATTGTAATTGGAGGTTTCACCTTTACAATCGTCTTTGTTACCAGAAATATGTTACATAGTACATGTTTGGCTAGCTTCCTTTTCTTTTCAACATTCAGCTAATTGTAAATATGGTGAGGTGTGAGGTGATGCCACGACAATAGGCCACACACTACATCTGCTTACCAATCAACATGTGTATTTACCTCCATTATGTTGTTGTGTGGAGAGTATTCTCAATTTATTTTTTAAATTCAGAGTGTTAATTTTGAGTCACTTGAAATGTATAGTATATGTAAGTAAAATTATGTTTATGTATGTTTTTAATGCTTTCTGGTCTTACGAATCTATTATATCCCTCAAATAAGTTTTCAAAAACAACTGGAAACAAATAATTCAAACTTGCCAAAGTCACATGAAGAAGCTGCTTTCATTATTAGATTTATGATCAAGAACTGTTTTCAAAAACATTATTTCTCTGATGGGAGAAATGTGGGCTGAGAAGAAGCAGCTTGAATTTTATTTTTTTTAATTCAAAATAATATTTAACTAATTTCTTTGTACTCGTCACAAACCCCTCTATTAATCGTCATGATTAAGTTGCTTTGTCAAGAATTCGATCAAACCATTCTAAATTATCTCATATATTGTTAATTGAAAAAGTTCCACAACCTACTTGTACCATCTGCAATAGAATTCTATCAATAGAGCACATCCTTCTGGAATGCCCCGTACACATCGAAGACAGAAAAAAATGTCTAGGAAATGAAAATTTCAATGAAATTTTATCATCGCCAAGTTTCCAAGAAAAAGTGTAACTATTTTGTAAAACTATCATTATTTTCTCAGAATTGTAATTGTATTACTGTAGTAGTTGCTCATGACCTATGCAGTTTATGCAACTTAAAATAAAAATAATTTTAAAAAAAATATTTGTTTTACAAAAAACATTTTATAAATAGTTCATAGGAGACATAAATAGAATATTTCACTTGTTGGAAATAAAAATTGGAAATTCTTATTTTTAGTTCAAATATTAATATTAATTTATATTTATATTATTATGTTAATATTAATGTTTATATTAGCACATGCTGTATTTTTCTTTTATACATTACAAATATAACTTAACAAAAAGTAATTCATTTGTTATTACATTACAATATTTTATTTCTGCAACTTAGCAACTGAGAGGACCATGGAGGTTAAAATATATCATTACTATAACGAAACACAGATTAACACCCATGTTCATTAACACCTATATTCATCCATGCACGAAGTCTGTATGAACTTCATGGTTTCTAACCTCTTTGCTCAGAATATACAATTTCGCGCTTGCAAAGAGTATACGACAGAAAATTTTAGGCCCACAATGCTCCGCGGCCAGTACCAACCTCAGGGTTTTAGCATGAAAACTAGTTTAACTTAACCGAGTTTATATATTCAGCGATGAAACAGATGCACATATAAACGCGATTATATTGCGAGTTTAATTTTAATCGCGTTTACTTTAAACACGATTAGCAGATAGTTGAACGAGTTTGGTGAAACCGGCCCTAAATGAAGCTAATTTCATTGAGTTTACTGGGAAAAAAATATATTTAAATTTTTTCTAAAAATAATATAACATTGAAGTCCATCTTAATAGGGCATGGGAATTGCTTATTTCAAGAGGTTATCTTGTGTTCAACTGGAAGAAGGTTTTAAAAACTTTTATTGTAAACTCATGATAATGCACTTCATTGTCCCAAGAATATTAACAAGAAAGCTGATGTGACCTACTGAAGTAGTATGATTATTCTTCCTCTTTATGTATCGTGTGATATCACTAGGTTGTTTATTTATTTATTACACATCAAAAAAAACTAAAAAATGTGTGATGTTTAGGGAATGTATTTTGACATGATTGCATTATCTTATTTATTAATATACCGTGTAATAGCTCAGGATTAGATATTATCTGTGATACATTTGCCTGTATATACATTTTTTATTTCATAAATTTAAAAAAATAAAAAAATAAAAATATTATAAATGTTTGCAGACCTGTCAAGGAAAGGCGATTCAGTAAGCAGGATGCCTGCTCTGCTGAAACCTGCTCCAGGAACTGCACAGTTGCAAACTCCTACACTTAGCGGAGGGCAAGGCACTTCTGGGCCTCCTTCTCCAGCAGCTGCCCTTCTCACGAGGACTCTGCAACAGTATCAGCAGCAACACACAGGTAAGAAAACTTTATTCATGCCCAAAACATCAAAATGATACGATTGTTCTTCTGTGCTCATTTTGAGATAGAAGCACCAGAAAACTGTATAAGGCAGAATGTAGTAGATCATCATCTTGTTTTAGTTGACTATTGTCACACCACAGAAGTGAAAATGCCATTCAAAGTAGAGATGGGCTTAACAGCTTTTCTTCAATAACTGTTATCACAAAAACAGCTGACTCGTAATAGCTGTTATTAATAACAGTTGAAAAATAACAGGTCCATAACCAGCAACCTAACATGGCCGACTGATAAGAGTTAAAGCAGTTGTAGCGACTGCTAAGAGTTAAACCACGCAAAACGAATAATGTTGGTAGCAGCGTAAAGCTTGTGCAGCTACCTTACGGCGCTTCCTTGCACTACTTTCCCTAACATGTTTGGGCAGAGTAGCAGCTGATATGAACGAGACTGGATGAACTGCCAACGATGAATATAAATTCATATAATGTGTAGCGAATGTGTATAGAATATAGAATATTACTAAAATGTAAGTGATTGGGGTTCAGATTGCAAATATTTTTTCAAATATGCAACTTGTGCATAATGAAGTGATGAATGCCAAATATAATGAGAAGAAACAGTGTTTTTTTACCTATAGCTAAAGTGTTAATGACTGTCGAATACCAAGTATTATAATGTGAGTTATTTGACCGTAACTCATTTTATTTTATCGGACCTAGGGAAATATTAGTTGATCTCACATAAGCAGCAATGGCACAGAAATAAGTTAACATATTGGACGGACTTAATTTAAAGGACAAACAACTTGTTGTAGTGTATACAATTAAATATAAAACTATTGTGGCACATGGTGTGAAATGCTGACGAATTATGTATTAATGAATCTATAATTTGAACACTGGCAAATCATGATTGATCAGCTGCAGTGAAGCTGTTATCGTACAAAATGGTTGCCACAAAAGCAGTAGGTTGCAGTTCTATGCATTTCAACCGATAACAGCCAATAACAGGATAAACGAAATAACTGTTATTTCACGTAACAGTTACGAAACGCTAACTGTTAAGAAATAACAGTTTAGCTGTTAAGAGCACATCCCTAATTCAAAGTTTTTCCAAAATTAGGATTTAATAAGAAACATGAATAGAATTTTACTTCTTTATTTTCTTTTTCTGAAGAATGCCAATGTGAAAAAATCATGTTCATAATTCCTCTAGCTTTTCTTTTTATCAAACTTATTTTTCATGATTTAAAGGGACCACTTTTGATCAGTGAAATTGATTTTGTTTTAGTTTGTAAAAATTATCAGATCCAACCTTCTCCGCCCTACTCCCTACCATGCTCTGCCCGGCCACGCCACGAAAGCTGTTCTCCCTTGACCCCCATTCAGAAATTTCCAGAATACCTCGATCACTTTTCCACAAATAATTACCTATTTCTTATTCGAAGTTCCAGCTTCTAAATATTCACTTTATAACTAAAAGCAATGAACAAATCTAAACTACAAAATAAAATACTTGTAAACTCATGTATAATTTTTGTGGAGTTTTATATAATATTCCAAAACTATCAATAAATTGTCACGTAAAACTTATCCTATTTTTATATTTTGTCTTCTATTGTATTCATAAACAGTTTTGAAATTGATCTGTCAACTCGTGACCTTGAAGGGACTTACTGATTGATTGATTTTTTGTGATTCCGGGCGCGTCAACTGCTTTGGTCATTAGTCCCGTTAGTATAGTGCATGTTTTTTTCGGGAGTTGGTGGTGATCTTCCCCCGCTGAATGGCGAGATCCAGCGCCGACCTACCGTCGGCTAGTGGGGTTTCCCCCTAACCAGGACTCTCCCACCAGCGGGGCACCGCCCCAGCCGGGACAAGCTCTAAGCTCCCGACAGATATCCCGGAATATGTGGTAGTGTAGTGCATGTTAGTGTAAGTGTGTGTGTAAGGGGAGAGGATAGGACAAAGAAGAGGAAGGATAGATTGCGCGCGGTTCGTGGCCCGTTTGGTAGGATACAGCTCCGGCATTCGCCTGGTGTTGATCGGAGAAACCACGGAAAACTACCGATCAGAGCAGCCGGCCGTTAGAATTCTCCTCCAGACAGCGACTGAATTCGACCTAGCAGAAAAGCTAGTGTCGAAAGTCCTGCCGCCATCAGGACTTGAACCTGGGACCTCCCGGTCAGAGGCGCTGCAGTGACATCAGTTGATGCACTGAGCTACCGCTCCCGGTGAAGGGACTTACTGTTTTAAGCTGTGTATAACATGCAGAAGTTCATATACGGGTAGGGCAGTTGGTAGATCCGGAGTAATAGTAATAGATGTCATAACGTAATTGATGAATCTTAATCATAAAATAAATGAAAATACTTGTATCTATTCTGAAACATAATTACCAGCTTTTATAATTCTGAAGACGACAAAAATATATATGTTTAATGCCCTATGTGCTAGTAACATGTAGTATAAAACTTATGTGTTCAGGTAAATCAATTCATCATGCGACTGATATATTAGAATACTAATGATCCACCAACATTACATTATGTGTAAATAATAAATTGACAATGCACAGAGCAACATAACAAAGCAATATTAGCATCATTATTTTATCCCAAGTGATAAAGATAATGGATCTTAAAATATGAATATTTTAAGGACTCCCAAATATTATTTGCTTAGATAAAAATATTTTTAGACAAATTAATTTTTATTATTTTATTTTCTTATTTTTGTTTTGAAAAAAAATATATATATATATATTTAAAAACCAAACATAATATGGGGGTTCTTTCCTTTATTATTAGTGCAATTAATTGCAGCACAGTGGGCCCCTTTCGACACATGCATTGTTATTAATGTAATAATTGGAAAAGAATAAGAACTCAGTTGTTGAAAACCAAATCCATTCCGAAACTTGTCAAATGTAAGGTTAACACACTAGTTCTATGTAATTTTACATTATTTAATGATGTGCCCTCGAAATATTAGGAATACAAAACCATGACATCAAAAAAACAATATAAATAATTTTTTTTTAATTTTTAACTAACTCATAATAAACTTTTTAACTATTTCACTAACAAATCCATTTACTTCAGTAGCAGCTATCTGTAGTTTTACTTTGTCTCCACCAGGATCGCTAGCTGTATGTGCATGCATCCTTAAAACGCCAGAAAAAGGGCTGAGCTGCACTACTGTATTGATATGTATATTGTGGTTATACATCATATCATTTGTTCAGTTGATAGATTCTCTTATTTCAAAGTGTGCTGCTGCCATCAACTTTTGAAAAGCATACATACAAAAATGTTGCAGTATGATTTATTTATAATTGAAAAGTTCGTCTAGGAAATTTTCATGATACAGTTTGGGTGAATGTTATTCATTGTGGTTGAATTTAGAAGATTAGTACCTAAAGTGAGAACAGAAATCTTAATATCTATCCATAATATTTCATGTACAAACCCAGCATTGCATGCAAAACTGGCTTACAAGTGTAATTTGCAATGGGTTAATTATATGAATGGATATCAAGAAATCTTTTTTTAAAGGAGTTGCACAGTTCTTTTATTGTGAGAAGTTTCTAAAATCCTAATCGAACATTCTGTGCTCAAATCATTCCGGTCATGTTCACGGCTGGTGAGAGCTAATGAACATTGAAATATTAACAAATATCACAAAACCAACAGTCAGATAGTTCAAATTAAATGTAGAACTAATTGCAAAATTTCAATATGTCAATGCAGTTTTTTGAACATGATAATTAGTTTTTATGTTTTGAAATTGAATGAAAATTATGATGGACATCGGTGGTAAATCGTGCTTGTTTTTTATGAGGAGAAAAAAAGTCATTAGCATAAACTATGTCAAATAAAATTAATGAATTCTAAAGGAAATTAGATTTCTGATTACTTACTCTGATCCCATTGCAAGTGCTGACTTACAATGGGATCAGAGAAAAAGACCTAAATGTTCGATTTGCCCCTTCAACGAGCCTCCAATCCACCAGCCCATGTTATAAGATACAATGTGCCAGCCACTACCATTGACTCATCACATTGCAATGCCTTGGGATGCATTACTTTGATTCCATTCCTCTGCGCACAATACGCAATACACACAGGTGGTACATAGTTCTTGTTTCTTACAATTTTGTTCCTTTTAGAACCACCACCAACCAGAGACGTGCTGAGTGGATCTGATGAAAGAGATGGAAGTTCGTCTCTGCAATCGTTCACTCATACTCGTAAAGTTGGAGGCACTCATTTCTTCCCCAGCAGTCCAGGACCTAAAACATCTCAACCTACTGCACTCTCCAGTTTGGCAGCAGTCAGCACTCTTGTGGATGCAGGGTAAGCGCTTATTATTGCTTGAAGCAGATCGATAAGAGAAATATTGAAGCTAAAGAGAGGAGTAAACACACTTCCTTTGATCATATCTTTGCCATAGTGGTTGACAACAAAAGACGGACACAAATGCAACATAGCAAAAACTCGCATTTCATGTTGTTGTTGTTGTTGTTGTTGTTGTTGTTGTTGTTGTTGTTGTTGTTGTTGTTCGGACTATTAATAAATAGTCAAGATCTATCTTGTTTGCTCTTATATGTTACAAATTATTATAAACTGCAAATAATCCAATCAACAACATGTGCAACCATGCCAATGAATCAGGTAGTTATTAACTTATTTGTATCATATACGATTATTTGTAATGTAGCTACAAGTCAAACACTGATATGGAAAAAATATTTGTTGTACTTATCTAATTAGTTTTATGCTACTGTAAATGAGAGTTTTTTTTATAGTTTTGCATGTTGTTTTATATGGACAGTCTGTTAATTAAAAAAAAAAGTTATGCAATGAAAAAGTGGTCTTATTTCTTTCCTTTTGCAGGTATCCTCCTACAGCCAAGTCAGTGGCTCGCAGTGTGGAATTGGCTGCTGCTCGAAGTGCCCAGGCTAGCATGAGGAACTCGATGAATTCACCTTTACCTTCTGGGCAGTCAGGCGCTTCTGAACTAGGGGAAAACCCAACCAAGCCTTCTCAAGTAACAGCAGCAGATTCAAAAAGTAGCACAGCTTTAAGCTCCTCATCACAGCTCAAGAGGCTAAAGACTGGAAATGAACAGGTATGTGTGAAGTGCTAACAGTGTTTAAAAATAATCACCCACATTTTTTCTTCCTATTGACATTTATTAATGTTTGTGAATGTAAAACTTGTTAATAAATGTGTGTAAAGTGAAATGTTAAACAATGATGTTTTTGATGTTAAATGTTGGATGTTAAATGATGGATGTTAAATGATGGATTTCTCTTGGTAACAAATTGCTATAATACCAAATTGACAATACCGGAATATACTTGCAATGCAGAGTTATGTGTTTTTCTCTCATAAAACTTTCACCAATGTATTCGAATCTAGATGTCAAATATAATGTCCCGTGACCATTTTTCTCACAGATTCACTGTTGCATCTACAAATATTTTTATTGTGGAGCAACGTTAGGCTAGGCTAGGCTATATCTAACTTAGCTTGAATTGACTTTGCTTTGCTTTCCTTATAGCCCTGCCACATCACAAGACTTAAGGGTTAAGCAAAGGCTCCAATTAGTGTAAAATGCCATCACTTCTTTGACATTGATTTTTATAATTTAAAACATGGTTTGCGGTTGTGCATTTAAAGGAAATTAAGCTTTCTTGATCCTAAAATGCAGAACACAATGTAACACATTACCGTAGGAAATGCTGAATTTGCTGGCTTTCCTAAATTAACAGATACTCTAAAAATAATTGTAGCTTGTTACTGGAGTGTTTGGTAGCAAAATGTCTGAAAGTTTTCCCTTACTTATTGCAACATCCAGAAGAAGGTGAAATAATTAACACAAATAATGTTGTAAACCTATGTTTACATAAATGTATTGCTCAATTCTTTAATCTGATTTTGCAGTTATATCACATAATAATGACATAGTTTAGAACTTGTTAATGTATTCCATAACAATGCAGAGAACCTTTTCTTCTTACATAATTGTACACTTGCTGGCAATATTTTCATTTTTCTGGAGCTGTATGGATGTAACAGAAGTTCTGATCATTGATTTTGGAAACAGGGCCCCACTCCATCTCAGACATATGGATCACTGCGAAGTGGTTCTCTCGATTCACTCCAGGAGGCTTATACTAGTGATCCAGCTACCAGACCACAGAGTGATGTTTCAGAAGATGGTGAGTGAACTCTTAGCTTATAATTCTTCTTTATCTTATTGCCTATTCATTTACCCTTGTGGGGATGTCCTTGTACAATTTAAGGTTTACTTGAAGTGGCATAGTTGTTTTGTGGAGTGGCACAGAAGTTTCATCTTGATACATAATCTTCTATCTTAAAAAATGGAATATTTCTATCTGAATTTCAGATTGCTTCTCAAATGTGGTAAAATGAATGATAACAAGTGAAAATTGAAAGATTGTACAAGGATTTGCATATTTTATGTAATCTATGTATTTGATTCTATTCCAATCATTATGATTTAGTCTTGTCTAGGTTTTGTACCAGTAAAAAAAAAAAAAAAAATCTTTAGTAGATGTGCATTATATGTGATTGTCATGTACCTAGAAAAATGTCTGTCCTTTCCAAGTAATTTCTTTCTTTTTCCCTGCTATTTTATAACCTTCAATAACAAATATTATTATAGTTCTTTTTAGTTTTTAACTTCTTTTTGTTCCTCTTCATAACTTTTATTTCTAAATTTCATGATAATAATTCATGATAAATATGAGTGCAAAGCATGGTTGTGTACATCTGACGAATTAAATTCTGTGCTTCACACATATTTTGAATTCCTGCTCCAAAATTTCTGTTTTTTTCTTTCTTTATAATTTTGATTTTTATTATATTATAATAACAGTGGTCTTTGCTTTATTAATACCACAAGAGCTTTCCTAGGAATGTACATGTGATCTGTGTGTGTTTTTTCATTTCTACACAAATTATTTTGTGCTATTACATTTGAAGCGTGTCGAAAATTTAAAAAAAATGTTTTCTTTCTCTTTTTAATTTTTAATTATCTTCTAGAAAAGCTCTTTGTGTAGGGTACCTGGAGCACTGTTTTGTTCTCTCATATGGAATTTCTTCAGGTCTTCAGAATTTTACTTCTAGTGTCAAATTGTTCTTTTTCATCTTTCTTTAAGATGTGTATCCTTGATTGGTGTTGCATGTTAAATTATTTTTTCAGTACATTTTGTGCATGCTTTTTTATTTTTCAAAGATTTTTAAGTAAGTGCTATCACCACATAATGATAAGTCAAATTTATTCTGTCAAGATTTTAACTAAACCGAAAAATACCATTGCAAGTAGAAACCTGAGAGTGGAAATTGCATTTTTGTATGAACAACATTCACAAGAAACATACTACATTTTTCAAACATACCCTTGTGTTAATAGTATGTTGTTGCTGGTGTATTTTGACACAATGACCTGAGCTGTCCATATGAGAAACAAAGGGTGTTAGGCAGAGAGTATTGGCTAGGATATATCATTATGACCTTACAAGCGGTTGGATCATGCATCAGCAAGTGTGTTGTTCGAGCCTTTGCTCTTCGGAGTAGAAGATGGAATTTTACTGTAGTTTCTTTAACTTGTGTATTGTAGTTTTAACTACCCTGATGACTTGTGAAACAACCCTGAACTAATGATACAGTGTTTCCCAAACTTTCATATACCACTGCCACATCTCACCAAAATGTTTACCAGATGTCAAGTAATCTAATTATCTAAATATTTTGTCCCTCATACAATGTCCATCAACTTATTTCTGAAAAAGAATTTTAGTATTTTTGTTGAATATTTTACAATACGATTAAAAAAAAAAAAAATTCCTCTTAAAATCATTTCTTTCCTGATCTACCATAACATGCTTCACAGAATCTCAAATATTCAAATACTTAAGTCTTCTTTTGATGATCAATATGCTTTTGATAGGGTATATTTACCTTTTTGGGAAACACTGTAAATTTAGATCTAACATCACAGTAACATTAATTCCCTGTTGTTTCTCTGTTTCTTTCCTGTTGCTCTTGTAAATGTGTCTTGTGGCGGTTGGTGAGTGCAGGGAGTTGCTTCTTCTCCTGGACTCGCAAGATCCTTGCCATTAACAAAAAAATCTCTAGGTACATACACAATCCTGACTACTTTTTTACTTCTTTTGTTCTTTTAGCTACTCATACATCTAAGTTGTGTCTTCATAGGAAGAGAGTGTGTGTAAAATTTGTACCTCTTGAGACTGCAAAATTTACAGTGAAATTCTGACATCCCCTAATGTACATTTTTAATTAATATTTGAACAATTGCATTTAATTTTGTAATAGTTGCTTGGAAGATTGTACGTTGTTAAGTTTAAAATATTTTTGAGTTGTCTAGCTCTAACTGGAACTGAACTTTAGTTTTCATACTTCAGGATGCTGAAATTCTTAAATATTTTGTTATAATACAAAATCGGTTCTTTGAGTTATATTTTTCTATTTCTTGACATTTTCATTATAAAACAAAATTACTGTAGGGAAAATTTTGTTCAGATACTGAAATAATTTCTTTCAGCAGCTGTTGTAATGAGGCTTACAAGGTTCTATTCAATTGATAATCAGAATTTGACTGGAGTTTGACACAGAATATTTTGACAAATTTACTTGAGAATTGGTGCAATGTATTTCTCACTTCCTACGAATGACTAAATTTACAGTTGCTTTATTATGATAAAACAATAAAATAGATATGCATATTTTTGTTGTTGTTTCATGAAATAGTGTTTGTTGTTATTCTTACTGGTGTTTTCTTTTCTGTCTTGTTAATGAAGAGTATATTTAATTTAATGCAATCCAAAATCAGGTGTATTTGTCCACAAACACTGCTGTAAGAAAAATGTAATTATAGACATCTGTATTCGTAAGCACTTCTTTTAAATGCTGTTTTAGTAGCCTTTTTGATGTACCGGATAATGTTCTTTAATACCAAGATGTCTGACCTCTTGATATATGTAATTGTAGTACATACTACATTGAGTACTCATTGAATACCACTTCTTTGTTTAGGAAGATTACAGATGCACTTAAGCATGTTTCCATTTTAAGTCTGTAGTACACTACAAAACGAATGTTCCAGTGTGCAACACTTCTCATTAACAGCACGGCACACTGTCACATTCAAGCATGGAGTACTTGAACACCAGCACAAATGCAGGATTCATTATGATAGCAAATATTTGAAAGAAGGTCAGGTATATTTGAAGGAATTCAACAAAAATTAAAGACGAGACACCTTTTCATATATGCTACAAACATTCGTAGGAAATCTTCTATTAACACTGGACTTTCCATAGGGATTTCAATGATATTATTTCTTTGGGCTGTTTTAACGTACATTTCGTCTAAATTTATTGTAAATAAATCATAAAATAATTATTGTAAATAATTCATAAAATCCTCAATTCACCCCAAATTTAATTTTTTTGCCTTATTGAATCGTACATAATAATATATTTTTTGTTGGAATGTCCAAAAGTTAAAATATAATTTCTCCAATGCTAATGGGAGAACAAACTAAAGTCCTGAATGTTATGTGAACACATGGGCCTCCATTGCAGCATTGTTTGTGGTTCCTCATACAATTTTGCTCAGAACATTTGTTTTGGTCTTTAGGATTCTGCTTAGTCTTAGTGGTGGCCTGTTGTAATCACGTTATCTATTCCCATATAAACAGATCATGAAGGTGTCATAATTATAAATTTAGGTAAATAGTATGTTTTTAAAGCAAACCAAACATTCCTCATACAAGCAGTGCTATCTACAGTTTTATGTTTAGCTAGTGTGCAGCCAGTTAATACAATTTGTAACCTTGAATCATAATATGCCACTTTTCCATAAAATTTTCTAAAAAGCATTTTGTACAATGTTAAATTTCATTGGTAAATTTGTGTTCTGTGTGGAATATTCTCTGTGTGGAGTTTAAGATACTGTATATGTTCACTTTCCCGATTCTTTACAGTTTGTTTTTATTAATTTTAGATTTACTGATGTTTGGCACTATTCAAGAGTTCATTATTTGAGTCAATTTTGTGCTTGATAAAATGTACAAGATGTAGAAACGTACATCCTCTCTAAGTATATTTTCAAGTAAATTTAATTTTTCTCTGTTTAAAAATCTTATAAAGGAAAATGTATGGCAATGAAACTTAGCTGAGCTAAGAAATGTACATTTCATCTTCCTGGTTACTGTCTCTGTATTAACTGGCTTGGAAGATGTTTTGGGTCTGTGGTTCCTGTGTTTCTGACTTTCTCTTTACACAGGTTGTCAGTCTTCTCACTATTTTCCATAATAGTTTGTAATGATTTTCTTTGTTCTTTGATGGAGTGCACAAGTTATGAGGAATAAGATTTTTTTTCTTCTTCTTTCTTATTCCTTTTTTTTCTCTCTCCTTTTTTTCTGTGCCCACTTGTATGTGCACATGGACCTATTTTATAAAGATTGTTTTTATATTGGAGGGAATTAAGCGTGAATCATCAGAAATTGCAAAGAAATTGAAATTCAAATGTATGAAGGCTTTTCTTGTTATTCATGGTCTTCACCAGGTGGGAGATGCTCGTAACTCTTATTCTAAATTTACCCCTTTTTTCTTCCTGAAACATTTTCACTACTTATCAGCCTGCTTTTCCTTAATATGTTTGATGGGCAAAGTCAGAAACATTCAGGAAAAGTTGCAGATAAAAAACTCATTGATGGATCTGTAATGGAGTGTGTTACGTTCTTGTCTTCTCCCTCCCACCTTGCCTAATGTGCCACTGTCGGCTCGCCGCCTCTGCCAATCGCTCGCTCGCTCGCTCACTTACTTTCTCCACTTGCCATTCACAAATGATTGATCGAACGAGCACAGGCAAGCGACGAGCCCGAGCTTCTGGTGCTTCCTATCACAGCTACATCCACAAACCCCCCTCAGCACTAGCGCAACCCAGCACGGCTGCATCGAGGTCGACACTGGTGCGTCCACTGGGCACGCCGGCAGCAGCCGCGGACGGGAGTCCGGTGGGCCTTTCGGCCGCCCCAAGTTCCCTACCACGGAAACGCTAGGCAGGCTGCGCAGAGGTAAGGGGCGAGGCGGTCGCCCTTGCCTGCCTGCCTTCCTGACTTTCCGCTTCCTGGTCCTACTCTTTTTCTTTCCCGTCCATAGCTTTCTGATTACTTTACGATAATAAGTTCTCCCATGGATAACCCAATTTGCTGATTCAGATATACTAAGAGACTGGTTACATTTGGTGTTGGTGAGAAACAATGGTACTGGTACTTTATTTTCTGTAAAGTTTTGCTAAAATTAATGAAGTGAATACTTCATTTGTAGTACAGACTGTCATTTAATTATATGAATTTTCTTTCTTAGAAACATTTCTTTTAAGTTTTGATATTTGAGAAACATTCTATTTAATTTCAGAAAGTTTTTATTCAAATATTAGTGTAATCCAGATAATTATGGGCAAAGAAACAAATATTTACAAACGTGTTAAACATAAGGGTGTGTATTACAAGCTTACATTTTTAACTGTGACTACAAAATAATGTAACAGACATGCAAATTCCACTCTCAAGAACTGTGATTAAAAGTTAGTGAATCAGAATAATGAACAGTCTATAACTAAATATATCTGCACTGACCTGTAGTGTAGGCTGGTCAAGACACTTCGTTAAAGATTTCCTACCTATTGTGCTTGATGGATTTGTGTGCTTAAATACAAGAACTTTTGTGTGCTTTTTGTATTTCAAGAGGCGTGTGAAAAATTCAAGCTGCATTACGTTGAAATGCTGCACTGCCTGTTAGTCCATTAAGCTTCCTCTGCTGGCCATCAACAGTCAATTTGCTTAATCTAGCACTCAAATATTTCATAACTAATTTTGAATGTGTAGACTTTGATGTGTGTTGTTCAAATATGGGAAGCTGTGTTTTTGCAGTACTAGAGTACTATTTTCCGTAGTTCTTAATCGATCTTAATGCTGCAATTATTTTCCATTGCAGATGCAACGTGTTTTTACATTATTATCTATTTTTGTTTTGTTACAATAACCTTGACCTTGGCTGTTGGTATAGTTGTGCAGTAGTTGCTGCTAATTGTGTGTTACTTTTTCCACCCTTCATTTTGAATGTTGATGAATTTTGTTCTCATTGAAAACTATACAAATTACCTCAAAACATTGACGTACTGAATTTTTTGTTGAATCTGAAAGGAAAAATGCATCAGAGATGAAAATATTCATCCGATAGCTGGATTTTAATCCCCACTAACTGAGAAACCTCTGTTCATCAGCAGTTTTTTGAATAAGTATACTACTTTTTTTTGAATGCAGATGTTAAGACCATCTCGGAAGATAATGCCAACTGAAAGAACAACATATTTAAGTTTTTAATTGATATGACTTCTGGGTTCGTTTTACAGGAGCAATTTTTTTTATAAACCTCTGGTTTCTTTGCTCCTTTCATGGTGACAGAATGGATTGTGGTATTTGTCAATTCGTTGTAATTTAAATAGTTTGATTTTAATGAATTGTAATAGAATGTTTTTATATGTGAAATTTTGTTGTGGAGCTAGTCTTACCGTAGTTATATTTGTTTTGTGTGCATTTATAATTTTTCACTTTCATTCTTGCACTCGTGTGCTATTCTTTCTAGCATCTTCATTTGCAGGTGTAGCCAGCTGTAACACTAGCACGGCAGCATGCTTGTGTCCATGTGAATACACATTTTATTTCAGTGCATTTTGTTTCCAGGCTCTGGTTTTGTTAATTTATATTCATTTGTACAATTTTTACACAGTTTTGAACATGCACTGTATTTTTAGTTTTTTACTGTGAGCAATAATTGTTATGTTTGCCACTTCCTAATTCAAAATAGGTCTGAAAATTGCTTGTAATGAACTAACTGCCTTGCCTTGCGAAGATAGAATGCAGCTTTGTTTGTAACGAATGTCACCTGAATTTTTGTACTAATCTTTCATATTTCCTTAGGGGGTGACCTGCTGGCAAGTTTGACATCAACATTTGACCGCAAGCTGAAGTCCTTGTTGACCACAAGTGTGTCAGAAGCAGCCTCTCCTTCTGACACAGTTGCGGAGACGTCTCTGGACACAGAGCCTCTTCTGCGTCATGAGATGCCCCCTGCCCAAGACCCTCTCCAGCAGGAAAGGGCATCCCCAGCATCGGCACCATCTCAGGCTCAGTTGAAGGTCTCGGAGGCTAGCGAGTCTGAAACGGAGTTCTGTTCCCCAAAGGACAGGGCAGTATCAGAGGACACAGGAGTCCCTTCTGAGGACCTCGTGGGGTCAAAGAGAAGCTCACCGTCTCTACCTCCAGTGTCTGCCCCCTCAGCGCCTCGCCGGATGGCCGCCCTGGAGCGCCAGAGCAGGGTGGAGCAACATCTGGTGGGTAGACACGAGAATAATTTCTCAACACAGCTCTTCCATTGCAGAAGTGTGCATTGGTTTTGACTCTTTTAACAAGGTTTCCAATCATATAAGTTTTCAAGAAAAATGTTATTTGCTATTCTTTTAAAAAATTTGACTCTTGAAGTTGTGGGCACAATAATGTAAGATTTCAATTGCAATTGCAATAATGCAATTTCATTGCCTTCCTCTGGTATGTAATTGCTTTCACCTGTTTTTTCTCTGCTATCTTTGCCTCTTAAATGAGGGAAGACAATTTTTCTTAACAGTTGCCCTTTAGCTTTCTTTTCAAAATAACTGCAATTATTCTATCTGGACATTACATAACAGATGAAATGAATTTCAAAATGTATTTAAATTTCTTTTACCTCCCCCTATGCTGGTTTTAAATCTTGTCTCTTAGTTATACTTTGTATAGTGCACCAGGAAAGTCAATGGCACCTTGCTTTCAAGAAACTGCAAGTGGTGGCACCTTGCTTATGAGAGTGCTTGCAACAGAAGTTATGTTGGTTGCATGAGCTGAACTTGTAAAAAGTAAATTGCAAACTTACTACAAACAAAACTGATTCTGAAAGTGTTGTACCTTTCACTGGTTTCTCTTTGATCTAGTTGTTACCAACATAAATGCAATTTTAGTAAGAGGCCCCGAGTTTGTTCACTGCGGAGAGGCTTTCCAGGCGCCCTGTATATCACATATGATTATACTTTCACACAAATAAATTTTATATTATAGTGATGCTCATTCTCTGCATTACCTTTTTTATGTTATTGGGTAGAATTTATTCTTTTTGTGTATTGGTTTGTATACTATTTACTTCTTCTTTATTCCAAATTCTCTTTTATTTTCACGTTGGATGTAATGGTAATGAAGTTCACAAAAAGGTCATTGATTGATCATTGTAGTTTATTATTAAGTCTGTTTTATTATGTGCATTCGTATCTTTAGTGGTTTAGATTAAAGGATGAATGTAGTAAAATTATTTGAAAGTGTAAGTTTGCTCAGATTTATAGCAGAATAATTTCATGAACATATAAGTTAATTAGGGCTTTTGTGTTTTAGGATGCTATCGACAATAAGCTGAAAGAACTGCAGAACTGTCGGTCAGAAGAGCGAGAAGACCTTCAAAAGAAAGTGAAAGAAAGTGCATCATTAAATGAGAAAGAAGAAAAGTCTGTGGAAGACAAAGAAACTGCCTCAACAAAACTTAAGAGGTCAGAGTCACTTAGCAAGGCTGAGAAGTCGGAATTGACAGTGAACACAAGGCTGAAACGTTCTGAATCCCTAACAAAAGCAGAACGAGAAGACATGGGGTTTTCTACAAGCAGATTGAAACGGTCAGAGTCACTAACAAAAGCTGAAAAAGTTTCAAGTTCAAGTACAAAACTGAGGCGGTCAGAATCTCTAACAAAAGCTGAGAGGTCTGAATCACCTTCTAACATGAAGCTCAAGAGGTCCGACTCTTTGACAAAAACTGAGAAGACTGAATCAAACAATAGTAAAAGAAAACAGGACTTACTTTTAAGCTCAGGGATGGGTCGTGCATCTAATAGAGGCTGTAACAAAGAAAAGGAGAATATGGCAATCAACCTCACAAAGTTGAAACGGAAGAATGGAATGCCAGAACGGTCGATCAAACGAAGGCACACTGTGGGGGGCACCAAAGACTTTGATAAGTTGAATTGGTTGGATAACAGGCGACAACATCAGCTGGAAGAGAACGAAGCATTGGCCACAAATGCTCCTGTGAGCAACAAGGAGCGACAGTGTCTGCGAACAAGTTCTCCTGACCTCAGTTCTTCGCGTCTGGGAAACACTATCATGGGCCATGAACGCTTCCTAATAGAGATTCGTATGCTCAGTAGAGGGGGTGGGGTCATGTCTGAATTGAGGCACAACATCGCTCACCCTCCTTCATCGGGAATGGGGCGTCCCCACAGTCTGCCTGATCCAAATTTAGCTTCACGTGTATTTAAAGTTCCTCTGGAGTCTCATGTGTAACAGTAGGCAGAATACAAGTTTGTTTTATTCTTATGTGATTAACAGAACGAAAACTAAAATTTGAAATGAAAAGTGTTGTTGGTTACTATGCTTCACATTGTGAAGAGTGAGGTAGAGATCAAATACTTGCCTCCTTCTTTGTTTTTCAGCTGTTGATTTATAGTTGCATCACCCTTGGACCTGTTCAGACAGTGAAGTATGACTGAACATAAATTATATCTGTACTTGTGTGTTCATCAACTATTGTCTGTGTTCAAGACTGATCTCTGATGTCATTAAGAAACTATTCGAGATGCATGCTCTCTGTAAAGAAAGAACATCACTGCACGAGATATTTCCTGTGTAGATTGTAGGGACTTCCTGACTCAAAGAGGAGAAGTACTTACGTATTAATTTGTGCAGCTGAATTTGTATATTATTTTCTGAAAGAATTCAAGATCTGTGATTGTTGAACAAAATCTGTCGTGATACAGAAATGTTATATAAACAGTGTAAATGCAGGCTTTGTTGATGAGTTTTTGTGAAATGTGATAAACTTATATGTACGTGAGAGTGTGAAAATGTATATAGCCCACAATTTATGTGATAATGAAAGTTTTCAAATTTATTTATTCCATTTGCAGAGAAAAAACTACATACATCACAATGTGCAATGTTTCAATACTAAAGAAAGTATCAGTTAATTAATGGTGTTGATTCCATTATGTCCCATATCAGGACATCAAGAAGGTGTCAGGATACAAAAGATTTGAATAAATGAGTTCCCTGTGCTTTATCGTAGTGTGTAGGATGTACAAAGAATTGTTTGTTTTTTTTAAATTGATTTAAACTTCCATACTTGGTATGCTTAATTTTATTTTATTTTCAACTTCAGTGAAGAGGAAGTAGAAGGTCCTAGAGCAAAAAGACTACATACAGTCTAAATTTTCTTGGCAATGGGCGTATCATTTCTTTTTAGTCTTCTTGCAGTGAAATGAAAACAAATAAATTTGAAGTTTTAATGTTAAATAAGCTATTCTGAATTGATGTAAAAATGCTTTTGTGATAAATTTATATTTTGTTGTATATGTTGGAAAAAAGTTTCAGGGATGAAAAAGGGCAAAATGGTACTATTAAGTTCTATCCGACCGTCCAGTAGATTCATGTTTGTTTTTGTGTATTGTTCTGACAAACACGTGCTGGACCTTCCTGGTGCTTTTTTTTTTCGTACTCCATTCTATGTATTACATATTTCTGTTCAATCTAAATATTTTATGTATATAAAAGGACAGAATATCTCGTATATAAATAAAGAGAGTATGATATAAATTTATGTTACAGGGTTGAGATGGGTGATAAAGAAATGGAGTTTTTAAGAGTTTCCTTTGTAGAAATCTTCATATAATAGTTCATTTACATCAGAAATCGAGATATTTTAGTGTATGGTATGACAGAGAAAATTTCCATGTAAATATACGGAACTCAGATGATGTCACTTGTTTTTGTAACCAACTGTACAAAACCTGTTCCAATTACATCTTCCTTGGTTCTTTCCTTCTTTAGATCAACTGTAGAATTGCATGTTTTACCAACCATAGGCACAAGGGGCCCAAATTTTTTAGTTCATAATTGTGACCATAATACTTAAAGTAGGTGTATTTTCCTTACAAAAAATAATTTTATTTTGTTTTTTTCTGGGATTTTATTTAGTTCTGTGTTTCACAGAAATGATGTTAATATATTTTCTAACAAATTCCAGTAGTGGCAAGCATAAAGGCAATGTCTTGTGGCTTGATCACAGTGGCGGCCAATATGAAATTCTATTGTTGATGCCAGTTAGTGATGTGACATTGATAACAAAACATTGATCAAAAACCATCGATGTTTAAAAACATCGATGCAATGTTTTAAAACTGGTTTAGTAATCTCTAAAATAAAATTCGTGAGCACAAACTTTAATATTTCAGTGACCATGTTTATTAAGTTTCAATGAAGATTAAACTGAAAACAAACCAAAAATAATAAGAACGAATAAAAATACTCAGCCTAAAAGCCTAAGCGCCCACAGAAATCTCACAAGGTCACAGCTTCCTGACTTGCTGAAGAAGGGTACAGGAAGAAGAGGGGAAGCCTAATATCCACGATGTACGCTGCCTCTCCATGTGGGAAACACAAGGAAAGACGTACGAAATACCAGGGCATCAGTGTCATCCTGGGTGAGAGATAGTCTGTGTGATGAAGATTGTGACATTAAGACACTGTAAAGGAGAACGCAAACTTCTGTGCCGCTTTGATTGTAGCATAAGAGATGCATACACACCAACACTGAGCTCTTCTTATGCGTTAAATGGACATAGTCAGTGCCAATCTGTAGGGGGTTCAGAGGTTGAGGAGAAGGCTGACAGATAGCACTGTGCCCTGTGCGTTTGAAGAGAGTATTGATAGAGCTTTGAAGGACTAAGCACTCATTCAAATGAATTACTGTAAGGAAAACTATTTTGAAGAAATTATATTTTATACACATTTGTGGTGAAAATTTTCTTTTCCTTCTTTTTTGTTGGTGGTGCCATGGCCCACTGGCTGGCCATGGCCTGGCATTTGGGTATGTCTAATAACCGTCAGATTTGATGGTTGGGGATGAATCATAGTGCGTTGAGAGTTATTCATCATCATCATCATCATCTCTTCAGGGTTTAGGAGAGACTCCTGTTCCGTCTTCAGCATGCCATCTCAATCTTGGACACATCGCCGACATCCCTTTTACCATGAGGTCTGTAGTGATATATTTGTTTTGGGATGCGGTCCTTATTCATTCTGTGTAGATGTTGGGACCTTCGGGTCCTGTAATCTTGCATTTTATTTATAAATGGGATTACTTCTAATCCTTCTGTGATTACGTCACTTTTTATTTTGTCTAATAAAGTTCAGCCTTTTACTTGTCTCAAGAACCTCATCTCAGACGTCAGAATTCTGGTAAAATCTTTGTGTTAGTCTCTGTTAGTTTCTCTGAGAGTTATTCTCAGATACTTATTTTGGAGAAGGCTGCCCCATCAGTTAATGAGTCTTTTGATGGTTCTCGATGCAGCACCACCATACTAGGCATGCGTAAGTCATTGTTGGCAATATAACTGACGTAATGATTAATAGTCTGCATTCTAACCTCAGAGGTGAACGACGATTTATAATTGTTGATAAATTGGATATTTTAATGTTTGTTTTGTCAATGACTGCATTAACATGGAGTTTCCAGTCTTTTATCGAAGAGTACCCCAAGGTATTTTATAGGGAGGTTAACCGTGAG
This sequence comes from Teleogryllus occipitalis, assembly GCA_011170035.1. NCBI lineage: Eukaryota > Metazoa > Arthropoda > Insecta > Orthoptera > Gryllidae > Teleogryllus > Teleogryllus occipitalis. The sequence continues at coordinate 292,915 of BLKR01001233.1, read as the reverse complement.
ATTTTTGTTCCTTGGATTACGATTTCTCGAGGATTTTTGGGTCGGCGGAGAGTAAGGTTTTGCTGATATTCTTATGTGGGTTAATTCTAACTCTCCAATTCTGAGTCCATTCTGCATAGTTATTTACGCTTTCTTGTAGGTGATCTTTAGCCACTAATATATTGGAGTTTGTAGCGTAAATTGCTACATCATCAGCGTATAATGCTATGTTAGCGTCTCCTTCAGATGGAACGTCGTGGTAGCAAATATTAAATAAAGGGGGAGAAAGTGCCGATCCCTGAGGAACGCCTCCGTTGATTTGGAATGTTCTTGATGTAACATTGTTGATTCGAACAATACATTCTCTTGGAGATGAAACTTGTTAAGATTTTGATTAAATATTCAGGAATACCCAGATCATGCAATTTGTACTCGAGACCTCTATGCCAAATTTGATCGTAGGCATGGCTCATGTCTAAGAAAGCTGAAGTTGTGCGCATTTTCGGTGGAAACCGTGCGCTATGTCTTCCGTTAATCTTAATAATTGGTGCGAGGTTGAATGATTTAGTTTAAAACCGAATTGGAAAGGCGGAATTGCTTTCGAGATTGTTAGGAAATGATTGAGCCTCTTCAGAATGAACTTCTCAAATATTTTAGATATAGTGGGAGGAGGCTTATGTGTCTGTAATTTTCAGGAATTTTAGGATCTTTGCTAGTTTTAAGCACTGGTGGGACTACAGCCTTCTTCCACTTTGAGAGGAAGTAATTGAGCCGTAAAGCAGCGTCGTAGATCGCTGTTATAGCCGTAATTACTTTTTTGTCTAACATTTTAATGCCAAAGTTGCTAATTCCATATATTCCTAGTGATTTTCTGATTTTCAAGTGTTTCAAATATATTCATGGTCTCTGATGGTGATATGTACTTAGTCGTAGCAGCATCTGCGGTAGTCTCTTGTTTTAAGAAGTCCTCTATTTGGTTGTTGGAGACAGAGTTTATAATATAATGAGAGAGTAACCCCAATTGCAGTACGTGGGCGCTGAGTTCGCACTTTTCAATCGTGTGATACTGTTTTTTAACACCATCTTAACTCGTGGGCGGCGAACTCGAGTCGTGATTGTTTGGAATGGGCGCGTCTTCTCAGTCGACTGTAAACCCATTTTGCCGTTTGCGCGGAAGAGGGGTGCTTTCTTAGAACAAGCAATAAGAATGATAATCAAATACGAAACTAATTTTAAAATAATTATTTCATTTCACATTTACTGGATGGATACATGTCATTCCATTAAATTTCAGTTTTGCAGTCATACCAAGATTTCTAAAGCATTTCAATATTGCCTAAAGAGAGACCCAGAGATTAATTGACAAATATGAAAAAAATATCAAAAGATTAGGGTAGTTTTGAGCATTTAAAAAATAACATCCTACCATATGGCGACCTCTCTTCCTGATTAATGCACCTCTCAATGTTATATTTTTTTTCAGCATACCATCTGGTGTAACCAGCATCTTATGATATGGCAGTCGCCTGACATCCTCTCCTGTACTCCCATTTGCCCGGGAGATCTCAGTACCCCAGCGAGAGCCATTACTCAGTGCCATTCTTCAAGAACGGGTTTAATATTCGTCTTCTCTTCAATGCTCGAATTAACAGCTTAATATGCTAATGACTTACTATCCAGGAACATATTTCAGGTAGTACTTATAACTTAATGTCCTCACCAAGTGGAGATACTACTTACACTGAGCATACATGCTCATTCACGTATTTTACTAGTTTCTACTTTCTCGTTTGTTTTATTTGCTTTTTCCCTTATTCTACTATATTGTTGTTAGTGTGTCATTCCTTCTTGTTATCAGTGACATTTCCTTCTTGTTATCACTTAGTCCAAGTGACAATTTACACTATCAATCGTCTATTTCAGCTTGACATTTGTGTCTCCTTATTACATTTATTTAGCTTCCATTCACGTTGTTTGTTAATCGTACCTAATTTATGATAATATCCGCTTCTTTACTTGATATCTAGCATTCATATTTAGGTAATAAAAATATAACACTTGTGCTCATTTGCACCAAATGTCACTACTTTAACCGGGAGAGGTGGCTCTGGGTATCAACAGATGTCACTGCAGTGCCTCTGACCGGGAGGTCCTAGTTTCGAGTCCCGACGGTGGCAGGATTTTCGACACTACCTAGCTACGTCGAATTCAGTCGCTATCTGCTGAAGAATTCTAGTGGGTGTCTGCTCTGATCGGTAGTTTTTCGTGGTTTATCCGATGAACACCGGGTGAATGCTGGAGCAGAACCTTAACACACGGGCCTCGGCCCGCGCACACTATTTCCTTTCCCTTCCTTGTCCTCTACACTCACACTTCCATGCACTACACTACCACTCACGCCGGGAGGTAAGGGCTTTGTCTCGACTGGGGCGGTGGCCCGCTGGGGAGAAACTCGGTTGGGAAAACTCCGGTAGCCGACGTGCATGGCGGCATCAATCTCACCGACCAGCGAAAGAAAATCACCGCCACTTCCCGCCATATATACTACACTTGCAGAGGTAATTTCTTTAGCAGTTGACGCGCCCGTAATCACTAGGGGGCGGATTTTGATGACCTAAAACATCGCCAAAAATTATCAATAAAATGCTCTTAAAGTGTTTTTAAAATGCTCTGAAATCAAAAAATGTGATCAAAACCAATTCAGATGAACAACTTAAGCTGTTCGATATGTTACTGATGTAATCAAGGTGGCTTCTTCTATTCGTTTAAGTGAACTCAGCATTCAAACTTTTGGTTTGGTCTGTTCTTTACCAGAAAATCTTTCTTTATTTATCCCGAAATCGAGTGAACCGCCAATGGCGATGACAGGCGTCACAGGCCCCTGAGATTACATATTCACAATGGTTGACATTACAACTTCTGAGCGAATAAATCGAATAGACTACCAGGTGTAGGTACTCAGGAATTCTACGGAAAACATTTCTTCCATCTCGTAAATATTATTTGAAGCAAGTACCATTAAAATAGATGAAATCAGCTAAAAATGCGTTACAAATGACGGGAAAAGGTAAAAAATTGTCTTATTATGTTTTATCGAAATCGATGAAAAATGCGAAAAAAATGACGTTTAAAAATGGGTAATTTGCTTTTGTGATAACATAAAATGAATTTCTATACTAAACGGCATTTTTCTAAAGTGAATAGAAAAAATATGAAATTTCTTTAAAATGCGCCTCCTAGTAATTACTAATCAATCAAAACCTTTTCCATACGCGGAGTACTCTGCCAACCATCTCGGAGAAGGCAGAGTGACCGAAGGTCGCCGAGGTCAACAAAATTCAAGTATTGGCGCTGGTATTTCATAAAAAGATACTTATTAATTTATACTAACACTAACTTTCTATTTAAACATTTAAACATTTAACATCAACATCTCAATCGTTTATAAGCATCGTTCATCTTAAAAAATTAAGAAAATCTGACGCTTTATATCTTCAGTGACAGGGTGAATATCACTGGTCACGTTAAATTGAGGGAGACTTTAAGGAGTCACGGACTCTTTACTTTATTGACGGGGACAACTGAGCCATCCCGACACATTGTTTATGAATCATTCTGGCATAAGTTAACCACAAATGTTTGAAGTTACGAACAGCCGCAGAGTTTACAAAGTTTGCAATTAGCAATTGTGCTTAATTATTGTAATTAAAATGTATTTCTTTATTATTGTATTTATGAAAAAAAGTGTTCGGAATGGTTTCTTGTGAAGAGTTATGAAAACTCATAAGTTTGCTGTGAAAATGAACTAAAAATTGCGCATTTTCAGAAAAGTTTAAACGATATTTTCTCAAAAATCGCTTTAAATTTGTCAATTAAAATGTAGTACATGTAGAACCAGGTTTTACACTTCTGTAAGATTCTTAATATCGTTTTTCAATTCCTCCATTAGGAGACCAAAAACTGAGGTCTGTGAAAAAATGTCTTTCTAGTGCCAAGGGAAGGTAGCTGTAAAAGGGCGGGGGAAAATCTAAAAGGTACCCCGAATTACAGTCTTAACATACATGAGAAAAGAAACAATTATGACAATTCGTATCATCACATCAAAAGCAATGTTAAAGTATGACTCAAGTATGTGGATAATGGCAGAACATAAATCCATGGGACAGAAACACCGTTCATAAAACGAATGTGTTGATGATGACAAGGATGTTGAAGTATTTTGAGTATCTTTAATAAAGTAGTTAAAATTATTTTAATGATATTAAAATAAAACTTGTGGTTTGCAGCAGCAAAAATGCTTTTGAAGAAAACCATTTTGAATGGTTTTCCAACTTGTCGCTACAACAGTACATACTTTCTCGCATTATTTCTAACGGCTCCGCTATATTATATGACCACATAAACCTGCAAAAGTGTTTTCAACTTCAAAAAAATTTTGAAAATATTTTTGCGACTTGATGCAAAGTACCGGTAGCTTTCCATAAAGTCCGTTCAGATCGTTCGAGGGATATCAATTTTGGAGAAAATCGGGTGAACGGTTTACGCGATAGCGTTGACCTCACACGGACAGACGTTTTGCCGTCACTCTATTTTTGGGCATCAAGGACCCACAAAACATGAATTCTGGCTACACCACTTGTTAGAGGAAGTAATTTACTTCTTATTGCAACAGGATTTATCCACTTTTTCGGTACCACGGGTCGGCAATAAGAGTTTTTCTGTCGAAAAGTCGTCGTTTTCTGGCGCACGCTTACATACCTTTCTCTTCTCACGAAGTACTTTCGGTAGAAGAGAAAGTGGCCTCACCCGAGAGTTAAGGCCCATTCACAATGCAAACATAAGCATAAGCATGGCGTTAACATAAAAGTTACGACTACGTCTACAAGTGGACTCATTCACAATGCGTTCGCATAAGCATAACACGTAAGACGTTAACTTAAGAGCTTACAAGCTTCAAGCTTCTGTGCTTATGCTTATGTCAGACAAGGAATGAGCCAATCACAGTTCGTTAACTCAAAATCGAGTATCGAAGTCGATAGGCGAACTATTCGTGTCGATTCGTGTGCTGCGTCTCATAGCCAATAGAAACTCTTATTTTGCCTGTGTTTATGTTCGACATTGTGAATACGCCAACTCTTCGCTTGTGTTAATGTCTATGTCTGTGTGTTATGCTTATGTTTGTGATTGCATTGTGAATGGGCCTTTACCTTACCCTACCAATCCCTCACCCGAGATTATTCTGATGTCCGGACCTTTCCTGGAATTTCGCGTACGCAAAGGCGTTTGTAAAATTATTTTCAATTACATTTTAATTATAAATTAATATTCATCGCCACTCTCAAATTAAATTTATTTGCACAAACAAAAATGAATTTACTATTAGATGTTACTAAACCAGATTTAAAACATGTTTAAAAACATCGATGGTTTTTTGTCGATGCATTATTAACATCGATGTTTTAATTTTCAACATCGATATTTTGGAACATCGATGTTTTGTTGTCATTGTCGCATCACTACTTTCTAGGACCTTAAACCCAGGTTTTCGAGTGCCTTAAAGGGGCGGGAGTTAAGTTTTTATGTTGTAATCTAAAAACAACTTTGGATTCTACTCGTATTACATTTTTCAAAGGTTTCCTCAAGGTTCAGTCATATGAGGTGCCAGAAATGCTGAAATTTGGATTCCAGTGTAAGTTATTTTCATTAAACAATGCTTTAAAAAGTGCTGTGTTTGGCTATTGCAATCTTACAAAAAATCTTTGGATCACATATATATTTTTGGAATTGCAGCTCGTGTGGGGTCACTCTAGCTATTCAGAACTTCCCGTTTCATCCGCCACGGGAGCCATTTCATTATCCGTCGCGGTACCGTTTATAAATATTTTTCGCAATAAAAGTTCTCGTAATTTAAATTCTTGAATATGAAGTTTAATTTCCAGATTACTAGAACAAGTGGTGAGCATATGGGGAACGTGTAGAAGGGAAACTGTAGGTGATTACATGCAAAACACGTGGGGAAATAGTTGGGATATATGTGAGTGTAAATGCCGGAAACACGTAGAAAAACCTGCTGGTTAACTGAGGGTAAAAATGCTTTCTACAAATTGAGACCTTTTCGAACCTTCTTTTACATTCTTGGAGATTTAGTTCATCTGGGTTCATCCCAATTCCGTTGCATGTATGGATGATCGAAATTTTGAGAAGCACTTCGTAATCTGCATAAAATGAAACTGACAGTGTGACTCCGTCAGGAGCTGGCCATTCGAAATTGAGATTCAGTATGAAGCTATTTTCACTTTTAATAGAATGACTTACGAAGTGCGGAATGATTGCAAGAGTACAGCTGGTTCAGTAATAATATATTATAAAAGTAATAAACTAGTGGTGCTAAAACAGCACGTACTTTTTTGCCCCTTAGTAATAGTTATATAATACTATTTATACCACAATTTCTCTCCGAATTAACATTTCTCAGTGGTCATTTTTTGTAAAACTCATTAAAAATGTAGAACATTTAGTGGGAAAAATAAATATTTTGAAGCAAATGTAAAAACCCAAATTTTACAATTATAACTCCTTTTCATACACCTAAATCATTGCTGATTTACCCTTGAAAATAGATTTTATTACATCGGAGTGAATATTTTTTGTTAACAATCCTCGCAAAAAACTCTTAATTTCTTTCTGTATTCAAAATTCAAGTAGTATAGGGCATAGGGAAGGAATCACAGAATTATGAAAACGTGCACAAAATTCACTTCTTGTAGCACGTTACACACAAATTTCAACTGTTTTAAAGACGATCGGACCATTTTTTTTGAAATTTTGAAAATGTACTAGGGATTTTATGTGAAGTATCTCTCAAATTAAAATATCGGTTTCAAATTCAAGGGACCGCGACAGCCAGATCCATTGGGGAATATCAATTTTGGAGAAATTCGGCTGAACGGTTTTGCCGCTAGCGTTGTTCACAGACGGACAGGCGTAGAGACAGACGTTTTTCTGTCAATCGATTTTTCGAAAGGAAGGAGCCAGAAAACATGGATTCTGGCTACTCCACATATCAGAGGATTTTTTTCTAAATTTAGCATTTGGATTTATCTACTTTCTCGTTACCAGGGCCCTGTAATAAGAGTTTTTCTGCCGAAAATTCGCCGGTTTTACGCGCAGCATTTTATAACTTTATCGTAAGTAAAATCGGTGGTCAGTTGACTGATGTTTCCGGTCACGTCAACAGCTTCGGTCATTAGTACCGTTAGTGTAGTGAATATTTTATTGGCGGTGTACCTCCCACACCGGATGGTGATATCCGGTGCCGACTTTGATCTCGGCTTGCGGGGAATTTCCAGGTTCCTCCCAATACAGGACCCTCCGGTCAGAGTCGCTGCATAGTTAGCGACAATGCTGGCCCTGAGATAACTCAGCCATTCAATAGTTAATATTTCGAAATATTAAAATATGGATTTCGTCCATAATACACAAAGTTCTGTTAGATTTAATCTAATCAGATGAGTAACTAACGATAGCTCCTCAGCTAGGTCGAATTCAGTCGCTGTCTGGAGGAGAATTCTAGCGGCCGGCTGCTCTGATCGGTAGTTTTCCGTGGTTTCTCCGATCAACACCAGGCGAATGCCGGAGCAGTACCCTACCAAACGGGCCACGGACCGCGCGCGATCTGTCCTTCCTCTTCTTTGTCCTATCCTCTCCCCTTACACACACACACACACTTACACTAACATGCACTACACTACCACATATTCCGGGAGACCGGTCGGGAGCTTAGATCTTGTCCCGGCTGGGGCGGTGCCCCGCTGGTGGGAGAGTCCTGGTGAGGCGGAAACCCCACTAGTCGACAGTAAGTCGGCGCCGGATCTCGCCATTCAGCGGGGGAGGATCACCGCCATCTCCCGAGAAAAAACACGCACTACACTAACGGGACTAATGACCAAAGCAGTTGACGCGCCCGGAAACACGAAAAACCAATCAATCAATCAATCAATCAATCAGTAACTAACGAAACGAAATAGGAACGGCGGGCTAACAAGTTCGTTTGCATCCCCGTGTTCGCTGCGCGTGGATCCTGGGTCTCTTACCGTACAAGCTCCGTGCCGACGAGGGACGCCCTCAGCGGCTTCCGGCGCAATTAGAGGCTTGCATTTTTGACCGCGTTCCGCGCGACGCGGCGGCGCCGATATTGCGTCGCAGGCACGCGCCGGCGTTCCTTCTTGGCCGGGCGAAGGGGGCGGGGCTGCGAAGAGGGATCGAACGAGATGCAAGGGCTTCGCCAGCGGATCCGGAAGATGAAGCAGAACTACTCCACGATGAAGCCGCCGTCTACCAGACCGGTGAGCTTTCTTGAACAAGCTACTTCGGTGATGGCAAACTACTAACGTTTCTGTGTTTACGTTGTCTACTTCTGTTTTACAAGGATTTTTTATATTTTTGTTAATGCTAGTGACTGAAGGAGTTGTATGATTATGTCGAGCTTCTCGTTCTCCAACGTGATGGCAGTTCTACTAGCAGCAAGATTTTCTTGACCAGCCTTGCTTAATGAGTTCCTCGTGGCCCACGGGTGACTATCACTATTCCGTGTTTTTCTGCATAATTGTGTTGCTGGAAAGGAGGTTAAGAATCGTCCCAAAGAACAAAATTTGGCAGATTGTTGACGATTGTGACGGGGATGGTATTGAGAAACAGACTGGGAAGTACATGCAAATGCAAATGCAATTCCAATTTATTGTGGTATCCAATAAATGTAGATATGGTAAATGGTGGAATCGGAAGATCATTCTCGAATGAAAAAGTACGTTGCCTATCTTTCAGGTCAAAATTAAAATTGCATCCCGCGATGTGTTAAGGTCTTTTTTAAAACACAAATAGACTGATAGACGTTTTATAAGAATATAAAATCTTAAACGATGTTTAATACAATATTCTTAATGGAAATCATTTTTGAATCAGTTTAATGCTTTTATAATGAGTTACTATAGAAACACTTTCTTTCTGTAGATCATAAAATGAGATATTCCAAGATGCATGGTTTTGTAACCAAACGCTGAATATTTTTAAGCTTTCTCTGCATAGCTCAATATAAACTAGTTAAACTAAGTTTATTTAAAAAAATAATGAAATTAGTTATTCTTACAAAATCAGTGTTCTGCAAAGTAGTGAACTAATCATTTCATTTACTTCGCTACGTTGACGTTTATTGCTTACCTGCACATTGTCGTTGATAACATCACACAACTTGAAAATCATCTCAACACTTTTCGAACTCATTACTTTCTGGACGACTTACTTAGTTCATTCGGTATGGAATAGTATGTTGCTGCTAACAATATATAGTCAACTACCAGACAGTTACTTCGTAAACAAATCACGGTCATGCGTCAAATGAGAGGTGCAATTCAAATAGTAGACAGGTGTTATCAGTTTCGTGAGGTGACTGACAGATATGGAATCGTAGTACGTACAAAAGTTTTAGAATTGGTAAAAATTCTAAATCGTACGTTTTTAATTTTCTTTAACGATACTTATCCTTTTTATGTTAACCAAAGTATGGTAAATGTCTATTAAAAAATTCCACCTTCAACTGAATTGTCATTAATAGATTGGAATTAAAAATTACAAACTTTTCATTTACAAACTACCTTGTGAAAATAGTACGTGATATGTGGGTTAAAGATATCTAATGTTTAAGGTTGTTTAAAAAATATTACATGTAGTATTTCTACAAAAGTGTATGGATTGTTCAAAACAAAATGAAAATAAACTACTAGCATATCATCATCATTAATAAGCAATTGCAACTTTATTTTCCCTTCTTTCACGCGAATTCACACCAATTAATCATTTTAAATGGGCTGAAAAGAGAGGCATTTTGGATCGAAGCGAGTCGAAATATTGTCCTTACTACCGAACCGAAATCTCCAGTGTGCGAAGCCATTACACTCTATTCTACTACTATAAAATGCAATATTATCTAAAAAGATTATCTTCGTAAAGGAGATAATTTTCGCCAGCTTAGTGTGAGGTTATAATGCGTCTCCTTATCAGCGCGGCGTGAGCTCGAGATTGAAGTTATTTACGCTGACGTTAAAACAAAGCTCACGAGGGCCCTGCAGAGCTGAAATTTCTCAGAAGGCGAAACGTAATGATCGCCTCGTGCCGCCTGGAAGTCTTTTGAACCTCGAAATAGCCTCCTCGTGAGCTGCGGCATTAAGGGCCAGCTATCTCACTTCACCTCCGCATTTAATAACTCAGGCGACTTAATTTGGTCCTCGCCCTATCCACCCAGTGTCGACGTCCTTCTCGTGTGAACTTGGCCTTTCCGTCTTCCTCCCTGTAAACAGTTGTCTTGTAGTATTCCATGCAGGGCTGTTTTAACATCTTTGGGGGTCCTTGCGCCTACGTTAATTTGGGAGCCTCCTTTCTTACGTTCACCTACCCCCCTTAAATTTAAATACAAGTTTTGTTAAAAAAATCTAAACTTGTCATCAGTGAGTGACATTCTCACATCCAGCAACTTTCCATATTTTAAATAGTATCTAATCATGCGCGACACATCACTCCGTTATGCCAATTTTTTGTGTATAGTTTAAACATACATCACTTTTTATACGGTTTTTTATTTTATTCTTGGAATTTTTTTGTATTAAATCATTTTTTTTAAGATCTAACGGGGACTCTTGGATATTGGGGGCCCTGGTTCCGGGCCCGAGAGACCAGTGCGTTAAAACGGGCCTGATTCCGTGTGGTTTAGGGTGGAGACGACCCAAGCTAAATGAACGGTGTTCGGCAAGCTTTGAATGTTGGCTAGATGGGGCCGGTAGCAGAAAAGCTATGGGGGACTTGTCAGATTGTTGCTGTAAAAAGTTGTGAAAAAATATGAACGATTTTAGGTGCGAGCGAGAAGTTAACATATTTTGTGGTCTGATTTGTTGACACCGACAAAACTGTACATGCATGGGTGCCCCCTGCTTATGTAACTTTTAAGCGTAATTATTATTGTAAAATCAGTTTTAAAGTATTCATTGATATAAAACTGGTTAACAATAACAAGAAATAAAATATATTGAGCCCATTACCTTTCATTTAAAGAGAAATTGGGTTGATTGGAAAGTTCAAATATTTTTCTAAACATCTCAGTTTTTTAAATATAAAGATTTTTACAATTTTCTGAATGTCAGAGGCTTTAATTATAATCGGAACCATACCACACCAATTAAAGCACTTTCATCTATTCCAGAAAGAATCAAGTAAAAGTTTTCAGCCTTTTTCCAATAAATGTTGAAAGTGTATGGGCTTCATGTAAAGAACTGCAAATAAGATAATCTTAATTATCTTCGGAATCTTATCTTAATTATATTCTAGATCTTACTACTGATACTACTGATGTACTTACCAGTTTTTTCTCAAAGATCTTTATCTAACAGAACTGTGCGTGGGATCCATAGATCCATATTGTGACATACCAGATTGTCAACAATATGAAATTCAGCGAATTTCATTAAAAATAACACTTTATTAGTAAAATGATGCTGGTTGCCATGGTACTGGAGTGCAACATAAAAACAATGCCCATTAGTTCAAAAGCGGACGATTATCATCCGTGAGTTATTGGTAAAAAATAATGACGTAGATGACGCCGGGAGGTAAATCGCAGAATTTTGTTTTAAACAAGAGAGTAAAAGATGAAAAAAGTTGACATGTTGAAGAAGGATACAAGAATATTCATTCGAGCTCTCGACACGATAGCGATCGGATCAGGGTGCTAGATATATAGCAGTTTATTTGAACAGAGAACATTTACGCGAGGTCGGACGTAGTGATTTGTCGTTGTTAGTATTAAAAGATAGAACTCAGAAATTGTTGTATACGAAGTGAACTGTGAATGCTAAAATTGGGAATTATAAATTTTATTAAGCGGACAATAATATTCGAACTTAGTCTCCGATGATAGCTTGGTGAACTTATATGCTAATATTTTAACAGCACAAGATTTTGCTTAGGTAATGAACAATAAGGAGTATTAGAACTTGTAGCAATTCAAGCTGGTGAATGGGAATGGAAAGTCAATGGATAAACAGTGTACATAGTGGTTTATGAGAAGAAACGACAAGATATGGATTTGGTCGGTAGCAAGAAAGAAGATTGGACGAGGCCCATTGCTGAAGGGGAGACATCCTTTACCAGGACAGCGCCCAAGATTCTCATGGATAACAGGTTCTATAGCGCTATAGTAAAGGTCATGACCGAAAATAATGTTTTACTTTGTTTATTTTAAAAGAAGTTACTAAAATTTATAAATAAATTTGTTATTTTATATTCATGAAAGCTGATAATAATTTGCCAACACGTGCAATCCAGTAGGATATTTAAATTTTGCATTTCAGATTCCACGCTTCTCCGTATGGGGGACGAATTAAGCAATCGTAAGTATTCACGATTATTTCGGTAAAGAACCCGCCGACTGAGTCAACAACGGTGTTATAATTAAATATAATTTGGGAGCTCATTCTCGTAACCATTTCCTGGCGCCCGTATATTTATAAGAAATTCGGAAACATGTTAAAGGAATTTGAGGGCAGCAAGACGGGTATATGGATGGGTATATTTCAATATACATAAATTAATTTTCAGGTACCAAATAGTATGTATCCCCTTTTCATCTGCGCCAATCTTAACCATCTTTAGAACAGCACCGACAGGTCTTAATTCTGACGTGTGTGCGAAATTACTTTAAAGGATTTTACGACGGATAACCAAGATCATATTGTTAAGGTAGTTCGGATACAAAAACCACCCTATTCTACAGAATATTTACATTAAAAACATAAAGTTTCATTTTCTATTTCTAATTAGAGAGAGGAGAAGAACACTCTATTTTCGCCTTCCAGGAACCCGTTGCGGAAAGGCGCGAAAAGTATGATTTCTGAGGAATGCGACCGGCTGCTCTGTTTTTTGTGTTTTTTCCGATCACCAGGCGAATGCCGGAGCAGTGTTCTAACCATTGGACCACGGACCGCGCGCTTCCTCTTCCTTGTCCTATCCTCTCCCCTTACACGCGCGCGCGCGCGCACACACACACATACACACACACACACACATACACACACACACACATGCATTATACTACCACACATGCCGGGAGACCGATCAGGAGCTTAGAGCTTTCCCCGCTTGGGCGGTGCCCCGCTGGTAGGAGAGTCCTGGCTGGGGAAAACCCGCTACCCGACGTGTAGTTGACGCCGGATCTCACCATCCATTTGGGAAGATCGCCGCCACCTCTCGCGATAATTTTTTTTATTTCTATCTGCTCGGCCAGATGGTCCTACAGAGTTGTGAATGTTCATATATAATTCTTGGAAAATTTCCTAAGTTGATTGTCTTATTGAGGTGTTAAATCTTAAAGAAAGACAAAAATGTATGTTTCATGATGAGGTGTGAAAGGAAGATTGTTTGAGTTGATTGATATTGTTAAGGTTTGGAGGGGGTGTTAAAGAGAGATATTATGAGAGGACATGTGGAGAGATTTGAATCAGGGGGGCCGGAAAATATCTTTGGGAAAACGAGATTTTATTCTGTTCGGAGTATTGGCTTGTTGGCCAAGGTGATAAAAGGAAGTGCTTGGGCAAGATGGAATAAGTGAATAAAATTTAGAGGATAAGCTTATTAAATAGAGATGTAAGGCATTTGAAGTTCACGATGAATTTGACTGTTAGGAATGAACCAGGGTGCGTTAAGAAGTCTGCGAAGGAATTTATTTAAAAAAAACTTGAATTTTGTTAGTATTGCTAGGAGCAGTGTTTAACCAGGCAGGACATGCATAAGTTAACGTGGGTCTTGTAATACTTTTATATAGTAGTAATTTGATTTCAAGTTTTAGTGAAGATGTCGGATTTATGAGTGGATACAATTTAGAAGCTTTTGCTGTAGCTTTTTGTATGTTAGATTTGATGTGGTCTTTCCAGGTTAGTCGTCTATCAATTAATATTCCTAGGTATTTGGCAGGGGAGGAATTGTTAAGCCAGGATAGTTGAGTGTTATTGATAGTCAATGGAGGTGGATTTGTTGGTTTTCTGAGAGTAAATATTTTTTTGCTGGATTGATTTTTAATCGCCATTTGTAAAACCAGGTATTTAAAATATGAAGAAATTATTGGATTTGATCAGACGCTATGAGTATGTCTTCGTGGAAAGAATAGATTACTGTGTCATCTGCAAATAGGGATATGTTGGCATCAGGCATAGTAGGATGGTCTGAGGTGTAGATGTTGAATAATGTGGGAGCAAGAACTGAGCCCTGAGGAACGCCTACAATTATGGTATGAGTATTTGAAAAGGTGTGATTGAATTTAACTTGGAAAGTTCAGTTTCTTAAGTAGCTGGAGATGATTTTGTTGAGGAATTCTGGAGTACCTAATTGCTGAAGTTTGAATAGAAGTCCATTGTGCCGTATGCTGTCAAAGGCTTTAGTAAAGTCAAGGAAGGCTGCAATTATATGCTTTTTTGTGTGAAAACTATTTGCTATGTGTTGTAAAAGTCTGAGTAGTGAGTGGGTTGTTGAGTGATTGGGTTTAAAGCCGAATTGAGTTTTGGATATGGTATTGCTGGCATTAAGAAAGTTAATAAGGCGGTTTAATATTAGTTTTTCAAAGATTTTTGCGAGAGAGAGGAGTAAACTTATAGGTCTATAATTGGCAGGATCGTTAGGATTGGTTTTAGGTTTAACAAAGGGAAGTATAACTTCATGTTTGTACATTTGTGGAAAGTATCCTAGGCGAAGTCCGGCATTGAAAATGGATGTTAATGCTGCAATACAACGCTTTAGTTGCTGCTTGAGGGTTACATTGGTGATGTCATAGCCAGGTGATTTTCTTTTTCAGCTTTTGTATGATATTGAACGTTTCTATTGGCGAGATGAATTTAATGGGATGTGGAACAGTGATATGATGATTCAAATGATGTTCTATTTGTGTGTTAAAGTTTTTGTATATTATTGGATTGGGCTTCAAAGTGGAAGCTAGTTGGTTTGCTATGATAGGCTACGGCGTCGGATAGCTCGTTTCCTTCTGATGGCCTTTAGGATATGGTTTGGAAGAGGATCTATGTTGTGTTTTAATGATGTAATGTATGGAGTGGTGGAGTATAAATGAGTTATATCTGAAACTGCATTATTTAGATCGTGTTACTTGATATATGCGTTGAAAAATTGAAATTTTTGTTTATTAGTTCTTTAAGGTATTTTCAATTGGTTTTACCTTTAATTATTTTATTTTGTTGTGATATGTTTTCTTCTTGTGTGTCAATCGTAATTTTAACTGGAAGATGGTCTGAATCTAGTTCTGGTACTATTGTTTGGTGTATTGTTTGATAATAATTTTTAGTCAGTATTAAATCTAATATATCTGGTGTTAGGGCGGTGTTGTTAGAATAAAATGTGGGGGTAGTTGGGGGAGTGTATATAAATGTTATTGTTAAGGCTAAATCTGAGGAGTGTATTGCCATGATAATTTTAGGTATTACAACCCCAAGCTTGATTTTTACAGTTAAGATCAGATAAAGTGGGGGCATTACTTGAAAATATTTGATAAATTTCATTGTTTGGAAATTTTTGATTTGGAGGTCTGTATACTGCTATGATTATTATTGGATGTGTTGGAGTGGAAATTTTTATTGCTGCTGTTTCGAGATTAATAGTAAACGGTGTCTTTATTTGGGAATGTTTAAATTTAGTTTGAATTGCAATTGCTTTCCTCCTGAAGCTGTAAGTCTGGATCTGTCACTTCTGTAGATGTTATAACCATATAATTTAAAATTTTCGCCTGGTACAAGGTGAGTTTCCGGTATACAGGATATGTGTATATTATGTCTGTTTAGAAAATGAAAGAATAAAGTTTCTTGTTTCTTTATGCCATTCGCGTTAAAATTTATTTGGGTTAAAGGGGTTGATTAGCCATTTTTTGGGTGGAAGCATGATATGGAGACAACTTTAATGGAAAGGTTACATCAATGAGAGTGAATTGTTTTGTTGAAAACTTTCTGCAGAATTTTGAACTTACTGTGAAGATCAAATGTTAAGACAATCTTTGTCACCTTAATAAGTTTGTACAAAAATAAAGATATGGTTCTACTTATAACTAAACAATACAAGGTTTTTTTATGTTTTGTTAAGATTAGTTGGAACAGTATAAGTACATGGTAAAATAGTAAACTCTTAATGTTTGAATTACTGGCCATATTGACTTGAGAATAGAACAAGAGATTGTAAATGTGGCATAAGAGATGTGAGAACTTGTGTTACCACCTGTGTTATGATATTAGTGGTAAGAACTTCAATATTGGTGGTACTATTGTCATTATTATTATTATTATTATTATTATTATTATTATTATTATTATTATTATTATTATTATTATTATTATTATTATTGATTATATTGTTGTTTCTGGACCATTGATTTTTTGTGGGATTTACTGTACTGAAGTTGGGATTGTTGGGCTTACTTGGTAGTGATGGGAAGTGATTATTATTTAATTGGATGTTGTTACTACTTGTGGGAGATGAATGAGTGGGGTGAGGATGATGATGGGAGAGGTTCTGAGGCTGAAGTATTCTATTAGAATTATGAAAATTGCGGGAGGAAGTTTTGGTTAGTTTAGCAGAGAATTCTTTGTATATTGAGCATCCTTTATTGTTAGATGTGTGGTGTTGTAAGCAGTTAACACAGGTTGGCAGTGTTCCTTGTCTAGGGAGTTTGCACTCAGGGTAATGGTGTTTTCCTGTACATCTCACACATCTTGGGCTTAGCCCACAGTTAGCTTGTGTACGACTATAATTTTGGCACTTTTTGCATTGTATGGGACCTATGGTATTATTTCTGATGTTTTCTCTGATTTTACAATAGAATAAGTCTTTGAGGTTAAAGATTGTTCTACCTATTTCACCATCTATTAAATCTATTGCTATTACGGGCATGGGTGTCTTATCTTTTCTATATAATCTAGAGCACTTTTCGACAGTGTAATTTTTGAAGATCAGCTCCTCGCTAATGTCTTTTTCCGATAAACTGATTGGTACAGCTTTAATAATTACTGGCAACATTTTAATAGTTGGATCTCTATCCATGTGGTAGTGGATGTTTTCACTGTCACAAAATTGTCTAAAGTTGCGGAAGTCATTAATATCTTGAAACATGATTTTAATATTGTTGTTTTCATTTTGGGTATTAAAAGTACCATTTGTCACACTTTTTATGTCGTTGATTAGACGAGTGTAATTGTCAACATTATGAACTATTATGGGTGGTATTTTAGTGGTGGATGGTTGATTTACACTACAGTTAGAGTTTGCACTATTAGTTTGTTCTTAATGTGTTAGTATTTCGTATCGATTATTAGTTGGCACATTATAATATGGGGTTTCACTGTCACTATGGTGTCTTTTACGTTTTCTGGGATCATCGGTGTTTTCGGTGAATTGGCCCTAGTACTTACATTATTTGTTGAGTTTTTGTTTGATTGCTGACCGTTGTAAGCAGCAGGAGTTACTGGTTGAGTTGCAAGTTGTTGTAGAAGTTGCAGAGGAGATATTACTGCATTTGTAGTTTGTTACAGTGGTTGATATTGGAGTATGAGTTGTTGATACTGTTGTTGTAATTGTAGATATAGTTGTTGTTGCTGATGTAGCTGTTGATCGTTTGTAGAGCTGGAGTTATTAGGTTCATTGTTGCTTACGTCTTTGGTTGCAGGTTGTGGAAGTTGTTGCGATGGCTGACAAAGCGGGGGTAAGGGCGTATATCCATTTTTTTGCTGTTGTGGTAATTGCTGTTGCAGAAGGTATTGTTGCTGCATTTGCTGGAGCTGGATGCGTTCTTCGACATCCATATCGCGAGAAATTGTTTCATGGAGAGCTTGCGATACCAGAGAGTCGGTTTCTGTTAAGTTCACTTCGTGGGCACGGGCATTTTCCATCACGAGAGATAGATCGCTTTCACACAGTCGACGCAGATTACACTAAACAGTACACAGAAACGTTCACACTTACAGTTAAATAATTGGCCGTTTTATGCTGCAATGCAGCATTTTTGGCCGTGGGCCGCCCAGAACTGGTGCGGCTTATCACTGGGCGCGTTCGAGGTTACTGATAAGCTAGAACTATGCACAGACTGCAACTACTAAACGCGATAAGTTTTAGAAGTGCAGAGCGCTCGGAGAGGTGTTGCCTCTACGAGAGCTGGGCTAGAAATGGCGATTAAAAATGCATTACTTATGGGGCTAATGACCTCAGCAGTTGACACGCCCAGGAACACTACTCATTTAAAGTTATGACAAAATCAGAAAGTATAAAAAAGTTACAAACAAGATAACGAAATATCCTATTTCTCCCATCATCTAAAACTACATGGCACAAACTACACACTGATACCTCAAACCTTTTCGAAGATGTGTACTTTTTTCAACCTAGGTTGTCTATCATGTGTAGTAGCAGCGATGGCGCTAGCTTTTCTCCTGTGAGCACAGGAAGTTCATTCCCGGCCGACTCTTGCGGAATTTGTGGTGGGCGAAGGGGTTTGCAGCAGGCTTTGTCCCGGAGCTTCCCCGTTCACCCCACCTTTCGTTCCACACTTGCGCCATTGATTAATATCGCATCATCCTTATGACCATCCATCAAATCACGCATAGCTTTCCAGGTACGGTCACATAATTATAGCTCAACAATATAAAACTAGAGGAGCTACAACATCACATAGTATCTCGCATTATTTGTAACTTTTGCAAATTTTCGAAATTTCTGTGTTCGAAAGTCCGCCATTTTTATAAGCGTATTTCGCACTCCAGGAAAAAAGTAAAGAAAACAATTTAGAGTCGTTTTTGATAAAATGTTTTTAAAATTGCCTTTATTTATCGTAAATTTAAAAAAATACTCATCTATTGAAAAAAATGTACGCGTCTTCATTTAAAGATGTTATTTTGAAGCACAGATTTCATGAAGAAAAAATCTATCTTCAATATTGAAAGTGTAGGACGCCGCCGCGACAATTTTAAACTTTTGCAAGTGTCGAAAATTCATCGGATTCAACGAAAATCAACCTGCAGAATTTTTATATGCGTACTTTGCTCCATTTGCGGAAATAAATTTTAAAAAATTAGTTCAATTTTTAAGAAAATGTTGGAAATGTTCTTGAGGGCTCATGTATATTACCCCAAAAATAAAAATATCCGTTTCAAATGTAAGAGGCCATGACGTCAGTCCGATTGATCAGGGAATATCAATGTCGGTGAAAAGTCTGCCCACGGTTTTAGCTGCCTTCTTTCTTCGCGGACGGGCAGACGGATGTTTTGCAGTAAACCAATTTTTTGGTATCAAGAAGTCACAAATCGTGGATTTTGACAACAAAATTTGTTCGAGGAAGTAATTCACTAACTACAGGTACAATAATTATCCACGATTTCGACATCAGGGATCTATAAAACAAATGTCTGCTTAAAAATCGTTACTTTTCGTTGTAGCATTTTATAACCTTTTCTATAATACGCAAGAAGACGCGAGAAAATAAAAGCAGTTGAACAGGACGTGCCCGAGAAGTAGCGAGGGATAGTGTTCTCTCTCTTTGTGGCCTAACAATTCCGCTGCTGTCACGCTCGCAACCGTCCCGGAATACTGAACCTTTCGGGTCTAGTCCGCCCCTTCCGCCCCGCTTCCTAAGAGGCGTTGAAGGCTACAAATTCGTGGTTTATTCTGCGTGGTTGAACCGGATGATGAGAGTTGTAGTTTACACTTCGAAGTCTCAGATGAAAATTGCGCAGACAATGAAAGACACGGACTCTTTTCTCCACGCTGCTGTCAGTCGTCACCACGTCAAAGAGAGAAAGAAGTAGCTTTCAGAATCTCATTCCTTGCCGGGGAACTACTGCTCCGACCAGCCTCGGGTGTATTTTTTTCCAAAGTTCTCGAGCTGTAATTCTGAGATGGTATTAACGAATTTCCATGGAATTCATCGGCCCTAGCGCTTTCAGTTGCGAGGAAGTGAGGATTTGATGGCAGCGGCAGCCGCCCCCCAACGCTTGTGCTTCCGCCATCATAAAGGCATCAATCAATCCGGCGACGCCCCTCCCCCTCCACCCAGCCCCTCCCAACCCTCCCAACCCCTCCCTGCCCCTTTCCGTCCCTCTCCCTCCACCCAGCCCCTCCCAACCCCTCCGTGCCCCTTCCCCGTCCCTCCCCTCCCTTCCCCCTTCCCACCCTCCCTCCCCTCCTCTCACCGCCCCATCTCACCCCTCCCCGCCCCACCCGAACCCTCCCTGCCCGTCCCCGCCACGCCACGCCACGCCGTGCACCGCCCCGCCCCTCCCTGCCCCACCCCGCCATGCCCAGCCCGCACCCATCTATTTCGCATAAGCGTCATTAGGGAGCGCGTCCACAAGAACCGCGAGCCTCGCGCGGGCTCCCATCGCAGCCAATTGGGAACGCGCCGGAGAGGCAGCGTTGCCACATTTCTCCCTCCGTCCCTCCGCAAATGGGGAAAACATAAACATTATGGGAGACACACAGTCAAGAGGAGAGTTAAGGAGTGACAGATTTTTCCATAATAAAAAAATATTAAAAAAATCAACGTAATGTGGGGACCACATGCAAAGATTTGTTGAGGAATTTAGATCGCAAGCCGTCAAACATTCTCCTTATAGCTACGATATCTCATTTTCAGAGTGTATCTCATTTATTTCACTCAAGAAAGCTCCAGTTATTTGACTGAGAGGTTCTAAGGTTCGATTATCGATGGTGACGGATTTTCGACACTAGGTATATCGCTCGGTCGAAGTAAGTCGCTGTCTGGAGAAGAATCCTAGCGGCTGGCTGCAATGATCATTCGTTTTTTTTTTTGTGATTTATCCAATCAGTACCAGGCGAATGCCAGAGAAGTACTCTAACAAACAGGCCACGGACCGCGGGCGATTTTTCCTTCCTCTTCCTTGTCCTATCCTCACCCATTACTTACCCACACATACACTTTCATGCACTATACTACCGCAGCAGTCGGGAGACCAGAGCTTTTTCCGGCTGGGGCGGTGAGTCGCTGGGTAAGTTACCTGGAGAGGGAATTCCCAGCAAGGCGACGTGAAGGGCGGCGCCGGATTTCATCATCTTGCAGGGCAGTAACCGTGTCACCTCCAGGCAAAAAAGCATTCACTGCGGGACTAATGACCATAGCAGTGGCCTGGCCAGAATCTTCAGTCAATCAAAGCTTCAGTTAAGCAATAAGGCCAGTTGTTTCACATACAAGAACGCTGATGGCTAAATTGCCACTAATATAATATTTCATTTCGTAACTCAGGCGATTAAAGCAGTGGCTGTTAGGAAGTCTCTGGCTTAGATCCCTGTGAGAAAAATTTTTCAGTTCTTGAAAATCCATTTTCGAAACTCTTCGAAGACAAGAGGACAATGAGAAGTTTCATGTTGCCGGTTAATAATGGTTCTACACTCAAATCCAGAGGTTCTTCAGCCAAGAGTATTCATAATCTCGTAGACCATTGTAACGATTCTATGAAACATCAATGCTATTATTTGCAACCATGATGCTCATTACGTATCCAATTTGTAATTCAATATAATTCCATTAAACCACCTGTCAAACCAACTGCAGTGTCACTTTCATTTTGTACTACCCATAGCTTAGCGAGTTTGCCAGCGACGTTTTGTAGACTGGGAGATTCCAGATTCGTCCCGGACGGTGGAAGAATACGCACCGCCAAGTAAGTAGCTGGGGCGAAGTCCACCACTGCTGATTGAGAATTGTGAAAACCGGCTACTCTAATTGGTCAATTCAAATTCCAGGCCGTTGCTGGACCAGTACCCTAAACATGGAGCCATCTTTCTTCCTCATTCAGTCTCATCTTTGGGGAAAGGCACTGGGACAATCCCTCATTCTAAGTCTATATTTACAAACATCTTTAAGTCTTTTAACTAAAATTTTACAAAAAACAAAAGGAACGTAAAACTTAAAAACAGTTAAAAACTGCGTGTGCTGTGCTGTGGGGAGAGGTGTATTCACGTTTGCACGTTTTCTTAATTCTGAGATCCCTACGATAAGCCATATACAAGTTGAATTCTGAATACAGAAGGGAATGAGCGTTTTTGGCAAGAATTGATTAGATAATATTCGCTTCGATGTAGTAAAAACTATTTGCAAGGGCAAAATAGCTGCAGATTTGGAATCTTCTCCCTGATCGTGCACTGCGACAACATGGAGAACGATCATTGGAATAACTATATTTCCTATTGAACTCTTAGAAGACGTGCACAGATAGTGACATTTATGTCCAGAAGTATATCAAGGGGCCATCTCAGCATTCGCTCAAAGGATCAGGGAAACGACGAAAAACCTAATTGAGTAGTCATTGACTCAGAAGCTGAAAGTTGGACTTTACAGTGTTTGAAACTGCCATTGGTCATACTGGGTTTGCAATTGTCTTATTTCAATCGGGTAATAGAAAAAAAAAGAAAATCGATCAGTAACAGTCAATAACAGCATTTTTTTACCACATGCTTAGTTTTGCTTTTTGCACAGTATTATTGATCATCCCTGCCTTTTTTCCTCTCATCCAATTCTTATTTTAATATATGAAACCTTTTTCAGTTTGCAAAGAGAGCTACACTAAACTGCATTTCAGAGAAACTTATAAAACCTTCTGTTGGTTGTTTCACCTCAACTCACCGAAACTTATTGAAATTCTTCGAGCTCTATCATTCGCAATCTCATATTCGTGAAAAATTCGCATGTGAGTGGGGGACCTGAATATAGGTCATTTGATTGCGAGCACGATACTCGTGTCGCGATGATGGCGGGTGGCCGGTGGGCAAGGGATGCCGGGCGTGGGCGGCGGCGTTGGAGGAGGAGTTCGGCGCTGATTCGCTGCGACGGGCAGTGTGTAAACCCACCCGTCTGAGCAAACGAAAATATGGACGTGCTGTGAGCTCAAGCTTGTGCGTGTGCATGGTCAACATAATTTTCTTAAGGGAGATGTAGGGAAAATATGAAGAATTTTCTTTTTTTTTAATTTTCTTATTCCCATGTTTTTCTCCTTAGTTTCTCCCGAAGTTTTGCGCTAATCAGGTTGGCGGAAGACCTTTAAAATTTAAATAACACTCCAGCTATATCCAGATGGAATATTCACGGAGGGAAGTGAAATAATGATGAAGAGAATATTGACACTGGTTTCTGAATATTAGACTTGTTAATTCTTTCTGGAGCTATTCGTAAATTTGGTTATTGTGAAAATAATGATAACCAAACTCTAATAAATGAATATTGTGAATGGAATAATGGAAAAAAGAATGAAATAAATGTTTTGAGGAAGTAACTTTTCATAAACGACCCTTCGACATTTGCAAGCAATTTCCTGTAACTTCCATATTATATGATAAATGTACTATTTGCTGAAAACTATTCAACGTGTAATTTTCAGATTTCTTACAGATTTAGTATACACAGAACGAATTTCCCGCAAGATTTTTTTTTCAAATTTTACTTAAATTCATCATGGCAATTTTTTAAGTTCAAATTTTTGACATCTAATAAATACTGGATATTAATTAATGTTTAAATAAATATAACTAATGCACTTGTTTACCTTACACCCATTTGTTCATTGAATTTTAGGAGCACTTCTGCAAAGTTACAAATTTTAAATGCGATAGATCTTTTTGAAACATCGTACCTCAGTAAAGTTAAGCATTTACAATAAAGTTAAGCATACGATTCAAAAGTTCATATTATAAAATATTTCGACAAAAAAAGGTTTTATTTAATAATAAACTCCTTCAGACTATAAAATTACATTGTTCTACATCAGATTCCCGCTGGTTAACAGTTAGAATACTAAATTGTATAAATCCGCATACATCACCCTTATTCAATAATTTTTGGCGACTCCTTGAGCCTCCGGTCATGGAGAATTCATGTTCGTGCGTCTTGAAATAAACTGGATCCCAAAAGCGCGCTCAGGCGACCAGTTTTGCTGTACCGATTTTACACGGCTCATGTTTTCACCTCAGCGACCATCTATCTGTCTTCTTTAGCTCCTGGTCATTCTGTTGCTCAATTTTGTTCGGACAAGGATCGCTTTTGTTTGAGAAAGGGCGCTTCGCTACGTGCTGTGCTGTTGCTAGCAGACAGTACCCTGAACGCTGTTTCGCGAGGCGACCTTCAACCTATCACCAATCCCACGAACTGGCATTCAGAAGAAAACATGGGCACGTAGGGTTCCGTTCCTGATTGTTACCCGCAGGGTTCGACCCAGTCATTCGGCTTGCCCGGACGGGTAGCAAAACTGACGTATCCCGAGGAGTGATGGCTCCTTCATTTCTATGAACTAGAAGCGCCTGAAAAATTAGAATGTTACGTTCATATTTAGGTCTGCATTGAACATTTTATATTCAATGATTAGTTTGGAATAATCTTCTGGTAATAAAGAAACGAGACGTTAGAATCCTACCTGAAATAATACGGAATCACGGTAGGACTAGATAATTCATATGCCTAAAACGAATTAATTAAATAATGATCCTCGAAAAAGCAATATTACTATTCTCATCATAAAAATGCATTGCGACTAGAGGGATCCGACCGATCCGCTTCGAACTTGGCGGTGTGTTGCACACCACCAGCTAAGCCAGAGACTGTTTTTCACGGTCGGCCGCGCACTCGGAGTTGGTCAGGCACGTGACTTTGAGCCCACTGGACGATGGAGGAGGGCTCTCAAAGGCAGCTAGTATTTCTTGTTCGCAGCTAATATCAAATCCTCTTCTGAAGGATCAATTGTATTATCAATCCCTCTCCATCACTACTGGAACAAGTGACGCCCCGTGCCATTGTAAATGTGTGACTTGCAAGCCACTGTCCGGCTTGAGGTGCGGGACAATGGAAATAGGTAAAGAAACTGCGGGAAACTCGATTAGGGATGCGACTTTGATAACAAAACATCGATGTTAAAATGTTTAAAAAGTTTATGTTAATAATACATCGTTCTCAAACTATCGATGTTTAAAAACATTGATAGTTTTATGAGTGATTTAGTAATCTGAAACGTCAATGTTCACATGAGAATTAGTGATCTGGTTTATTAATATATAATTAAGATTTAACCCACAAAACAAAGTAAAAAATATTAGTTAACAAAACTGAGCTTAAGCTTGAGCGCAGAGGGACATTTCAAGGAAGTCGGAACTTCTTCAGTTCAGTAGAAAGAAGTGAGAAGAGGACCTACCGGACTGCGCCTACCGGACATGCGTTGTTCCCCTCTCGTCGTGCGAAAGAATAATAATAATAATAATAATAATAATAATAATAATAATAATAATAATAATAATAATAATAATAATAATAATAATAATGCCTTTATTGATATGGCGAGGCGCGGAAAGGCGGAAGAAACGCGGAAAGGCGAGGAAACACCAGAACATCGGGGACATCTCGTGGGGCAGAGATAGTCTGCTAGATGAAGGTAGTATAAAAGCGTTTTCTTCGTTCGAACACTTGAACTGATATTGATATCATCAGTTATTATTTCATGTCTTAACTTTTATGATTATGGGACTTTCTCACTTATGAACAAATCAACGAAAACGTAAAAACAGAGTTCAAAACATCGATTTCAATAAATCGATATTTAAAACATCAGTGTTTCTTAAAAGCTCATCAATGTTTCGAAATCACGGACATCGATGTCGCATCGCTAGACTGGATCGCCCTGTCACCTTTTTTGCGCATCACATGGCCGTGCGAACGTTGCCGTCATCCGCTCTTGGCGGCAATGGTAACAGAAGGAACGCATACACGACATTGACAAACGCAGGACGGACTTGAGGCCAGCAGACTGTCAGCAGGTCATCTTCAGTGATAAGTCACACTTCGGTTTGGGGGCGACGGCCATATGGCGCAATGACGAGCCCCTCCAGGAGTGGGTTGTGGTATCCCCTCACACGTCCCGCCATATCCTATGGTGGCCGTTCATGGTTAGAATTACTCATGGTCATCGTGACGGATGTACTGTACGTTCAAGAGGGCCTGGAACCGGTGGCCCTGCCATTTGCTCGGGGTTCCGCCTGTTTCAACAATACAGGCTCGTCCTGAAACCACCAAGTTATGTAAATATTCAGTAATGCAAATTGATTATATCAAGGTCTGATGGTGGCCGTTAAATATTGATTGGAAAATAAAATGTCTTGTTCCTTGAATTAATGCACTAAAAATATTCATTCCGATAAACGCTTCCCCCCCCCCGTAGCAGCGGTGCTCTCAATTCGAGTCTCCCACGCTGCTTTACCCGATGCGTGGGTGGGCCCAGCGTCGGCGGCGTCGGCTGCGTTCGCTGATTGCCGGAGGGGTGGGGAGAAGCGAGGGGAGGGGAGGGGATCGGACGCGACCAGCACATCTCCCGCCGCGGCGCCATGCAATCGAAGGTTTCGGTGCAACAAGGGGATAAGTCACTCGCAGTTCGGCATTACTTCTGCGGGATACCTTGTTTTCTATGCGTGATCATACAGTGCATTACTTGATCATTCATTAGATGTAAACAGAAAATTATCTATATTATTTAACAGATCCTTCACTACAGGTTATTAAATATGAAGGAGAATCAAGTTCTGTTTTGGAATCAGCATTGATTAAAATAGATTCGTTCATGAAAATTTGGAGATGAATTGGGGCGACTCGGGTTATCTGATGACGAATTTAACGCATTGTAATGTGATCAATTTAACAAAGATTTTTTATTTTTATGTCATTTCAATCTTTGGTTTGAGTTTTCCTCAGGAAAAAGCGTCTTATGTTAACACTTCAGGCACCCTTTTGAAATGGTCTGCTTAGTCAATAAATATTCGTAAATATTCGTATTCGTAAATTCGGAATTTGGAACCGTGTCCCGGTCATTCTCAGACCAGTAAAGAAAATAAAATAAAATAAACAATTTTTTGAAAGCAAATCATACTTTAAACAGATGTGTGGAAGTACATTTTATTTAGTTATTTATTTTACGTCAAAAAAGTTAAAACTGCGTATGACGTGCTATGGGGAAAAGTTAATTGTGTGCACATTTTCAAAATTCTGTGATCCCTACACTAAGTCATATACTACTTAAATTTTGAAAACAGGAAAAAAAGCAAAAAAAAGCAAAAAAAGCAAACAAAAAAAACCCTCCCATGTAATAAAATCTATTTTCAAGGATAAATAAGCAATAAATTTTGGCTCTTATCCATGTTGTCCTTCGGAATAATACTTCCTGCCGCGACAACATGGAAACGATAATTTGAATAATTGTATTTCCCACTGAATTCTGGAAGACGTGCACAGAAATGAAGTTACATTTATGTCCAGAAGCAAAACAAGGGGCCATCTCAGCATTTGCTCAATGGATCAGGGAAACTGGACGAAAAACCTGATCGAGATGGGGGTCATTGACCCGGAGGCTGTAGTAAAATACTTGTTACAGGTTGTTTATACACATTTATACAGTCCAAATGGTAAATAATGCATTATCCATCCATATAATTAATACAGTAAAATGGTGATCTGAGATATAGATAACCACTAGATGTATTCGTATGATCAGGGTGTTTATCGGTGTAAAAAAATTTTCTATTTCCGCAATTGTAATCAGTTTTGCATTTTCGTGATTCTTAAAAAGTTATTTACAAAAAAATAATTAAAACAATAACACAACGTCCTGCGCAAAATATGAGTTGGGGAACCTGCGGCATATCATTATTATAACGCCATGTCTCCGAGCGCATTGCCAAATATAAACAAATTGAACAATGAAAGTTGTGAATGTAAAAAAGTTTACTGAGTTTCAGACTGACAACCAAGTGTAATAAGGTATTCACAAAAAAATAACTGTTACAAGAACTCAACGTTCTTCGCAAAATTTAAGTTGGCGAACCTGTAACTGCTGAAAGCGAATTTTGAAAGCGCCAATACATTTGGTGTTCGCGTGCGGTTCGGTGCGGTTGAACAGCGAATTTGGCTAACAGCGAAGGTTAGTATATTGTATCCGATTACATCGCACGCAGAGATAAGTTCTGTGCAATTTTTATATTAGTGTCTTATATTTGATATTTTGAATTGGTAGGTACAAGATTCTTTTACGAGCACGTGGCTTAATTCTGCATCCATCTTGGTGCAGCAGAATAGCATAGTTTCATGTGCGTGCAGTGCGGTTTACCAGTGGTTAAAGGTTAGTAATATCCAATTACATTGCAAGTCAATTGCATTCTGCCAACATACTCCAAGATGTGCAGTAGATTACATTGTTTGTTTGGCTCACTTTTATCTTTTTTTTACACTAAAGAGTGCCACAGTCGTTTGTATCTTGGCCCATAAGAATTTCGAAATTCCTGTTATTTGCATGTATTAAGATTTTAAGTATTAAATTTTAGTTCCAGTAACATTAAATCCTCAATGTTCATGAATGTCTTTTTATTTATTTTTTAGGACTAAAAGTTATTTTTGTAGTGTTAGATAATCTCTTAAAAATTTTTTCTTAAGATTCTATTTCTTTTAAAAGTTTCTTTTTCTCTTCAAATTCTTTCTAATATATTTGTATTTGTTATTCTTCAGACCTAAATTAACTGTTTTCACTCTATTTTGCGGTTATTTATAATATAAGCATGCATTTTTGCAACAATTTTATTTCCCATATTTTGTTTTGATAGGTTCAACCTTCATTCTGCCTACATCTTGGTGCAGCGAAATAGCGCAGAGGGACTTGAAATAAAGGTTAGTTTAGAGATATATGTTCTGATTATTAAATATATTCAAGAAAAAATTCTGCAAATTAAATAGCACTATGTATTATGATTTTAAGAATTACATTTTAGTTCTATTAACATTAAATCCTCAATGTTCATAGATGTTTTTTTTTATTTAGGACAAATATGCCACGTAAAAGACCTCTTACACTGGAAAGAGAAGACAGAAGAAAACGGGAAAGGCGGGCTCTGTCAAATGAACATGCAAGTTCAAGCAGATGAAACGCATGGCATCCGTCGCAATAGAAGTGCAAGCAGAGACCTTCCACTTAGTTATGATGCTGCCAGAATATATAAATCTGACAGTGAAGTTCCATTGTTCAGTGTTGGTGGAATGTATTATAGATGTTGTCATTGTTCTGCAAAACTTTTCCGAGGTGAGCAGAATACTTCTATATGTTGCCATAAGGGGAAAATAAAATTACCGCCAATTGCCGTGCCTCAGTTTCTTAGAGAGCTAATCCAAGCTAAAATGATTCGACAACAAGAAATTATCTTGAAAACATACGGCATTATAATAATGCTCTGGCTTTTGCATCTGTTCAGTTAAATGCTGCTCATTTACGAGGGTCAGGGCCTTATTGTCTAAAAATTCATGGACAGATATATCATGCTGTTGGGCCTTTGATTCCAGAAAATAACATTCAGCCATCATATGCAGGTTTATTCATTTTAGATGCAAGTGAAGCCGTAAATAAACGTATAGATAGGCATAAAAATCGTTTTTGTGATAGATATATTATGCAGAATTTACAGGAAATTATTCTCCATATAAATCCTGATGCTCAGCTTTTTCAACTCATGAAGGACATTACGGATCATGTTCAAAATATGGAGCTAAAATTCTCCTTGGAAAATTCATTTGATAAGCGTCGGTACAATATTCCAGTATCGGAGGAAATAGCTGCAGCCTTTATGTTTGATGAGGGGGAGGAACCAGGAAAATTTGACTCGTAGTAAGATCAAAAAGCTCAGAGAGAATTTCCATTATATCGAACATGAATCCTCATGTTGACCCTATGAGCTATCCATTCCTGTTTCCCTGTGGTGATTCAGAATGGCAGCCAGGCATTCAGTATGTTGATATATATAGAACTGCAGTTAGGAATTCTACAACACAACTGCGGTACTATTGCTATCGTTTGGCAGTTCGTGACAATTTCAGTTTACTACATTGGAGGGTGGTATGACTGCGCATTCTCTTTTTAAATTACCAGTTCCTATTCATGAATCATCTGTGGCCAAAATCAGAGAAGATTCTGTGGAAGCAAAGGTTTTACAAAAAGCATCACTAATTATTTGGGATGAAATATCAGTGGTTTCCAAAAATGCTCTAATTGTCTGTAATAAATTATTACAGAATATCATGAAATGTGATTTGTTGTTTGGTGGGAAAGTTATTCTGTTTGGAGGAGATTTTAGACGGACCCTTCCAGTTATTAGACGTGGTACCCGTTTATCCATTGTTGAAAACTGTGTAAAAAATTGTTTATTTTGAAAGTTCATTACAAAAAGAAAACTTACAGAAAATATTAGAGCAGCTGCTGATCAAGAATTTAGTGAGAGGTTATTAAAATTAGGAAATGGAACATTGTCATCTCACCACTTACAAGATGAATTGGTGGAAATACCTTCACAGTGTATATGCAATTACGATGACTTAATAAGCAATGTATTTCTTACCCACAAAATTAATGAAACAAATATTGACGCTCTAACAAATGTTGCAATACTGTGCACAAAAAATGACTATTGTTCAGAAATTAATAAAGACATTGTTGAAAATTTGGTGGAAGGTCCTTCTAAAACATATTATAGTATTGACTGTGTTGAAAGTGAAGATCACTCCTCTGCCCAGTTATATCCTCTAGAATTCTTGAATAGTTTAACTCCATCAGGTCTCCCACCTCATATTCTTACACTGAAAATTAACACAATTGTGATGTTAATAAGAAATTTAAATGTTAGAGAAGGTTTGGTAAATGGAACGCGCATGATTGTGAAGGCATTGCATGACCTCTGTATTTCTGCAGTAGTTATTGATTCAGGGAAGACTGTTTTAATACCCAGAATTCAGTTATGTCCTTCTGATTTAAGCCTTCCATTTATGTTGTGTAGAAAATAATTCCCGCTAAGAATTGTCTTCACTATGACTATTAACAAGTCACAAGGACAGACACTTGAGCGAGTTGGTATTTATTTACCTACGCCTGTTTTCTCACTTGGCCAGCTATATGTAGCATTTTCACGAGCAAGGTCGTTTCGAAATGTGTTCATTTCTGTTCTTGAAGGACCAATTCAAAGAAAATGGCAAGTTATTCTCTCAAAATATTACATTGAGGGAAGTGACCTGAAATTTTATTTGTTTGTTAAATTTAATGATGTTAATTTTATAGTGTGTACATTTTATAGTGTATAAATTTTATTTTTATTTGTGTATTAAATTTTATTTATTTTCTTCTCAAATTAGTATTTATTTACCTATGCCTGTTCCACATTTATTTAGCATTTTCACAAGCAAGGTTATTAATAAATGTGTTCATATCCATTCTTGAAGGGGAGGACCAATTCAATGAAAGTGGTAAGTTATATTCACTCGCGAGCAAGAAAGGCTTTATTTATTTATTGTGGCAATTTTTTTGTTGGTTTTTATAGTTTATTTTTAGTGATAGATTTTTGAACATGGATTGTAATTTTCAATAATAAAGGTTATTGATATTTTGTCCTGTTATTGATCGTGTTGGTCAACATTATCATGAATGTTATTGATATTTTGAATTGATTTATTCTTAAATTATTGTATTTGGGAAGAATTAATTCTATCAAGTCCCATTATTCATACATTTTGATTTGTTAGTGTCCTACAGAGAATCTGAGTTAAAGAAAATTAGTACATTCTGCTGTGATAAAACTCTTAAATTACAATGTTGAATTAGATGCAGTGGCTAAAAATTTTATACATAAAAAAATGAACTTCCAGTATAAATAAAAGAAAATTGTAATTAAGGGAATTTTAAAAATATTTAACTCCGTGCGAATTGTTCGCACGGGCACTACTAGTGTATCATTGTTAAAATTAATGTTACTTTTCTTGTGATGCCCAGTATAGTCTCTAATTGTATAGAAACAGTTATGCAGCAGAAACGATTTCACTTGTGATTTAAACTTTTCTATCGAATTTAATCGTTTAATGTCATCTGGCAAAGTGTTGTAAAATAATGTACATGTATTGTATGTGAATTTTTTGTAATTAGCTGTTGATACTGTCACCTGATGAATATGATTTCTACGTCGAGTGTTATAGTTATAGACATCGGCATTTTCTGAAAATATATTCCCGCCCTTAAGCAAGTCATTTTTGACAAAAACCACTGATTCGTAAATAAACAGACACGGTAATGGTAAAATTCCTAGATTAATGAAGAGAGGCTTACATGAATCACGTGGGTGGGATTTGGTTATTATTCGTACAATTCGTTTTTGTAATCTAAAAGTCTGGGAGCTATAAGATGTATTTCCCCAGAATATTATGCCATATCTCAGGCGGGAATGAACATTCGCGAAATATACACAACGAGCAGTATGAAGGCTGACTGAATTTGAAAGAATTCTGAACGCGTAGCATAATGAACGTAATTTTGTGTTCAAATTTTGCAAAATTAATTTCTACAAAAGTAAAAATATACGTTTAAATGGAGAATTACATTGTAACTAAATTACAAAAGACAATGATTCAATAATGGTTTCTTGCTCTCGTAATGTACTCAAATACGTACGATGTCGACTTTCGAGAACTGTGAAATTATATAACCTTCAATTTCTTACAGAAACTTATGTTTTCGGATGGTAAGCTCAGCAACCCTACAATACCAAAATATACTCGCAGGAATGAAAATCGTAGAAAATAATTACAAGTGTTACATTCAGAAAAACAAAATGTATATTGCTCGTACAAAAATATTTAAAACTAAGGCCACTTATGAAATAAAATGAGTGATCACGTGTAACTCCTGTTTCATTTGCTGGATGGAAATATAATCAACTTTGAATTTAGTGATCCCGGGTATAGAGAACTTTCGGTTATAGTGTATCAGAGTTACTGGTCCTGATCCACATTCGTTACAAATAAACACCATTTATAATTCGGTTACAGTAAACTCACCTTTCGGATATAGTGGACAAAGGAAATACATCTTCAAGCAAAAAGGTGCTTCCCGCTCCAAACCCCAGGATTCCAATAACATGTTATGTGCTGGAGGAGAGTCTCGTGAATTACCTTTTCACAGCGAATCACGGTTGTACTAAAATATTTTGAGTGGACGAGTGTAGGGAAGGAGAGAACTTCGCAGGGTGATCTGTGTTATATTCAAAAGTTGGCGGGATACATAGGAAAAGGAAAACTAAACGGTCGCCAGCTGCTGAAGGCAGCACAAATTAAGATTCTCGCAAGTAAGCGAGGTGACCATGCAATAGCCTAAGGAGAAAATTAGCGGAGCTAACACAGAGTACTCCTAGCAATTGGATTCGGGAAGATCGTCGTCACAATCGAGAATATTCGAAAGGACGCACCAGATTCGAAATAAATAAAGGGATATTTAACTTTGCAGGATCTCAAAAAATGGAGACGTGACAATCCAAAATAACAATGAACACAATTTATTACAACCAAACTTACAAACAATAGTCCTTTTATGACAACAATATGAAAAAGGACAAAGCAGAACTACGTGAAATACAAAATTGACAGGCAAATCGCCTCTATAAAAAAAGAACCTGAAAATAAAGAGCACAGACGCTGTCACAATAGCGCCTATACCAAAACACAATTACAACATAATTTACCTCGTAGGGGCCCACTTTAGGGCGAGGCAATCCAACATTACGTACAAAAATGTCAAGGATACACTAGTCATCCTTCTTTACAAAAAGAACATCAATTACATACAGAATTACGTATAAGGTCATACCAAATAGTGTGAGTGCTTAGCTACAAAAATGCATGAAATCGGATCTTTACCCATACCATAACTTTACCAATTTTTACAATTTCAATCGCGAAGCAAGAGTGTTGTCGAACTAGGCTAGACGGTCATGGCCCAGACGAACGCCGGCGGCCTTTACACATCGGCGTCTTGGTACCAGACTGCAATCTGCATCT
Organism: Teleogryllus occipitalis; assembly: GCA_011170035.1. Taxonomy (NCBI): domain Eukaryota; kingdom Metazoa; phylum Arthropoda; class Insecta; order Orthoptera; family Gryllidae; genus Teleogryllus; species Teleogryllus occipitalis. The sequence continues at coordinate 258,969 of BLKR01001233.1, read as the reverse complement.
TGCCCGAGCGACGAGGTAGTTGCTCACGGGGCGAAAGACGAGCTTCAGCAACAATGGACCACAGCCTTTGCTGTACGGGCCCAGCTGAGCTCACGAACGAAGCTCCCGAAATGCAAAACGGCCCAGTGCCGAGATGCTTACAAATGGAGCACAATAACTGGAACATAAACAATCTCATAAATAATGGTAGTACTGGACTTCCGCGACATTAGGAAACCAGCATACACTCCAGCTGCGAAATAACATATACAACAAATTCAACACACTTGCTTCATAACATCAAGAACTTATCATTAAACATAACAAATTTTACAAGATCCAATTTCATATCAATACTAACACTCACACCTAAAAATCTATACTAAACACTCACACTATATACATATTAAAAACAATAACGGCTTGACCAGAGCCGGGCCTTTCCGCCATAACAAAGCCATCACAAGTTCATCACTAGGCGACACAACCGAAAACTAGATGCACTGGGAGGCCTATCGTAAACTAGATGGCCTGTGATGAATTTACAAATGAAAAACTAAAAGAAATGCGCTCTGCGGCAGCCAAATAAATTTAAAACCCACGGCGTGAAGCGCCGTTACAGCATAAGATGCTATTAAAAATAGGCGACGAAAAGGGCAGTGTGCGAGCGAGGCGCACGTCTTTTATACTATCCAGTGGAGGGGTATGCACTCGGTAGTATGGGGGGGGGGGTAGGGGGGAAATATCGATATAGGTTGCTTATTGCAAAGGCTTTGGTCAAAGCAATTGCATGACAACGCTTGCAGGTTATGCAACCTGTAAGGCTTCTATACTAAGGTGGCGGCATCTGTTAGCAAGACTAGGATTCATACCAAATATTTTTTGTTTTGCCATAAAAACTGTTATAATATGGCTAGAAGAACAAACAAGGTGCCCATTTAGTTCTAAATTTGCTCTAAATTCCAGATTTTGTTAGAAGAACTACCCACAATCAATAGTTTGCTTACAATAAACAAATACCTGTTTTGAAATCAATAAAATGTGTACCACAAAATGCTAATTTTTTCTTACAAACTATCTAGCCAAAAAATTAGCACTTGTTAACAAATTTTCAGGTATTTGAAACCTTCTCATGGCCATGAGATCACACATATTTTTAAATCTTAGCAGTTTTGAGATATTAAACTTTAAAAAATTACCATTACTTAAACATACTTAATCTAATTTACACATGTTTAGCTTACAACCTAGAAGTGCAGGATCTTCTGAGATAACTTCTCGGGTGATTGTTGGCTTCTTTATAGTACAAAACACAAAACTTAAATTTCAAATTTAACAATCTGCAAACTGTCTTCATAATAAACTGAGCACAGCAAACCGGAATAAAAATTATTTTCAGGCTAAGTGATCAGTATATTCAAATTTCGAATTCGTAATGTTTGAGTGTTTTATCAAACCTGTCATAACAAATACAGTAATCGAATAGAAAATGGATTATCGGAATCGCTCTCTCGTTCGCTCTCTCGTTCGCTCTCTCGTTCGCTCTCTCGTTCGCCCTCTCGTTCGCCCTCTCGTTCGCCCTCTCGTTCGCCCTCTCGTTCGCCCTCTCGTTCGCCCTCTCGTTCGCCCTCTCGTTCACCCTCTCGTTCGCCCTCTCGTTCGCCTTCTCGTTCGCCCTCTCGTTCGCTTACCCTTTCGCCCATCTTTTTATTTTCTTTATCGTGATCAGATTATGAGAAATACTTCAATATCGCCATTTTACCATATTTTAAACAACTAGAAAATTAATTTTCTTGTGTAAGGAGAGTAATGAAAATATTTTGAAGTGCGTTAAAAATATAAGATATTTCGGGTCTGGGAAATTATGGAAATATATTAATTTCATTTTTTGGTTTTAGAGGGCAGTGATTGGTGTTAAGTCTTTAAATAAGACTTCCTAGAATTTTAATCTTAAGATATTGATCATCTCGAAGTATTTGAGGGTTTGATAAAAGATTGAAAGTGAGAGAAATATAATATATTGAGAAACCTTATTGGATGACCTGAGAACTGCTGAACGTTGCAATTGTTAGTAATTAAGGTGAGGATTTGTCAATAATTTAATCTTGTCTGAAATATTTTATGATAGGCTTAAATATCCATTAAATAACTGAATACACCCGAATGAGGAATGTTTCTTACTAAAATCGATAGCGTATCAGGGAACAAAATCGAAATACTAACTGTTGGACCACAATTAATTGCACTGAAATATTTGTCTAGTCATATACATTAATTTTATTTCTGGTCTTATATCTTCTTAAGCTGAAGATGCTTTTATCCAGCCTCCTTTTAATCTTTATCTGAGAAAGATTACGACGCTCTGGTTAGCCAAAGCGTTCCACCTCGCAATTAGTCATGAATGGGAGAAAAGTATTATTAGGGCCTGGATTATATAGGAGCTGGCAGTTGTCTTCGCGTTCTGTCGTGTTCTCAGAGTGTCCAGATGGCTTCCGCGAGCGGCAACTCGTCCCCTTGGGGCTTCCTGCTGCCGCTCACAGACGCCCTCCCGCCTGTGGAGCTGCTGTGGGACAAGACGCAGGTCAGCGCCAACCTGAGCGGGTCCCTTTCCGTGAGCAAAGCGTTGCTGCACTTGCTTCCCGAGGCCCCGCCCTACTGCTTCGAGGTCCGTCGCTCCAAAGGAGACGACGCTGCGCGTGTGGTTTTGTGCAAGCAGTCGGGCGACGTGCACGTCAGCGGAGAGGTTCTTCAGAGGGAGCGCGACACCCCGCTGGAGCACAAGCCTGCCTCGGGCTCGGCGGCGAGGAGGCGACGTACGTTTACGTGAACCGGAAAGAGAGCGATTCGTTCAAGGCGCCTCGCAGAGTGCTGGAAGAGCACTTAGTGGGGCACCACCTGGGTAGAGGCACGTTCGGAAGAGTGTATTTGATATTCGATAAAACACCGAATTACGGGTGCAAAGCCATGAAGATTGTCGAGCCGAAAAACGAGAAACAAGTTCAATTCGCTGACAGAGAAGCTGAAATTCTCATGTCCTTAAAACATCCTTGTATTATCGAGACGTACAGCATCCAACGGTTGGACTTGCAACAGTTCCTTCTGATGGAGTATTTACCGGGCGGAGATCTTTCGCTGTTCGTGAACGACGAGCGACATCTGACAGAAGAGCAGACGAAGCTGATTTTTTACCAACTCTCGCTCGCCGTGCACTACTTGCACGGAAAGAGCGTGTGCCACAGGGACCTCAAACCTGACAACATTCTGCTGCAACGCCGCGACCCGCGCACACTCATAAAGGTGACGGATTTTGGACTGGCCAAGGACCTGAAAAAGCACTCGTCCCTGAAGACGCTTGCCGGCTCCCGGCCGTACCTCGCGCCCGAAATTATCAAGGAAGACGCGTACACGCCGGCGGTGGACGTGTGGAGCATGGGGGTGATCCTGTTCCACAGCCTGAGCGGCGCGCTGCCCTTCCACAGCCTGGAAGACGCCATCCTCGCACGCTACGACGTAAAGTTCAACCGCGCGCGGTGGCGGGACGTGTCCTCGACGGGGCGCAGCTTGGTGAAGAGCATGCTGAAGGTGAAGGCCACTCAACGCCTCTCTGTGGCGGAAGTGATAGCCAATCCGTGGCTTCAAGATAATTCTATGCGAAACACGGCTCATCAGCTCATGTATTAAGCAAATAACCATCCAATGGTGATTACTTTCGACATAGGTTTTATTTAGGATTGAATAGTAGGTTTTATTAGGATTTAGCTTTTATGTAACAGTGGAAGGATCGGAATTTCGTTCTACTTATGGACAGTGTATCCTGTGAGCCATTAGAGCATTTAAAAAAGCTAATATTTTTTTCTCATTTACTATGTTGTGAAGTGGATAAATGAAAAAATTCACGTATTTCTGGAATATTTTAATATATTATATTTCAGAAATTTTGAAGTTACAAAGACTAAATTGTAAAAACTATTACAGAACTTGGCACTATAGAGACAATGCAGAATGATGCATGAAAACCTAAATAGTGTTTGGTCTTTCATAGATACCTATCATGTACGAAAAATTATTAATGGTAATAGTATTGTGGATATTGTACTTTCTGAACTTCTATAGCAGTATGAATTAGTAAGCAAGTGCTGCGTGTAATTGTTTCATGAGAATGTGTGAATTTTAAATTAATTCAAAGAAATGAAAGTATTCATCTATTAGCGAGTTCTGCGAGCGTTAACTAAAAAACCTTTTATTTCTTTTGGCATCTGATTAGAGTACTTTTCCAATTACTGTGGTAATATTTATGTAGTACTCGAATAAAAATTCGAGATAAATAAAATTAGAGGATTTGCATTCTCATCGTTTTTCATAGGTGATTTCTTGTCCTTAGAATATTACTCGGCTAACAATGTGAAGACATCCACGAACTGTGCAATTTGTTTAGCAAAAACGTTTTTCTCATGATTGAGATAATATTTTTGATAGTTAATTTATTACAGTCAAACATTTCGGTTCCTATTCAGGGACATTCATCAAAAAGTAAAAACATTTTGTGCAGTTAAAAGTATATAATTTGTTGTTTTGTGTTCTTTATTTTTTATAAACTAATGGCGGAGAAAATGGACCAATATGATTCGTACTATTGAATTTCCAATTTTGTTTTGTCTGCCACGTGTTTTGAGTATATCTGATAATCCACCTATTACAAGTACTCGTGATTAGTGTTTTTGCATGCCTCTAGTATTTGAGAACATAGTGGACAGAACGTCATAATCTTCAGACTACTTCGTGGAAAATCTTATCTTCTTTCCCTGATGAGCTTTCCGGATGACCGACCATAAATATTTTGTTCTCTTATCACATACGACTCCGATGCACTTCACTAAGTCATCGACCGTTCATATTGCGAAGACTGAAAAACCACCTATATTCAATCCCCAAAGGTACAGGCAGGGAGCGGTAGCTCAGTGCATCAACTCATGTCACGGCAGCGCCTCTGACCGGGAGGTCCTAGGTTCGAGTCCTGCTGGCGGCAGGATTTTCGACACTAGCTTTTCAGCTAGGTCGAATTCAGTCGCTGTCTGGAGGAGAATTATACCGGCCGGCTGCTCTGATCGGTAGTTTTCCGTGGTTTCTCCGATCACCGCCAGGCGAATGCCGGAGCAGTACCCTATCAAAACGGGCCACGGACCGCGCGCGATCTGTCCTTCCCATTCCTTGTCCTATCCTCTCCCCTTACACTTACACTAACATGCACTAAACTACCACATATCCCGGGAGACCGGTCGGGAGCTTAGAGCTTGTCCCGCCTGGGGCGGTGCCCTGCTGGTGCGAGAGTCCTGGTTAGGGGGAAACCCCACTAGCCGACGGTAGGTCGGCGCCGGATCTCGCCATCCAGCGGGGGAAGATCACTGCTATCCCCCGAGAAAAAACATGCATTACACTAACAGGACTAATGACCAGAGCAGTTGACGCGCCCGGAAACTCGAAAAAATCAATCAATCAAACCCAACGGTACAGTTTGGATTTACAGAAAGAATCTCAACGCAACACCAGCTATTAAGAATTTCAGAGTACATTTATTTCGCTTTAAAAAAAAACACCACTCCATAGCTCTATTTATTGATATTACACAAGCTTTCGACGGAACTTGGCACCAAGCTCTTTTATATACACTTATCCAAATAGGCTCTCCACAATACTTAAAATCAATAATAATAAATTTCTTAAGCAATAGAACTTTCTCAGTCAATGTTAACAACCATTTATCCAACCCAAGAACAATAAACGCTGGACTTCCCCAAGGCTCTCCGTTATCACCCACCCTATTCAACCTCTACGTCGCTGACCTTCCCACACTTAATAAAATCACTATCTCTCAATTTGCCGACGACACAGCCATATTTGCCTCCGGTACAACCCTCACTGAGTTAGGAACCCACTTACAACTTTATTTAAATATGATATACAGCTGGGCTGCTAAACTTAAAATTCAACTAAATCCTAACAAAACCGCTGCAAAAATATTTACTTTAAGACCCCACTCTCCCCACTTCCTCTCACTAAATAACAAATCAATAGAATGGTACCCCCCCAATAAACCTGTAAAATATTTAGGCTTATATCTTGGTGTCTCACTTATTCAAGTTCAAAAAGAGTTCGCATTACTTAGCGAAATTTAGTTTCGGATCATATTTGTTTCAATTACAAAGGTGAATGCTAAACAAAAATGCAACCCTTTTACAAGAAACTTTATTTATAATAATGTTATGTACTACATTTTGTTTCATGTAAACAACAAGTAAAAATGGCAAAGAAATTGATTTTGACATAACTTTCTTTATAGAGTTCGTGTGTCTTGCATGTATCATATTCACAGTACTGTTAACTTTTCACTCACTGGCAACATTTACGCCGTAAGATCATTACATTGAATAGTTTTTGCAGGCGTTCGGCATATTATTCTTCAAAAGTTTTTGTACACGTTGAATTGAAGAAATGTTGATCTTGCAGAACATCCAAATATTTAGGAAAACGCTGGCTTTCGGAGAAATCCAAAAATGGTTCTCCGTCAACCGTCAACAAACAAGTCCGGTTCTCCGTCAACTCCTCCGTCAACAAACTCGGAAAAATATCTTAACAGAAAATAAGCCTCGAATACATAGGTTTTACATTCTCAGGTTTTTCGTACAAAAATGTCGGAATTATTTATACTAATAGAAGTTTCCCACTTATTCAGGTGTCACTGTATTGAAATTTCGCCCTTTTACAACTTGGCAGTGGCATGGCAACTGCTCAGATGTTAGGGGAGGGGTGTTTAAATCAGAGGGAGCATTTTCGGAAGACCCATGCGAATTTTTTCATAACTCTTAAGCGGCTGATAGATTTCACACGGAGCCACTCAGCAGCGCTTTCGAGAGCCGCGTCTGATAGGAAAGCCTTACGGAGGTATTCACACGAGCGGCGCAGGGGCGCTCTCACACCACCAGCAGCGCACACAAATGAATCGTTTATTTCAGAAACCCGTCAAACGCAAAAATCTAAAAAGCGCGTCAGCGGCGGAGTATTGTTCCATGAGGATAGACACATCGTTTAGTGCATGTTTAACGAAAAAATATTCATTTATCAACTGATTTAATATTAAAATCTATTTTGAAATCACAGAAACTGGACAACTTTCTCAGTTTTCTCGAAATGAAAAATTTGGCGCTTGACGTGTTTCAGAAAATAAAAGATTCAAATTTCCACGCCATCGTCATAGAACAGTTTTAAATGGCAGCCTCCATACTAGGACACACGGACGCACCAATCCGAATATACTATACGGATTTTCAGCGTGGTTTGATCTCTAGAATTTTCAAACATGTTGGTAGAAAATAAAACAAATGAAAAGATGCCTACCGCAGCAAGATAAATTTGATTACGGTGTGTATGTGCCAACACTAGGGGGTTTCATTGACCGTTGACTCGTTGACTTTAAGGGAAAAGAAAAGTCCCTAAACCAATGTCGTTAGAACGGCGGGTGATTTTCATGAAGTTGGTATAATCCACTTTCTCTGGGACCGTTTTAGTCTGCAAACTCCCATATCTTCTGTGTTCAGCGGCGCAGACGTCTGAGGCAGCCATGGCGTGGATTTGAGCCACCCTCCAGGTGAACGTATTCCGATTCCGGGTGATACTGATTATACGGCGGTCCGATGTAGACATCTCGGTGATGGGACGTCGGGGTGTTGCACACGATGTCCTTGAGCCCCGTGAGTTCGGAGGCTTCCTTGCGCATCGCTTCGTCCCGCAGCCACATGCACTCCACCACCCACTTAGCAGAGAGGCGGGTCTTGGACTTGACCTTCAGCATGGCCTGCAGCAGCTGCCGTGCGTGCCAGGACACGCCGTCACACTGCGCCTGCGCGAAGTCCACCTCGTGACGCCGAAGCACGGAGTCTTCCAGGCTTTTGAACGGAAGCGCACCTGTCAAGATGGAGAATAAAATGATGCCCATGCTCCACACATCGGCCGAGTAGGTGCAAGAATATTCTTCATTAATTATTTCGGGCGCCAGGTACGGTACGCTACCTGCAATGGTCTTCAGGGTAGTGATACCATTCTTGCCTTTGGCCAGATCGAAGTCGGTCACTTTAATGAGGGTACGTGGGTCGCTTCGCTCCAAAAGAATGTTCTCAGGCTTGAGGTTGAAGTGGCAAATGCATCTGTCGTGTAGAAACTGCACTGCGAGTGCCAATTGAAAGAAGATAAGCTTCGTCTGGACTTCAGTCAATCTGTATTGATTACTGATAAACTGTTTTAAGTCACCGCCTGCCACAAACTCGAAAACCAAGATCCGTTGAAAATCCAGCTGTAGATCGTAGTAAACATTCATAACACAAGGATGTTTCAGAGTCGTCAGAATTTCACCTCCTCGTTGGGCGTGTTTCAGCCGTTTCTTTTTGTTCTTTGACGGGATGATCTTTAAAACTCTCCGCCGATAGTTCATTTTCTTGTCGAATAGCAAGTAAACCTCTCCGAAACTCCCGCTTCCTAGACATTTTTCCGCAAGGTATTGCCCTTGCAGCTCCGGTGGCAGCGTGCACTCGCTCTCCTTCCCATTCACGTATACATACGTGGCATCCGCCCGTCCGAAGGAAATGCGCGCTCCGTGTTGCAAGGGCACTTTCTCACTGCTGGGGACAGGGCCGTCGTTCACGCAGACGAGGTCCGAGTGGCTGTGCAGATGCACGCTGCCGGTGTGGGCGTTGCGCCGCAGGGAGAAGAGGGCCCCGGGCGGCGTGGGCTCGTCACCGTCATCGCAGTGGAGGGCGTGGCGCTGGTCGACGTGCAGCGCCGCCAGCTCCCGGCGCAGTTCCAGCGGCGGGAGGCCGTCTCGCTGCGGCAGCAGGTAGCCCCAATGCGTCGCCGCGCGCTGGGGAAGGCTCATGGCGAGTAGCGGCGCGGACGAGACTGCAGACGGCGCTCTGCCAAATGAAGAGAAACATTCCTATCGGCCGGCCGGCCGGAAGATAACATTCAAAACGCGTGACGAATCACACGAGGAAAATTTGTGAATGTTATCGATATCTTAGAAAGGAATGAGATACGTGTTTTCATTACGATTGATTGATTGTTTTTTTCGTGTTTCCGGGCGCGTCAACTGGTTCGGTCATTAGTCCCGTTAGTGTAGTGCATGTTTTTTTCTCGGCAGATGGCGGTGATTTTCCCCTCGCTGGATGGCGAGATCTGGCACTGACCAACCGTCGACCAGTGGGGTTTCCCCCTAACCAGGACTCTCCCACCAGCGGGGTGCCGCCTCAGCCGGGACAAGCTCTAAGCTCCCGACCGGTCTCCCGGAATATGTGATAGTGTGGTGCATGTTAGTGTAAGAGTGTGTGTAAGAGGGCAGGATAGGACAAGGAAGAGGAAGGAAAGATCGCGCGCGTCCGTGGCCCGTTTGGTAGGGTACTGTTCCGGCATTCGCCTGGTGTTGATCGGAGAAACCACGGAAAACTACCGATCAGAGCAGCCGGCCGCTAGAATTCTCGTCCAGACAGCGACTGAATTCGACCTAGCTGAAAAGCTAGTGTCGAAAATCCTCCGCCGTCAGGACTCGAACCTAGGACCTCCCGGTCAGAGGCGCTGCAGTGACATCAGTTGATGCACTGAGCTACCGCTACCGGTTTTTATTATGATTGATGGCAGATTAATGAATACATTTTTTAATAAAATAGAAAATGTTAATTATGTGTGTTTAATTTTGAATTAAAAATGTATTTAATCACTTTCAATTGGCACAATTAGTTGGTGTAGAAACATGAACATTGACAACTTCACAAAGAAAGAAAATCGAGGCCGCAGAAACAAAACTAAAACCGGTAGCTTTGATTACGATGTGAGATAGTATTAAGTACAGGGCAGAGGATATCACAAAGAAAAGACTATAAGATGAGATTTGGAGATAACAGAATTGATAATAACGAAAATACTCTTGTCTTAACAAGCTCATGATCTGAAAGTCTGCTGAGAACCAAAACGCGGAACCAAAACAGTATATTTTCAGATATATGCATAGTAACCACACGAGAGAAGAAAAAGGATTTGTAAATGTAGAGCACCGTTGACAAACATCTGATAAGTTGTGTGTACTGTGAGTGAATCTTTATAAATATTTGTTCTTCATGAATAAGTGATTTTAGGTTTGTACCTCTTCTTTTCCTAAGGCGAACATTGTGTGTGTCATCGCTTTTCGTTTACAATCGTCCTTCAACCTTATTTCTAGCGCAATACTGTTGATCCCTAGTTCTATTAGATGGGTTTATCGTAAGAAAGAGTTGCTTCCAAGATGGTGTCAACTTCTTTCTGCATCACGTATTGATTCTGAAAATGATTTGTCACGAAGTACGCATGAAGTTATACTTCCTGTTAATCCATTTGAAAAATAGCAATGTTTTCATTTTATATACCAGCAAATAACGATCATAAATTCTATAGGGTTTAGAAAGTCTAATTTTTTCCAGTAAGACCTAAAATGGCTTATGTTCTTCATAATCACAATGCAAAAGAAAAGCTGACCTGTAATCTAAAAAAAATTGATACGTTCGCATCTCACACACTATCCTAATAGTTTTTAATAGGAAAGATAGACAATCGGCTTAGGTGGCTCATGGTGTCAATTGATGTCACTGCAGTGCATCTGGCCGGGGCTAGGGTTCGAGTCCCGACGGCGCACGGTGGCAGGATTTTCGACACTAGCTAGATACCGAAGTCGAATGCAGTTGCTGTCTGGAGGTGAACTCTAGGAACCAACTGTTGGGATCGGTAGTTATCCGTGGTTCCCCCAATCAACCAATAGTATGCAGGAGCAGTCTACTAACAAACGGGCCACGCACCGCGCGCGAGCATTCCTTCCTCTTCCTTGTATCCTCACTCACTTACTTAAACGTACTTGCACTACATGTACCACACTACCACATATATCGAAAGCTTAGACGTTGTTCAGGCTGGGACAGTGCCCCGATGGTGGGAGATAGCTGTTGGGAAAACCACGTTAGTCAACGTATGTCCTGACGGCGGCAGGATTTTCGACACTAGCTTTTCAGCTAGGCCGAATTCAGTCGCTGTCTGGAGGAGAATCCTAGCGGCCGGCTGCTCTGATCGGTAGTTTTCCGTGGTTTCTCCAATCAATACCAAGCGAATGCCGGAGCAGTACCCTACCGAACGGACCACGGACCGCGCGCGATCAGTCCTTCCCCTTCCTTGTCCTATCCTCTCCCCTTAAAACACACACTTCCACTAACATGCACTACACTACCACATATCCCGGGAGACCGGTCGGGAGCATAGAGCTTGTCCCGGCTGGGGCGGTGTCGCGCTGGTGGGAGAGTCCTGGTTAGGGGGAAACCCCACTAGTGGACGGTAGGTCGGTGCCGGTTCTCACCATCCAGCGAGGGGAAAATCACCGCCATCTCCTGAGAAAAAACATACACTACACTAACGGGACTAATGACCGAAGCAGTTGACTCGCCCGGAAACACGAAAAAATCAATCAAAAAAACCAACGTATGTGTCGGAGATGGATCTCACCGACCAGCGGGAGATCACTACCACCTCACGCAATAAAAACCGTACACTACACTTACGGTGCTTGCTAAAGCTTATCCGTTGCCGCCGAGGCCCGTGAGGCGGAAGGCGTCCTCGCGCATGGCGGCGTCGCGCAGCCACGGGTCCCCCGCCACCGCCTCCGCGCTGGGGCGCTCGGCCGCCGGAGCGCGCAGCAAGCGCCGCGCCAGCGCCCGCGCATGCGCAGACACGCCTCGCCAGCGCTCGGGCGCGAAGCGCAGCGCGTGGCGCCGCCGCACCCCCTCGTAGAAGCTCTTGAACGGCAGCGCGCCGGCCAAGCTGTAGAACAGGATGACGCCCATGCTCCACACGTCCACCGCCAGCGTGTACGCCACCCCGCCCTCTTCTGTTTCGGGCGCGCGGTACGGCCCCGTGCCCGCGCACGTCTTCAGCGAGGAGTGGCGCGCCTCGTCTTTGGCCAGGCCGAAGTCCGTCACTTTGATGAGAGTGCGTGGGTGGCGGTGCACCAACAGGATGTTCGCCGGTTTTAAGTCGCGGTGGCAGATGCTCTTTCTGTGCAGGTACTGCACCGCAAGGGCCAACTGGAAGAAGAGCAGCTTCGTCTGGGCTTCTGAAAGGAGGCGTCGATCGTTCACGAAACGCGAGAGGTCGCCGCCGGCTAGGTACTGCATAACCAGGAACTGGCGGTTGCCCATCCATGTCACGCAGTTCATCTCGATAACGCAGGGGTGTTTTATGGATTTCAGGATTTGGCTTTCGCGTTTGGCCACCTTACGTGTTTTGGCGTTGTCTGACTCGACGATCTTCAAGGCCTTGCGATGATACGTTTTTTTTGTCGAAGAGTACGAACACTTTCCCAAAGCTTCCCCAACCGAGGGAGTGGCCCACTAAATACCTGTCCAGCACTTCTTTTGGAGCGTGGAATTCGTCACTGTCCTTTCGATTCACGAACACGTACGTGGTTTCGTGGGCTCCGAAGGCGACGCGCGCTCCGTGGTGCAGCATTCGAACGCGCTGGTGCAGGAGGTGCTCGCCGTCCAAACGCACGCCGTCTGCCTCTGCGACCAGCAACGCGCTGCCGGTGGCTGCGTCGCGACGCACAGTGAAGAGGGCCTGCAGGCCCACCGCGTTGCCGTCCACTTGCAACGAGCAGTTTTCGTTCTTCCGGACCGTCGTGCTCTCCAAGAGCAGCTCCAATGCGGGCGGGCCGTCGGCCAGCGGCAGCAGGTAGCCCCACGGCTGCGGACTGTCTCCTTGGTTACAACCGACGCACCACATTCCGTTGAGGGGGCGTGGGGGATGTGGTTCTACAACGTGGTGATGCTCCTTCTTCAATCCTCAGGCGGTGGATTGTGGGTCGTGGTGCCACAGTGATCACTTGATAACTGCTCTCGTGTGATTGAAAGACCTGTGTTCTGGAAGGTGTTTCATTACTTTGTAAAAGATAAGGCTGGACACTCCAGAAAGTAAGATTATAAAATGAAACATCATCACTAAAGTTTTATACTATCGTAAACTTTGTCATCGATGGCAAGATAACGTGTCTCAAAAGTTTAAATATAAATGTAGTCTAAGGTCAACTTCGTTATAAGAGCTTTTTGGAAGGAGTTTATACACGAATTCTGTTATTTCATGTCTGTACATACAGAAGCATGTACTTACGGTTGGCCGAATCGACAAACACTGCTGAGTAACACCGGAGATGAAAATCTTTCTTCGCCTGTAAATGCCGAATCACGGATATTTGTGAAATCATGAAATTGGGATGAGAATAACGACAGCCTGTCTGGAATCAGAACGCGAGAAATATTTTGCAGCTGAACGTTAGGAATTTCTGAGCGTATTTGTGGGTGCGCAATCGACCGCCCAAGTCTGCCAGTGGCCCATCGTGTCTCAAAGATTTGCAGGTTTTCTACAAGTGTGAGGGACATAAAACTCTAACGGAAACGGGTATTGGCAATATGAATAGAAACAATATGGTGGTGTTCAGTCAATAGTTCTTAATAATGTGTATAATCTTCACGTGCTCGTTAGCATCGCAACGGTGACCCCGAAGAATTAAAATTACCCTAGCAGTACCAAGTTATTTTTGGTAACGTGCTTTACAAATCAGGTGGAAAAAGTGCCCATATGTTTAATTCCTTATTGTGACTATAATATTGTTTTTAGATATATTTATCTTGTGAACATGAATGATTTATAATGTAATTAGAACTATTTTATTAAGTACACATTGTTACATAACAATTAAGGTAATTAAAATAAATGTTGGGTAATCTTGTTGTACATTGTTAAGTTTCAATATTCATCATCACTGGACATCACTTCATTTAAACCACTTCGTCATCGTAATCCTTTTCAACAATACGTACATGTTAAGGTTAAGGTTAAATACAACCCACAAGTACAAACAGCTCCACTGTATTGCTTCGAAAATGGATGACGACCACTACAGTGTTGCTAAAGTATACTTTTTTAACCTGCTCGATGACACTTCATCAGCTGTTCCGGTGTCATCCAATCGAGACCTGAAACGTCACGGTGGCGTCACTGTGGTGACGTTTAAGCTCCCGATTCGGCAAAACCGGAACAGCTGATCAGCTATCATCAGCCAGGTCACATAAACCCAAGTATAAATCAGTAGCCTTCATAAATTTTTGTCACAAGTTTTACCAATCATGAGCTACAATTGTCCATGCACGAAAATATCGCATATTAAAAAAACTTGAAGGTTATTATGAAGATTTAAACGTTATAACGTAGAATTAGGTGGTATTGACAAATAGAATAAAAAATCTGAATCCGTTTAAAGCACATTTTGTATTAACAATGAACTAATGGGCACTTTTAACCCATGCTTGATAAAGCTAGGGTTCAAAGCTTGTAAATTCAAAACTGTAAATGATGAGCAAAATACGAACGACTTTATTCGAGGCGCTTTCATCACAGACCTATCAAATTTGTTTATTGAATAGAGACAGAATATTACAAACTTCTTAAAAAAGTGTACACACGAAACAAGAGCTCTATAGTTATTGCACAAAGATATTCACAATCCTGTGCTACTCGTAACATTTGTCAAGGTTTATCAACCCAAGAGTAATTCGAGCTCCAAAACATTCACAGTTATCAACTATGCTGTTTGTGACAAAAGTAAAATCTATTTTTTGGATTACCAAGCGTATGAAAGAACTCGGCATTCTGATAAATGCTGTTGCGAAACAATATTTGAAAATAACCTGAGGTGCTGGTGTTTGCATAAAAACATGCTCCAGGTACGATTCAGTACACTGCTGTGCACTATGTTAGAAAAAAATGTTCCGTGGTGTTTGTAAGGCACTTCTTTGGAATTCGCCTGGTACTGATAGGATAAAATACTTAAAACTAGCGATTAGGGTTGTTCAATCTCGCAATGAAATGTTCAATCTCGCCACCAAGGCGCAGCCCCTAATAGCTTTTTTCCCGCGCGGCCACCCACTATTAAGCGCGTACTTTCACCAACCTCTCACAAGTCGGTCTCTGTGCATACCGGCACGCTTCTACACTTCGGAAACTACTACAAAAGGGCAATAAAATCATTTACTGTGTCTTCCGCGCAAACCGCCGTTCTCACGGGCCCACGCCCGCGCAGAACATTCACCGCCGCTTCCCGGCGTCGCCAGCTGGGGTTTAAGCCCTCATTAGCCGGCTGGGCCAACCCGGCACGCGAGGCCCTCACCCCATCGCTCGCTACCTGACAAGCGACCAAGAATGTGTACAAACATTTCTGGGAATCGCTTCAGGCCTCCCTCGCAAATATAAGCCCGTGGTATCTCGCCGACAAAGAGAGTTTTAGGTGCACTGCCGGCGCGCCGCCCCGCTCCTTGGCCACCTGCAAGCCAGATGTCTCAATTCCCGTTGAAATCTCAAATACAAACGGGCCGCCATCGCGGGCACCCCACGTGCCACCGCCTTTGCTTCCGAACGCCGCCAATGTCACGTGACCCGAAGACACATCACGAATAGGGAGCCGATCGCAGGCACTTCAAACTTTCCCGCCTTGCCATAGGCCCAAGTCACAGCCACGTGACTCCCCCCCCACACGGCCTCAATCACTCCCGCAATAATAAATACTGCGACTTCGCTCACACAGGGACAACCAGAACAAACAGACAACGGAGACAACAGAGAGACAGAGACTAGAGAACAGACTAAACAGAACTTCTCTAACTATATTGCTCCGAACTTATTAAACTGACTGACTAGCAAATTCATCAAGGTCGGCTGTTCCTGCTTCGCCTATCAAGGCGATTAGTACGGCCAAAATCAGACGTGCCTCAAATTCGTGCCACTCGCGGGCCGTAGCCACCACTTGGCCGAATTCACGGCAAACTCCACCACCAGCTCTGGTCACCTGCGTCCGCGCCCATGCCAGTTCGCACCACCGAACTGCCTGGAGCCTACCTCAGCCCGGACAGCGACACACTCAGCCGAGTGATTTGGGTTGCTGCCTTCCTTGCTACAAACTGTAAGTAAGCTGCCAAGTGTACTTCAAGAAAGAAGAGCAATCATTAACTTCATAAACTTTCAATGGTCCTCCGGCTTATTATAAACCAAAATCACTTGTATTAATAATTATTATTCAATTAAATTTATATTTATTCTACTTGCATATTATCTATCATTCCCCTAAAGGCAAACAATCCCCTGAAACCCGTTCTAATCCCCGTATGTAGTCGCACTCGCAGCACGGCACCTCACAGTGCTGCATCTGCTACAAGGGTAGTGGAATTCTCCTTATGACAGCTGCTGAGTTCATCCAAGCTAACTAGTGTCAAAAATCCGCCTGCGTGGGAACTCGAACCGTAGAACTTCCGGACAGTCACTGCAGGGTTAACAGTTGTTGCTCCGAACCATATAAGCAGTCTTGTGTTTAGATTTTCATGTTACGTAATGCATAAACCTTCATTATCATAAATAGAAATACTATGTTAACTGCGGCATTCCGGATTTCCGTCTCCATGAGGTCCTATCTCAATCGTCTTCCTGCTTCACATTCCTCTTGAATTGCTTGAAACATGTAATATCTCTCATTCTCTCCGTCTTGCGTGAATGAATGTTTTGGAAAATAAATGACAAAAGAATGAAATTGACATATTTGACACAATGTTTAGTAGTATTTTTATATATTTATTTAGTTTTGTCATTGATTTATCATTATGGCTTCGGTTGTGAATGATAGTACTTATCCCAGAAAAGTCATATGCAGATTGTTATTGTTACGTTAAATAAATAGAAATAATTAACATTTTTCTGTTGAGGATTCAATTCAGAAGAAACTAAAACTATGAAGTCAAAGTGCAGACTTGTGTGTCATAAAATAATGTTGATATAACGCGAGCAAAGAAGGTCAATGCGATGAGATAGCGGGGGCCTCGTGACTTTGCAAACTACAATCCCAAGCTTGGTTTCCACCCTTATCCATTTTTCAATCTGACTGTATTCATAATGTATTCGTTCAAATGAAAAATTATTGTAAATTGCGTCATTTTTACTCTAAAATTTTCATTTGTTTCGTTTTGAATCGTTCTTGAAGACGAGTATTATTAAGTGAATTCTCCCCTTGAAATGCAGATCCGATTTGCTATTGTATATTGTGACCGTCCGTTTTCCTGATGCTTCGAAAACGTGTCACATGAAACAGAAGAGAGCGAGAGAAATGAGCAGTTCGAACGCGCGCCAACGCGGAAGAATACGAAAGAATGCTAACTGAAAATTAGGTCAATAGAGATCGCCACAATAGATCGTGCGAGACCGGTAGTCAGACGAAAAAAAAGTTCTTTCTGAGGTCAGCAGCGGAAATGTGCATACGTACCGACAACGGCACGCCAGGGATTCGTATTGCAGCGGACTTCAGATCGGCATCTTTTATAAAACTCTTCAGGAAGATAAGAAGAGGTAAATATCCCATTATAAATTAATTTGAACGTAATCTCAAGAGAAAGATAATGAGAGACGTTGTGCATTTATAATAGGAGAATGAAAGGAGAGGAGTTTTTGAACATGTGGCAGTAAATAAATAGTTGCATTCATTTCTCTTTTTTTCAGTTTTATTATTTGCTCTCTTAAATTTTGTGTGTTCGTATAAAGGTTGATCTCTGGATTTAATTCAACAATTTCAATATCCAGTTGGTTATTAACCGTCATAATTGGAAGTCAATTAAAATTTATATGCGAGTACGAAAGAATATTAACCTTGTACGAGACGGAGAACACGTTTCTGGTGGGCGACTGAATTTCGACCTGGAGAGCGAGCGGTTCTGTGGAGGGATGCTTTTCTCAACCCTAAGCTCCGACGCTTCAAGGCCACCAACAGCACCGAGGAGAGGGGAGGAGAACGTACAACGGATTTCCCGACGCGGCCGAGAAGCAAAAAGTAAGGTCGTGCCAAATGAACAGTTTTTATATTGAAAGGAGTAATTCATTTTTAAACGGAAAACTTATTCTGAATTTTTACGTAGAAAGAGGGGAGAGTAAAATATTTGCTATACTAAAAGATAAAGAAAGTAGAAGTACATTTGTTTCCTATCTCTAGCACGAGAGGAGAGAATCAATCTTTTCTTTTTAAAGGATTTGAAAATGTAAAATTGTAAATTAGTGAATAAGAGTCTGAGTAAGAGACGAATTCCAGTATTAATTATTCTCTGAATTTTTAGAGAGAGAGAGAGAGAGAGAGAGAGAGAGTGAGAGAGAGTGAGAGAGAGTGAGAGAGAGTGAGAGTATTCCACTTTAAAGCAGTGTTAATTCAGAATTGCTAGCTTTGATTCTCAATTTGTTTTTTTCTGTAAAAAGTAATCTTTTTTTTAAACTATTCTCACTATTGCTGAAAGTGTGTTCATTGAAAGTTTGTGTTATAAATGAGAGCAAGAAGTTGTGCATTTAGTCATTAGTGTGTGTTGGTTTTTTTCTTCCAGCCAGTCATAGTTATTGTGTATTTGATTTTTTTTGAGTGCCATTTCATGTAATTGTCACAACAGCAACTTTTCTAGAATATACTAAAATAAGTGAAAAGTGATTCTAACTCGAGTTTTTAGTAATTTGCATCCAAAACGTTCTTCACGACCCTGACTCCCCCCATTCTAATTTTTTTTATTATTTGTGTCCACACTGGGACGTCTTACTGAGCTAGCTGACCATCTGGCGAATTGTGTTCGCCACCCCCCAAGACGTCTCAGGTCGGGTGCTGGCCTTACGGCTTGAAACCGACGCGTGGGTCGCAATATTATCTATTGTATAAAATTCTTCAAATGAAGAGGTGGCCATTTAATACACAAGCAAGGCGAAATACAATTCAGAGACAATAAACAATTTAATAAATACTAAGACAATCGATTTCCTTTTCTCGAAGAAAACATATATTGATTTTCAGCCGAATAAGAGGATCAACATTTTGTTGCCCGATAACAAATGGAAATATCGCACCCATGCCGTAAATAATTTTGCCTGTAAATATTTATTTGCATGTCTGTCTTTGATTTCTTTTAATATTAAAATCCAACTGCCACTTGTTTTGAAAAAGAAAGCTGTAATTAGCACTTCGAATATCAATATTTGAATTTAATTTTAATTGTCTTTTATTTGTGAGAAAACAATTTATACATTTTTGTTATTTAGATTATATTATATGCTCTAACTTACAACCCAGTGATTCTCGAACTAATTAGAACTATTTATTTAATAATGTTGAGGCTTAAGCGTGTGCATCTGGTAGACGAACATTCTACTTTGAACTTAAATTTTCCTTTTTTTAAATATAATTCTTCTATAATTTTATGTGTAATTTTATATTTATTTTTTTCTATAACTTTGGTTTGTCATTGTAAAGATGTAACCTTTCGTAAAGAAATACCTAGACGACACAAAGAGTAGTACTGTTAACTGATATAAAGAATTCAAACGACTGGATCCATGTGATTACATTAGTATTTTCTTTTATTTGTATGATAATAGCAGGCGCGGATCCACGGGGGGGAAGGGAAATAAGGGAAATCCCTCCCCCCCAAAAAAATTTGTCAATGTAGTACATTTTAATTTGTCACAGGCATTTGAAATATAAATATTTTTACATTAATATTTTTACAACATACAGTAATTCACTAAATAATCACTTTAATATTTTGCTAGAATATTATATTATATAATAAATTATTTGTCATGTTTAGGATATATATTATATACTAGAGAAAAAGAGTGAGAGAAAATCCCCCCCCCCCAATATACTTTCTGGATCCGCGCCTGATAATAGTGACCACCAATTGGATACTGGACAGAGTATTTCAAATTTTTACCATTGTAATAAAATTGTATTGTAGCATATGGATGAAAAAAAACATTTCCTTCTATATTTCCACTCTGACATAGTAATTTAAGAAAAACATTTTATAGAGAGCAATTACTCACATTTTTAATAAATTCATGCGCATTTTATTCCTTTTATTGAATTATTACACATTTTGTAATTTGATTATCTATTACTATAAAATGTTTAAAACGAGAATATAATATATCCTAAATTATTATTATTTTCAATCACTCATGAATTATATAATTAGTACAATAATGCCTCAAGTAAAATCACACCCGAACATTTACCTTTAAGATGAAGAGGCAATAACACGGTAGTTAGGCATACTCAAAAGGAATGCGAGGTTATAAAGTCAGTGTCAATATATAAAGTGTTTAGAAGCCGAATGGAATAGGGTAACAGAAAGCAACAGGGGGTGAGTCGGTTGGCTTGTTTAAAATTGAAGAAGAGGAAGCAGATTAAAGAAGGCGCATGAAACCTTTATCCAAAGGGAAACAAAAGTTAGGATACAGAAGAAAATGAACTTGATATGTGACGAGATCCAACGCCATTTTGTACTTGTTACTTTTGTACTTTGTGTTTTTTGTACTTGTTACTTTTGTACTTTTGTTAAATTTATTTTTATACTTGTTGGGCATTTGTCTTCTAAATTTCTCAACGGTTGATTTAATCATTAAGTTTACGTACGAGCTTACAACAGAAAGGGATGAAAGAGGACATCTTAATATTGTCCCAGTGACTAATGAGTGAATTGTTTTCACTTTTCTCAGAATGATCCGAAATGCCTGTTGCATTAACAATTAATGAGTTTGAGAATTGTTTTGTTGAAGGTGATTAAGTAGAACTTAGCAAGGCCTTAATGGCGTCAGTGTAGTAATGACGAAGGATAATGAGAGGTTCGATAAAGATATGACTACTGCTGGGGCAGGTTTGAAGAATAGCGTGAAACGGATTAATATTTTTATCGACTTCAACATTTCTTGTTAGTTCTTTCTGAATTTGTTCACTTGGTAAATACCATGGATAATTTATTGCACGGCGGACACGGTTATTTTAATTTATTTTAAGAGGATGAATGTATGTTTGAGATGTAACCCCCCTCCTAAACGGTATTTTAAAGGAGGGCAGACAGTAGTTTTGAAGATTGGTAAAATATATGTAAACATTTTACTAACTTTTTATTAATAAACGGGAAACATTACGTTAAGCTTCACAAACCGAAAGGGGAAGCAGAAGAGGAGGGCGTAGAAGTCGGATGTGGGTCAGAAGCATCCCTCGGCGACTTGCAGCGCTCGCGGCGGCGGGCGAGGGCCCGGGTGGTCCGGGAGGACGTAGGCGGAAGAGGCAGCGCTTGGCGGGCGGCGCGCGCCGTCCATCGCCAGGTACAGCCCCTCGGCCGCCTGCTGCATGGCGGCCACCAGCGGCTTCCGCAGCTCCAGCGCGCTCGCGTTGGCGTACAGCGCCGCCGGGGACGCGCCCTGCGCAGAGAGCGCCTCAGCGAGAGCCAAGGCCGGCGGAACGACGGAAGAAACAGGAACAACGGAATGAATGGGAACAACGGAATGAATGGGAACAACGGGAAAACGGTAACAATGGGAAAACGGCAACAATGGGAAAACGGCAACAATGGGAAAACGGCAATAATGGGAAAACGGCAACAATGGAAAAACGGCAACAATGGGAAAACGGCAACAATGGAAAACGGCAATGGAATAAATGTTACAAACTTCTATTGATTAGTGTTTCTGGGTGCGTCAAATGCTAAGGTGATTAGATCTGTAAGTGCCAATGCATGTTTGTATCGCTGGAGGTGGCGGTGATCTTCCTCCACTGAGTGGCGAATACCGTTGCTGACCTAAACGTCGGCTAGCGGGGCTTTTCCTCAACCAGCTATCGCCCACCGGAGGAGACCCCCGAGCTGAAACAAGCTGCAAGCTCCCTATCCCTATTGGTCTACTGACATGAGTGGTAGTGCATGGAAGTGTGTGTACGTGATGAGGATACGATAAGAATTAGTATGGAAAGCGCGCGGCTGCGGCCCATTTCTTAGGGTACTGATCCGTCATTCACTTGGTGTTGCTTGAGAAAGCACGGAAAACTACCTATCAGAGCAGCTGGCCGCTAGAATTCTCCTCGACAGCAGCTGAATTCGTTTTCTCTATGTAACTAGTGTCGATAATCTTGCCACCGTCGGAACTCAAACCCTAGGACCTCGCGATCAAAGGCACTGCAGTGACATGAATTGAGGTCTTTCTGCCATTAATTAACATTGTAATTGGTCTCCAAGGGGCTAGGTCTCACAGCCATCGATCCCCCCTTGCCTGAGGGAAACACATGACTAGAATTAATTGTTCCGCAATTCTGTTTTATTATATTGATTTAATGTAACCAAGCAGAGAAATGAAAAACCTGTCTATTCCTTGCATCCGGTAAGAATTTATGTCCGCCGTTTGTTTCGAACAATCGAAACAAATGAGATGAGGACAAGATGACAGGTTCAAGAAAAAGATATCTTATATTATTATTTTTCTCATAAGGTGGTTTCTTGAAAAGTATTAAACGACACTTTGCCAAAAGTGCAAATAACGGCCTATGTTAATTATAAGCCTTGGCTATAATAATATAAGCTTCCGACCGATGTTTGCTCTATATCGACACAGTGACGTTTATAACTATTTTCCTAATAGATGCTTCTGATAAAAAAAAACAGTAAGCGCCGGGTTCCTTACCTGTGGGCGAGCGAAAGAAGCCATGAACCGCGGCGCAGAGATGGGCAGCAGGCGGCGCGCCCACAGGTGGCGCGGGCACTCGGATATGACGGAATCGTAGTCGTTGCATGTGCGGGCGGGCGCAGGCGACAGACAGGAGTCCACAAACGCCTCGTTGCATCTCCCGCCCGCTCGGCGCCCTGCAACAGGCAGCGGGCACGGGATCTCGCACCTTGCCCTCACACTCGACGATCCAAAATCCTGTTGGAACCTCTATAGATCAGTGGGGAGCCGAGGCGACCATACGTGGTCCTCAGAGTTACCATTCTTTGTATTTTTCTCTAGCTCTCTGAGCAGTTAACACACACGGGTTGCGTCACGTCTAAAGGTGTGTTCCCATTATAATTATTCTTTTTATTTTAAAAGAATAATTTTTTTGGCAGCCACTAGTAAAAGGGCGTCTTTCATAACAGGCATAGCGTGCAAAATGTTCAGTTTTATCAGTAGAAGTAAAAGTGAGACGATTATAGAGTGTTCAGAAAACTCTATGAATGCAACAAAAAACAAAATTCTTTCGTACGACCGCGTTGCTGCTGATGACCTTAATGTATCATTAATTATAAATGCTGGAACTAAAATAAAATGAATGTCAGTCAGGCTGCCTAAACAAATTGTGAATGACACGCGCCGTAAATGATCTTATTTCGCTCACAAGATGGCGCTACTAAGCCTCTCCATCTCGTGTCTAATGCTTTCATACTCGCAAAATAAAATGTTTACCACTCGAATTATAAATAACAATTTTTGTTTAAAAAATATGTGGAGGGGAGACCCGAACTGAAATGACCTCCTCCCCCGTAAAGTACTTTCTGGATCTGCCTTGCTCTAGATCGAGGGAGATGGAGCGTTAGGGAATAGTCACTTCCCCAAATCTAAAAGAGTACAACCTGGGCAGTGGCGACCGGTACAGAATCTTATTGGTGGTGCCAGTTAGTGATGCGATATTGATGCTGCCAGTTATCATAGTTCAAAATTAAAATATCAATCAAAACCCATCGATGTTTTTAATCATAGATGCGATGTTTTAAAACTGGTTTAGTAATTTCTAAAATAAAATTCGAGGGCCACTAAATTTAATTTTACATTGACAGTGGTAATTCATTTATAATTAAGACTAAACTGAAAACAAACTAAAAAGAATAAGAATAAATAAATATACTTAGCCTGAAAACCTCAGCGCCCACAGTAATGTCAAGAGATCAGAAGTTCCTGAATTCGCTCTACAAGACAGGCCTTACCCCCACTGCTTCCGTCGGCTCTTCATGTGCGAAATACAAGGAAAGACGAAATACCAGGGCTTAGGGGTCATCATGATTATGTGAATGATTATGATTTTGATTAGTGAATACAGTAGAGTCTAAACAACAATAAATGCCCTCTCGGGTAAACCTTTAATTGTGTCATTCTGAGCGAGAGATAGTCTACTCTGTGAAAATATTACAATCAGTGCACTCTATGGAACAGAACGAGAACTACTCTGCCAGTTCGATTTTTGTACCGTCTCATCCATAAGTCGCATACAAACCAGGACGGCGTTCTTTATACAATGTTAAATGGGTCGAGACGGTGCCAATCCGTAGGT
This sequence comes from Teleogryllus occipitalis, assembly GCA_011170035.1. NCBI lineage: Eukaryota > Metazoa > Arthropoda > Insecta > Orthoptera > Gryllidae > Teleogryllus > Teleogryllus occipitalis. Next base: position 234,737 of record BLKR01001233.1, on the reverse strand, counting down.
GGCTCAGCGGTTGAGAAAGTGACCGGCAGATAGCACTGCACCCTGGACGTTTGAAGAGGGTATTGATATCAATGGACTAAACGCTCTTTGAAATGAAGTACCATAAAGAATAAATATTTTGCAGAAACCATATTTTATACACATATTTGTAGTGAAACTTTTCTTTGCCTTCCTTCCTGTTGATGGTGCAATGGCACACTGGCATTACCCTAAAAGCCGCCACTGAAACCGGAGATGTGAAAATTGTGGTCATGCTTACTTGCTATCATTCATGGATCTCAAAGGGAAGTCTGAAAAGATGAAAGTAACGTGTTCTGGGTTCAGTACTCCATAAATAATTTCATATTTTCAACAAATCATAGACAACTCAATACAGTACAGAACAGCACTCTCTGTAGATTCTTAATAGCATGTTTAATGCCAATATTCCCATAGAAACAAGTTCGTTTAGTATCCTACATAGTCTCCCCCTTTTGGGATTTTGCTTCGTAAGTCATACTTAGCATTCGTGACAGCAAAACATGATTTGCAAAGTCAAAATTGTAAAATCAAGTATTAACAATTTTTTGATGACTTTAAACAGTTCTAACATTTACGCGTCTTAAATTTGCATCCCACAAGATTAACAAAAATTAATTTTCATGATACTAGTACTTTTTTATTGTTAATTGGTGATTCCTGGCAAAGCAAATTCATATTATTGCCACGACAACACAGGCTGAGAATGAGATTACATTTTGATACTTAGTGAAAATTTTTGATACTTTTTGAAAAAGAGAATCAAAATGGATATATTTTGAATGTTGTCTAATTTGAGAGGCAAAGTTGCTTCTAGCTATAAATTTAGCTTACACAGATTCAATAAGTATCAATCTTCATGTGACAAATATATTACTAAAAGTTTTATTTTTAAAAATGTCTTTGGCTGGTGAGAAGTTTTCCTTTTACTGATTTATTTTAGCGAATTCTTTGAAAGACTTCGCTTATCGCGGTTACACGCAAACTATTAGTTGACTGAGCGTAAAATGTGAAAATTCACTTACCTCCCTCAGCCACTTGGTTTAGGATGGAGATACCCGCTGATATGTTTGATGGTCCACGTATAATTTTTCTTCGCCTGAAAAATTCACATTGCACTTATATTACTTAACAGAATTTGAATCCAGCCGACTCCGGTTATAGTGAACTTCTGCGGACTAACATTTTTGGTTCACTATATCAGAGGTTCAATATATCCGATGGTGTCAAAGTTAGTCAGAATTTCAGTTAGTCAGTTAGTCAGAATTTCTTCATAACGATTGATTTTATTAATAGAGATACAGCAAAATACATTAACGATAGGAACTGATAATGTCAATATCTTTATTTGTCCTAAAAAATCAATTTCTTTTCAATTTTTTGCTTTGTACTTTTTCATTAGTAACTTCCCTAGATCCTTCTCCAGAAGTCGTGCTCTCTCCATAATTGACTCTATATTGTCCTCAGTGTCCAAGTATCATAATGTAACCTTGACACCCTTCAGTGCCGCAGGTTTGGCAGTTGGAATGCCGTCCCACTCTCCGAAGGCCCTTTTACTCGCCTAATGATACACGAGATGCTTTCGGTAGATAAATGGCGCAAGGGGCTAATGGAACTGATCGCTTTTCCGCGCGGCACGGCGGATATCGCCAGGCTGTGGCAGTCGCGTGCTTCCTGTCGCCTACGTAGAACTCTACGCGCTTTGTCCCGCAAAATATCAAGTAACACCGAGATAGAAACTGAAGAAGAAATCGTGTGCAGAATCTTCACCTCAGAGGAGACTTCTCCGATTAATACCTTTGGCCGACGACATTTTTCAAGATTCCTAGTGTTGGAACCAATTCCAACCCCCAAGGGCACTGAGGCGATGTATTCTTTTCCAGAAGGGAATCAATTTCCAGGACGTATTTCCTATGTTCACTATAGCTGAGGTTCCGGTTCACTATAACCGAGTCTTCTTATGCTTGCTTGTAATGTAAGTTCACAATAACAGAGGGTTCACTATATCCGAGTTCAACAGGAATCGACTGTATTTATACTAAACTTGATGTCAGGTTCAGCTCTTTAAAATGTTCAGTCAATTCAATTACAAAAGTTCGATACGTTATTATTTCAAAACAATTCAAAACATTGTTATAATCCAGTAATTTTCAAAGCGTGGCCCGAGTAATGATTTTTGGCGGACCACAAATATTCATTTTAACTACTAAGCAAGTCTGTTGCTTATATTGACGGCGTTCTCCAGGTTGAATATCGTGAAGTCAAAATTGAGGAACTGGCATTAGAGAAAAGCCTTCGAATTTTTTCTTCCAACATTAAAACCAATATTGACAATTTGATGACAAACAATCCGTGTCAGGTCTGATATCAAGAATATGACTATGTTCTGTGTTAACGTTACAAAGTGGAAGAAAATATGAAACATACAGGTGTTTGCCTTACAATGTTAAATAATCCCTACGGATACTCTATTTTAATATAATTGAGAATATATTTGTTTCACGTCAAGCTTCATATTATTTTATTAATCAGAAATCAATGCGGTCTGCTAGTTTCGCCAAAAGTAAAGTTTTAGTTAAAAAGTTGAAGACTAAGTGTTCTAATCAAGTAAAATGATATCAATAATTGAGTTACATTCTCCATAAATGGTGTTCTTCCAATTCATTTCAAAATTACTTATTATGCATGACAGCAATTATAAAATTGTAATTATATATAAATTACTTTTGGGGTGAAATTATAGACCAAGGTTCCATGCCCAGTTTATCGGCGTTCCGAATGGCAATTATACGGATATATTACAGAATTCTGATATGTAGAACTGTATTGGAATCTTGGTTTTATTTCAGTAGACCAATTCAGTGTACAATTTTCTTTAGAATTTCTGATTTAAAATTCCATGAAGCCTAGATAGAAAGTGAGATGTCTGCATCTACACTTCAAGAGTGAAATGTTGAGTTTACGTATATTAACCAAACTTAGGAATTCAACTAAAAGTATCGATACTTATATCTAAAAGCATTCATTACGAAGTACACATTCGGAACATTGCTCTTTGATATTCGTGTGTTACTTGCGTTTCTGTGCCGTCTGTGTGTTTAAATCGAATCCACCGACGTACTATTTACTCCCCACAACGTGATATTTTCTGAAGCTTTCTGAACGTACCTGGAGACCGCCATGGTGACCAGCGCAAGCAAGAATAGGAGGAAGATGCAAACGCCGGGCAGCCACGACCACTTGGACAGTGGTTCATCAGCGCCACCAACCCCTCCGCCTTCATCTCGCCCTTCGCTGTGAATTCCACCGGCCCATGCATCAACGGAGGTCGCGCTTGCGACGGCGCAACCACTGTCGCCAGCCCCTCCCACTCTACCAGCTGCTTTCCCTTCTCGGCCGCTTCCTCCCGCGCCAACGCATGCTTTTCCGCCACCCGCAGTTTCCGGCCCCTCGGGTGGCGGACGCGTGGGTTGCGACCGCGTGAGAGAAGGGCACTTCCCTTCCGCGAGGCGCCCGATGGGTGTCGTCCGAAGGAACAGGGAAGCCGGACGACCCAGCAGCCCGTCTTCCGTCACCAGCTGCACGCTCACGTTGTACTGCGTGTCCGGCTGCAACGTCTCCACCTGGTCAACAACGGCATTGTGCGGGAACAAGTGCGGAAATAGAATAATTTTGCAGTCAAAAAGTAGTTTTAAGTTAATTTATTTTTCATAAATCTCCATAATTTTCGCTTTAAATTGGAGTTTCATATTACTGTTACAAGTTTTTTTTGAAGTCCTCCTTTAATCGGGCTTAGGTTCTGGCTACAATACTTTTACATACTGTTACACAATGCAGCGCATAAACACTGAAAAACTTACACATGCAGAAAGTAAATTGAAAATTTTATGTTGTGAAGCCAACCAACAAAAATATGTCAAAAGGAAATAGTTATTGGAAAATGAATATTTTTATAAGACAAGTTATCTAGCTGACGTGCTCTCAGGGTTGCATTTTGAAAGAACATTCCCAGAAAGTTGATATTTTTAATACTTAAGGTATCTTTTTCAACGTACATTTATAATAGGAAATTGAAACTTTCAATAATAGTTAATAAATATTTACTAACTCCTACATTTTCTGAGATTTTTTTCTGATTACCTCAGTATTCTTCATTTTGGTAGAAGTGTATTTACTAGAAAATTTGTTAGAAAATTGCTTTACAAGAAAATATTTTTATCTACAAAAATTGTACATTTGTTGTATAAATACAACATTTTTCAAAACCGTTGTTTCAATATTATTAATAGTAATACATCTACAACCTGTAAAATTTCATAAGCCTAACTTCAATAGATTCCGAGAATTACAATAATATTGCCAGGATAGAGCATTCCATATCCAGTTAATATGAACAGCGTGGTTGCCTGGGGGGGGGCGTGATTAGCAACAAAAGCTTTATTTGTACGTAAATTAGTTAAACAATTCAAAATCAATACCGGCAGAATTGAGTGTAATTGAGAGTTCCTAGACTTCGAGAGTGCAATTGGGAGGACTCGAGCAAGAAAATGGCAGAATTTTCGACACTAATTACATAGCTAGATCCAATTCAGCCGCTATTTGGAGGAGAATTTTAGCGGCACTACACTTCCACACATGCGCAAAGCCCTATCTGGTGCTTAGTTTGTCGTTGCTGGGGCGATGCCCCGATGTAACTGGTTGGAGTAAACCCGCAAGCCGACGTGTAGGTCGGCGCAGAGCCTCGTCATCCACCCGAGGAAGATCACCATCACCTCCCGTGATGAAAAGATGCACTACACTACCGGGACTAAAGAAGTTAGCAGTTGACGCGCCCGATATCACTAAAAAGGTTGTCAGGCTCAAAAGACTGACATACGTTTCTCTATGTATGTCGACGCCCTAAATCTGAATCCGAACCCAGAATTGCGCCACCATCCTCCAGTTTAATCACGACAAACACATGTGAATACTAGATTGGTGTCTGGTAACATTATACTCCACAGATGCCCAAATTTGTCAGACCAAAAGGCTTGAACATGTTTTTCTATGTATATCGACGCGCTGAATCCGAATTCGGATTGGTATTCGGCTTCAGCGCGTCGACATACTTAGAGAAACGTGTAACGTTTTTGGGTCTGACCACTTTTTTCTTGTGTGTGTGTGTGTGTGTAATAAATGAATGAAGGCCTCACCCGCTGCTCCCAGAGCGCGGCCTGGTCCACGTGCGTGCTGAAGAAGCGTCGACGGCGGCCGCGCGGGCCGCGCACCTCCACGCGCGCCCTGCGCAGCGACCCCCCCGCGCGCAGCGGCAGGCGCCAGCGCAGCGCCAGCGCCCGGGGCTCTGCGCGCACGCAGCGCAGCTCCAGCGGCGCCTCCGGCACTGGAACGCACACACGCGCGCCCCAGGGTTGCAGCAATGGCATTTCGGAGGTGATTGATTGTGAGTGATTCCGGGCGCGTCAACTACGACGGTCATTAGTTCCGTAAGTGTAGTTCATGATTTTGCTTGGGAGGTGGCGGTGGTCCTCCCCCGCTGGACGGCGACATCTGGCGCTGACCTACCGTCGGCTAGCGGGGATTTCCCTACCCAGGTATCTCCCACCAGCGGGGCACCGCCCCAGCCGGGACAAGCTCTAAGCTCCCAACCAGTCTCCCGAAATATGTGGTGGTGTAGTGCATGTTAGTGTGTGTGTGGAAGGGGAGAGGATAGGAAAAGGAACAGTTAGGAAAGATCGCGCACGGTCCGTGGCCCCTTCGTCACGGTCCTTCTCCAGTATTCGCCTGGAGCTGTTCCGATATACCACGGATAATTTGCCGATCAGAGCAGCCGGCCCAGCTTGAAGCCAGCCTGAATTCGACTCAGCTTGTCAAGCTAGTGTCGAAAATCCTACCACCGACGAGACTGGAATCTAGGACCTCCCGGTTAGAGGGACTGCAGGAACATGAGTTGATGCTCTGGGCCATATCTCCCTCTGGGATTTGTAAGAACGTAGACTTCCGCGGGCGGAGTTAGTTAATACTTGGCTCTTCTGAAGACCCCGGGGCCTGGGCCCAGGTGCCCAGGCTTCGGTCGCCATTCTGCGACTTTCTTCAGTGAAAAATGCCTCGCAGGGAGAAACGCTAAACGCCAACATTTTGCCCTGAGGAAGGTCGCAGAAATGTGCATATTAACGGCGTGAGAGATATTTAAAAAATTACATTTGTGTAAGTTTTGGAAAAACAAATCTATACACCAAAATGAACTTTACGTCACATTCAACAATGCAATTACCACTATCCATTGGAAAAGTTTGAAGAAAAAATTTGGAGACTTTTTGAGAAAATGGAGTTTGAGCGTTTCTAAAAATGTGGAATTTTGAGCTCATTTTTACAGAAAGCAGTTCAGTTTTCCAGCAACTTTATTTGACATTATTTAAAGCACATGTACTTATTAATAAAATAGTGTGACGAAATCGCCTCTAATGTAAGTATTACAGACGTGAGAGACAAGTAAAAAAAAAACATTTTTGTAATTTTTGAAAAAGCAAATGAATAGAGCAATATGGCGTTTATGTCATCATATAGGGTTTGTTTGTCACTAATCATATCAAAAATTTAAAGAAAAATTGGAGCTGTTTTTTAGGAAATCTTCTTATTTTTTTAAATTGCAAATTGCGCGAAAAGTACGAAAATTTTCAAAAAATCTACATGACCTTAATGAACTATTTATGGGCAACTAATTTAATTTGAAGGAAAAATCTCTGTCTTCAATTTTATAATTGTTGGAAGACGCCGAAATATATTCAAACTTTTGCAATTTTTGAAAATTCAGAGCTAACTGTGAAAATGAGATCTGTGCCACCTTTATAAGTGTATTTTAATCTATTCTTATGAGAAATTTAAAGAAAAAATTTGGAGCCATTTTTGGGAAAATTTGGAAAATGTCCGGGGGGCTTCATTTAAAGTACTACCAAATTTTAAAGAATGTTTTTCAACATTTTAGAGCTTCAACTAGATCCAGATAGACAGGGGATTCTTCAATTTGGAGAAGATCGTACGAATGGTTTAGGTGCTAGGAGTGTTCACGGACGGACGGACGGACGGACGGACGGACGGACGGACGGACGGACGGACGGACGGACGGACGGGACGTTTTGCCTCTAATTGGTTTTTCGACATCAAAACAAGGATTCCCACTACGTGTTAGAGGAATTTTTCTCTTAATTTAGCAACTGGTTTTTTGCACTTTTTCATCACCAGAGCCCGGCAATGAATTTTTTCCGCCGAAAATCCGTGTTTTTTTCGCGCAGCATTACATAACTTTCTCTATACTACGTATATTACTCCATATGTACGTACGTATAGGAGAAATTAAAATCGCTTACACATTGTAGCCCTGTAAATTTTCTAGTTTCTCTAAATTTCAGTCTTTTGTCTTATAATTTTCACCCGACCGCTCAATATAAATAAAACAGTAGTTCAATAGTTTCTTATTTATTTTCTTAAAATATGATTTTGTTTTATTAATTTTTGTAGTTTTTCTATTTTCTGTTTATTACAAAAAATAATGAGAAACAAAATTGTAAAAATAATTGTTAGAACAAGCAAATTGTTAATTTAAACATATTTTAAATGAATTACCCAGTTTAGTTATACACAGATCCTGTTCATAGCCAAACTCAGTAAGAGTTACTTCATTGTAGTCAAAATGTGCGTCACACTGGAAGCTCTCGCCCACCGCCCTTCCCTACCAAGCGGATCACATATCATGCAGGTACACCAACCTCTCAGAAAATTTTAACGTCACAAACGGAATATAGATTCCTGGGATTTCGCCCACGGCTCAGGAGACGTTACATTACCAACACCTGAGAAATTGCACCAATTAATTCATTTTATTAACTTAACTGAATAAAACGCATTGCAATTTATAAAATTAAAATCGTGGCATAATCATGCAATCCACTTTAATTATAAATTAAGAATATTCCAATTTCAACTTGTTAGTTTCATAGAAGGTTGGCTGCTATTGGCTTATCGGTTGCTCGCCCGCCACCAGTGTTCTTTCCTGACGCACCCCCCAGCCCGCTCGCTCACTCGTCTGTGAGCAGGGCTGCGAGGCAGAGTTCGCGCCGCTGCGCTCTGCATTCTCGTCAAGATTTTATTAATCACTAGTTAACTTCCTGTTCGTCGTCTCGGTACGTTATGCAGTGCTAATTCACTTGATGGTACAATGCGCAAAAACTTTCCGTAAAGTGGTTAAACTCAGTGATTAATTGTCGATCCACTTCGATTGTGATATGTGATACCAATTACCATTCGATTGTGATACATGTGCAACCAATTACTGTGCTATCAGTAATAATTACTTAAAAACTGTCTGTGTGATTAGTGCGACGCCATGTACACTCAAGACATATTATGGTAACTATTTAATGTCTGAGAATTGCGTGTGATAGCGTTCACGGAACTTATGCCATGCAGGCATTATCTGATTATATCGATTTTCAATATTGTACTGCCTAGTTCTGAACATGCATATCAATTCATATGAATGCAATACTGTCAGCAGTGCCATTAACTGTCCATTGTGCTTTGGTGAGTGTCATCGTATGCTGTGCTGTGTTGGTTGTTCGGCCACGTCGCTCCGCGTCCTCGAGCAGGCGAGTGGGATCGCGACTCGCCCGCTTTCCCTGAACTGCGAGCAGTGGCGAGTCCACGCCTGCGATCTCCTGAATCAATTTAACTGTATTTCATTGTAACCGTTTCATGTTCACAACTGTAATGCTCGTATTCAATGTTCTTGACTGATGGGGAGACGCCACGTTTAAGGTACAGGTGCCTACATTTCAGCCGCCATTCTGCGACCTTCCTCAGGGCGTAAAGCCCTGAGGAAGGTCCCTCAGGGCGTAAAGCCCTGAGGAAGGTCGTAGAATAGCTCGTATTCGATGTTAACTTTTCTATTTTCCTATTATCAGGAATTTCAATGTGAGTCATTAAAATATTAATTTGCTTACTACATTTTCACTCTTCATTTTATCAAATTCCCATCGAACACATTCAGTTAATTCAATTGTGTAATGTCTACTTAATTTTCAATTATGTCTATTTTTGCATTTATTCAAATTTATGCCTTTTTGATTTCCCCAAAATGGCTACAATTCTCCTTCGTAAATGAGGCAAGGCGCGTCCACCCGCCTTCAAAAAGGTGTAACTGGTCCTTCAAACTCCCTATCAACAATAAGATAAGTGCTAGAAGGCGAGTTCTCAGGTCATCCACCTGCAGTCCACAGCCATTTATGCGGTCTCTTCTAACAATAATATTACAATTAATTGTAATTAGAATATTGAACGAATTAGTGTTTTTACTAAAAATAACAAGAGTTTATAAACAAAATAGAACAATCTTACACACGTTGAATGTTATTTGTAATGTTAAAATGTAAGTTAAGTAGTCACTTCATATTAGTCTCGCCTATGTTTTTGATTTTGGTAGCAGAAAAATTGGAAACAAGCCATTTGGTTCTAAATAGCAACGTGCAGATATAAGTAAGGCTACTTGTGAGGCTTTTTGATATTGCGACTTCTGGTTTAACGTCACCAGATGCCAAAAATTTGCCATCCACATTTACGACAGAATATCACACTCCTCACGTCTACGTCAGACACACCGAAGGGCGTAGATTGTTTATCATTTACTTCATATAGAAAGATTCAGAAAGCTGTAAGAAGCAGAAATGCTTGTCGGAAGTGTCAGTCTCTCTTCGATATCAGAACCATTATCTCAATCAAGTTATAATGATCCATCTTACACAGTACAGGCTAAAGATGAGTGGAAATAGAATTAATAAAACAATGTAGGCTTTCACGGCCGGAGTTGTAGTCAAAGATTTCTTCCGGGCTAATTTCGTCCGAGACCACATCGCCACTGAGGATGTCTGCCGCAGTTGCGGACGAAACGTCTGGGAATATGTTTTCCAATGGACCACGGCCCTTCAGCCCGGAAGAAATCTTTGACGACGGAAATAGAATTAATTGAAAGGCCTTTCTAGATAACCGTTGTCATATAAAAATATTGTTTCTTGCGGTTTTCAAACACTGAACTACTCGAAATTAATGTTCCTTCCGAAGTTCCTATTCGTTTTGTAGGGACACGTGTTTTCATACCGAAAGGAAATCGCTGTTGTGGTGCTCTCTTACTTCGAAAACTGTTGCTTATTGAACATTTGCATAATGCAGAGAATTTTCATACGTGCCAAGAAGAGAAACGCGAGAGTTCGCGTTATTATTAAATAACCAAAGCAACGAAAGTATTTTGTTAAGGTGGATAAATGTATAAAAGCTCATTATTTTTAGATGAAATATTAATTCATTCAATATTCAAATTACAATAGGTTACAGTATTATTCTTACAATTTTGTTTTCCATTATTTTCTAATAAACATAAAACAGAAAATCTAAGAAAATTAGTAAAAACAAAACCTAAATTGAAGAAAATAAATAAGGCACTATGTCGGGTGTCGCTGTCAGGTGCAAACTATAAGACTGAAATATTAGGAAAATGGAGAACTTACAGGGCTACAATTTGTATTTAGCCCCTTTTCGCGATTTGCGTCAAAATATGAGATATTCTAAAAAAATGAAAAAATAAAGAAATTATTGGCGCCTGAAAAATTCTCGAAACATTTTAATCATCTCTAGAAAATCGCAGGGATAATTAAAGTCTATATTCGTTGGCGTAATGTGGTTAAAAAATAAAACTTATATAAGAGCCAAAAACAAGTATTTTTTCATTTGTATGAAGTACTCCGGGTAAATTGATTTCAATTCGGCAAAAAACTTTTAAAAAATCTGTTTCTAACACTTCATTTACGATTTTCAACAAAAAACAATTTTTATCCCCGAGGGCAGTTTTGTCTGTCTTATTCCGCTACCGCCTTCGTTTAATTGTTGTTAAGATGGTTAATATTCACAGATATCTTGCCGCCCATACTCGACCAGAAACGCCCGCTTACAAAAAATGTTCCGTCATACACATAACGCACAGGCAAAATCTGCCTATCGACAGCGAACGATTACGATACCGTCATCCGCCTCATAAGTAAGAAAAAAAATCCAGTCGACTCCGGTTATAGTGAACTCGAATATGGTGAACCCTCGGTTATAGTAAACTAACATCACTGGTCCAATTTCATTTACATTACAAATAAGCATAAGAAGATTCGGTTATAGTGAACGTGAACCTCGGCTATAGTGAACGTAGGAAGTAATATCTGGAAATTAATTGAATGTCTAATGTTATTAGACGATTAAAAATGCCTCCGAAGAGTTGGATGCATTCCAACAATGCAAGAGGCATTGAAATATGTCAAGACTGCATTACGATTCTTAGAGACATAGGACACTGCATAATCAAGTATGAAGTGAGACCGAACTGTAGAGAAGGATCTAGAGAAATTAATAATGAAAAATGTACGAAGCACAAAATTGAAAATTAATTTTTTTAAAAATTCAAATAAATATATTGAATTTTCAGCTCGTGCTGAAAATGTTTTTAGCTGTTTCTGTATATTAATAAAATCAATCATTTCGGAAAAATTCTTTTTAATTTTGACATCAGATATAATGAACCAAACATGTCAGTTCCCAGAAGTTTACTATAACCGGAGTGGACTGTAATTGAAAAACGAAGACCCGCCTTCCGGACAGGTCTTTCCCGCGTCTTGGGATTTTATGCTAATCACATAAACACTACGGTTCTAACTGCTAGCGATTAGTCAACGCGCCCCTGAAGCGAAGGGGTCCATGTTTGTCTGCACGATTGGGAAGATGGAATTTCTTACAATTTGTTTTTCTTTGAGCAAGAGTACATGTAAGTATTTATCAATCTGCTTAGAGCACACATATTTTGTCCCGAATTTCTAGTTTCGTGATATCCAACCTTGAAAGTTTGTGAAAGTGTAGTTGTTTATGGAGCGACAATGTTTGCTTTCTAGGGAATATATGCATTTATAATATATAAATGCCTGAATGTGTTAGGTAGGAGCTGAAGGACAATATTTATTGATTATTTTTATTTTTTAGTTTATGATTGCATATAGTTCCATGTTCATGTATTCTGCCTCCGGGCAACATTACACCAATTGTAGAATAAAGTTTCTGTCTAACTAACGATTAGTGAAGTGTTTATGCGAGTGAAACGAATAATTTCGTAAACGACTTCCAGTATATCTTTCTATAAACCAACCATAAACAGTAGTAAAATTGACTTGTTCTAAAAGTCTTTCTAACCGCGTCTCTTTGTGTGTGTGTGTGTGTGTTTTTGGACAGGTGTTCGTTATCCGAATATGTGTTTAATCCGTACACAAGAACACAATATTTCGTGAAGTGGTCTCTGTCAGAGTTGTCAAACTACGTAACACATGCGGCGAGAGACTGAGACGATCTCTCTTTCAACTTACCCATTTGTTGCAACGTGAAATTTAACGTTATGTTCACATGCTTGCTGTGTACGTTATCCACAACACGATTCACTGCAACCTACAAACAGAAAGAAAAGTATGAGCTTTTTTATTTATTTATTTTTCCAACCCATTGGCTGAAGAGTCTGGCTCATTAGTTTGTTTATCACAATCTACTAGTCAGAAAAAGGAATGAAAAATTCGTAGTTGTCCATCAACTTTAAAGTACCATACATGCCGGGAGACTGGTCGGGGACTTAGAACTTGTCCTGGCTGGGACGGTGCCTCGCTGGTTGGGGAAAACCCCGCTAGTCGACAGTAGGTCGGCGCCAGATCTCGCCATCCAGGCGAACTAGAACTCTTACGGGACTATTGTCCTCAGTAGTCGACGCACCCGGAATCACTAACAATCAATCAATCAAACAATCAGTCATTGAAGTGTACAAGGACTCGAATTTTACTACTAAAGTTGGATCGTTTCAAATGGACTGGCATCTCCCATAATTTTGAGTTTAGTTAATTGTAATTTTGATTCTTTACCCTTTTTAATTACGTACCTATAATTTACTCTTTTTAATTTCATACCCGAAGAAATCTATTTTTCATCCTTTCAAATGAGTTCCGTGTCAAAATTATTTGAAAAATACTTCTTCGGGAGTACAATTTAAAAGGCGATTGAGATCCACTACGATAGATTAAACAAATATTTCCTCGAGAGATCCCTACTATATCATCCGTAGGTGTGTTAAATTACCTTCCTTACCATGAATACGTATGCTTGAACCGTGTCTTTTTGAGTTAGAAAAGGAAGTTCAATCAAAATCAAAGATAACATTAAAAGGGTTGAGTGTATGGGATGGTATTGTCTCCCTTGAGTCACCCGTTCAATTCAATACAGGATAGAGCGAATTGTGAAATGGATGGGTCCCACAGCGGAAAACTATTTACATATTATCTCCATATCAATATGATTCATTATGTCATGCATTCGTATATTTCAGCGACTTCTCATTCGGCATGCAAAAAGGCGTGTACGTAAAAACCCTAAATGTAAATATAAAGATACAATAATAAGTTATTAATTATAGTTTATTTATTTAATAATAATTTATTCATTTTTAATGAATAATTGCACCCACCTCAACAACGTAACGGTGATTCAATTTGAAGCGGTCGCTGCCAATGAGGAGACAGTGACGATCAGGCCAGGCGACACAGTGCTTCACATCTCCATCAACACTGTCTGTGAGATTTAATCTGTTGCTCCAGAATACTCCCTTAGGGAAGATTACAAATGTTTCCTCTCCGGGCGAGTGGAATGAAATTTTGTATTCAAGTCTTGTTTTGCACTGGAGTTTTGGCGGAATCCAACTCAAACCCACCGACGACGAATTCATTGAATAAATCACCAGATGTTTTACTTCGGGCACGTCATCTGTTGGAATATAAGCATGCCGTATATAAGCTAAGGAAATACGACCATTTATACATACTGTTGCATTTACAATTATTCCCCAGTATTGAAGGAAATAATTTACGATGAAAAGTGTAGATTTTTTCACAGTATGCTTTTAAAAATAGACGCACACAATCCGTTGCCACTGCAACGCTCTCTCACACTCTCTACGGTTCAAGGCCGACAGTAGTGGATTTTCGACCTTATTATTATTATTGTCATTATTATTCCTGGGGCTTTTTCCAGCTTCAGGGGATGTGGATTTTTACTATTCGCGCCGGGTACCCACTATATCCCTCATGAGACAAATATATACAAATGTCTTTTATACTACACACACACGCGGGCTCCTCGGTCTGTTGTCATCAGATTCGCAAGGTTATCCGCGACAACACACATACATGAAAGACAAGGGACAAATGACCATGTCCACGGCGGGACTCGAACCCGCAACTCTTCAGACCGAGGTGCTGAGTCGACACAAGCTCTAACCACCTCGACCATTCAGGTCGGCGGAGTTTCGACACTCTTAGTAGGCCGAGTTCTGCTGTTGTCCGGAAGAGAATTCTAGCAGTCGGCTGCCCTGGTCGGTACTTTTTCTGATCAGCACCAAACGAATGCAGGAAGAGAATCTTAACAAACGAATAACGGACCGCGCGCAATTTTCCTTTCTCATCCTTGTTCCCTCCTCTTCCTTTATACACACACACACACACGCACACACACACACACACACACACACACACACACACACACACACACACCACTACAAATGTCGGAAGACCAGTCGAGAGCGTAGAGCTATGGTGATGCCACACTGACGAAGATACCTGTTTAGGGTGCCTCGCAAACCGATCTCACCTACGAGCGGGGAGGAATACTGCGATATCCCGAGATATAATATGCAGTACACTTACAGGATTATTTCCACGAAACGCCCGAAAACACACAATCACCTGCATTCTGCAATACAAGTCCCTATTTCACTGACATATTCACGGTGCATAACTCGGAAATAATGTGCCCTGGGTCCTTAAAACCTAATTATGTCTTAGTCATTCTACAAAATAAGACCTTTCAAGGTCTTATATTTTTTAGAAGTTTTGGCGGATCATCTGAGTATCCCATTCAGAGGGAAGGTTGGTCAGAATTTAGAATTGTATTCAAGATTAAATTAAATATTAGATTACTTTGTGCCGTATCTCTGTACGCGCACGTGTTTAATAATCTTTATAAATGAACACTTAAGTATTATTACAACTCGTTCATTATATTCACGCCCGTTGTCGGGTCTCTTTGATACTCACTCTGCTCAGAAACTGACCGTATAAAGTGTCAAATGTTGGAACGGGATCAATTAGTCAATATTTAGAGTGAAACTTTGAAAATACTGCGTTTTGAATATTTAATATTCAGCGATGAGGTGCTTGATGTTTTCATCAGTTGAAACAAAAGAGCTGACTAGTGGAGCGTAAAAAGTAGGCCCACCTCCATTTCCACAAATCTCTTCCAGAATTAAATTTCTATGCACTAAATTTGCCGATAAAAATATATTTCCAAATCGCTGTTACAAGGGTTATTCAATAATAATTGCAATAAACAAAACGAAACTTACAAGGACAAGTTATGTGGATCCCGTTTGCTGAGAAATCTGGCCTTCTGTTCCAGTTCCAGTTTTCATTAAGATTTCCAGATGATACCCGTGCGAGTTCTCGTACATTGACAAAATATTTTGTGCTTGCATTTAGATTATCGAGAATCATCGATGAATAGCAAATACCATTCTCTATTGTTGTAGAGTTTTCAAGCAACGTCCACTGATTATCTCCTTCTTTCTGAAAAAACATATTCTGAAGTTGTATATATAATATACTATATACATTACAAAAAATTAATAATATAATACATTGCAACACATGTGTGGTAAAATATGTGTAGTTATTTTAACAAAAAATAACTCAGAACGGCGTCACAAATGCCACTTGATGTTGCACATTATTTTTTCTACGATCGTAAACAATGAGCTATTTAACGTTGGCTAAGCGTGTGTGACGTGCCATTAACACATTGTGAAAAATATGATGTTACAGTGCAATAATCTTTGCAATGTAGAATCAAATGATTCATAATATAAATATTTTTTATTGCAGAGTTATAAATGACCTTTTCCGTTTAAAGAAACTGTTCGTAAAATAGAATTTTATGGCACAGATTATGAGGTTTTTGCCGTTTAGGCATGAATAATTGTGTCATCACACATCCAGCCAATCGCAGTTAGAGAATCTTGGAGAGGCAGCAATACACCAAAAAATCAATCAATCACCAATTTTTTGCAAAGATGTTAAATACCCGTGACATCACAATAAAGTTATTTCCAAAAATTATCTTTGATTCTCTTCTAAATTTATAATGCTATTATATAAAAAATTAACATATGAAACTCGTTTATAATGTTTATTTATTATATTGGAACAAATTTGAAAAATCCCTCCTAACATCGCTCGTTCTCAAAACATATGCAATATTACATTACAAGTGCAATCTACAGACATGTTCTGTTTGATATCTCGCAAGACTGATGGCAAAACGTTTCGTGATCTAAGCACCCAGGGGAAGCCACGAGCCTGCTTTAAGCCGCTGGTTGTAAATCTGTCCTACTTGCTTCATTGTTCCACAACTGGGAGCTAGGCCACGGAGACAGTTTTATCAGGTCTCACTATCCTATGTTAATTGCCGTCCTTCACCATCGCAAATTGAAGATCGTGCTGGCAGCCATTATTGCAAATTTACGCACCTAATTCAGATACATGGAAATTTTATAGATATCTTTGTTTAAAAGTAAGGCTTTCAAAACTAACATTAAACATCAATATTTGTTTAAATCTTTAACATAATATTGTAATATCACGGCTTTAAAAAGCTCAAATACCATAGTGTGTGTAAGGCATGTCGTCCATGTAGTTTCGGACACTTGCAACAGCATGTTTAAAATAGAGAAAAAGTTTTTATTAGCAATTATATTACTCTAAAAATGGTTATGTATGTTCTGCATGATGTTTTCCATTCCGTGAAAATTTCATATTATGTTAAAGTGAGTGGTGATATGTTCGAGAAAATATTTGATTTTTGTAGGAGGGTAATACCTTCCCTCACAAAATATCATGTTGCAGTAGACGTCGGGACATTTCTTTGGCAAAAATTTTAATATCTGTAATTATTATTTTTTGAATCCACACTCCGTTAAAATTTCCATATCTTATTTATTTCGGAAGTTTTTGTTTCGTAAAAGTACATCATATCAATCCAAATTTTATGATTTTTTCAAAATAAATAATTTATAAACTTAAAACAAGTAATTCATTGATATACTTCCGACACATCAATACATAAGAAAGTGTGGTTCAGTGGAAGCAGATTCCTTTGTGTACGTGGTCATGTAAATCGATCACGTATTCCAATTATTGAAGTTTCCACCTGCCTCCAGATCTAATCTCGATATTCCTATATTAGGTATCAATTTACTGCGCTTTGTGAACGTAATTCTAGGCATTGGATGCTTAGTAAGTTAGAATTTGTATATTATTTCATATTTCTTTCTTCGTTTCTTACATTTCACATTTTGTTATATATTTACACATTCAACTTTAGAAATTATTTAAAACCTATTTGAAGTATATGGAATAAAAATTTCTAACCTTCAGGGAATAAGATTGGAATGCAATAATGACTCGGTAGCTAATTTTTGTGAATTACGTCTTATTGTTTGGACATGTTTTTTCTGTGTGAAAAGAAGTTATAATTGTCAAATTTAAGTTGGTATTTGATTGAAAATATTTATTTTTTGCTCCAAATGTACGATTTGTAATGAGTTTTACAAAAAAATGATGACAGGTATGTTTCGGAGACAAATTGTGGCATAAACTATTACAATACTATTACTGAAGGCGAGAAAGTACGTGCCGCGCACTACTTCAGTAGTTACTTCTCTTACAGAATCTTCCATGGTGGAATCTTCTGTGGTCTCTTTTCACCATAGAATCTTTCTCTTCCGCCAGAAACATAAATAATAATAAAATTCGGCACCAATCCGGGTTGGTTCCCCATCGTCGTGTCAACTGTAAAGTATCAAATGTGAAAAATGACCACTATTCAAGTATCTCAAGAAATTAATTCATACATATCCATAAGATCAGTATTTTCGCCATTATATTCAATAGTTTTCATCTGGAATTTGGGGCTTTGTAAAATGGTAACACATTCCCTAATTTAATGTGCATATCGCCTTTAAAGCAACTGACAGATGACGATAACATTTCCCCCCCCACATTCGATTGTTGGTTGGTGATTCCGGGCGCGTCAACAGATTAGATTAGTCCCGTAAGTGTAGTGCATTTTGTTTCCTCGTGAGATGGCGGTGATCTTTCCCCATTGGATGACGAGATCCGGCGCCGACCTACCGTCGGCTAGCGGGATTTCCCCCTAACCAGGACTTTCCCCCCAGCCGGGACAAGCTCTAGACCGGTCCCCCGGAATATGTGGTAGTGTAGTGCATGTTAGTGTGTTGTAAAGGGAGAGGATAGGATAAGGAAGGAAAGTTCGTGCGCGGTCCGTGGCGCATTTGTTAGAGTACTGCTCCGGCATTCGCCTCGTGTTGATTGGAGAAACCACGGAAAACTACCGATCAGAGCAGCCGACCCCTAGAATTCTCCTCCAGACAGTGACTGAATTCGACATATCTGAAAAGCTAGTGTCGAAAATCCTGCGGCCGTCAGGACTCAAACCTAGGACCTTCCGGTCAGAGGCGCTGCAGTGACATTAGCTTATGCACTGAACTACCGCTCTCGGTTTCACAGTCAATATTTTATAGTTGACACATCATGTCTGCCAGCAAACCAATCAAATTTAAAACGCTACACTAGCGCTTTGCGTGGATCTAGTATATTATTACAATATCTTCTCAGTTTTACAATCAGTATAAGCCAGTTTCGCGTGTGTGGTATGTTCCTGTATAGGACACTTTTGTCACAGAGCGAAAACACGCAAATTTTCCTTGTTACTATCGGACAATGTACCATTGGGAACACATCTGGTGCCCAAATGCGAACGTAAACGTACACTTTAAACAGAAACTTGCTCAAAACCAAGTGGTACTGTATCACCACTATATTCTCGCATTAGTTGTAACAGTTACGATATATTATTGTAGCCGCAATTACTAAAGTAAATCTATCATTTACTTATTTCGTGACGTGTGGTTACACCGTCACGCAAACCTGGGAATATCTCAATTAATGGATACACTTCCCTGTCGGTAGTGGGTTCGCCTTTGCTAAACTAATGATCAAATAACAAGCCAACACAATTTTATAGTTTTAAATAACAGATAACATGTATTCTAACGAATGAAATTCTCTGTACAATGGAGTTCACATATCCTCCCATGTTCTCACTTTTTTGTTAAACTATGGTAGCTAGTTCCCTACCTAAACTGCAGTTTTCACTAAAGCGACAATAACTTTGATCCCCGTTTACAAGAAACAAGCAATAAATACATATGTACACTTCACAAAAATATCGCTCGTGAGACACACAAATCACAGTTCAAATACTCATCCTGCAAAAAAAAAAAATACATACAAACAATACTCAAAATTCTCTAATACCTTTTAAATCACTAATTATGTTACACTTAATATTCACATTTGACATTCGGCTTCTACGTAGCCTTTCAGTACGAAATTTTGTTTTATAACATCTGTTAACTGTCTATAGAGTAACACTTTAAAAGAAATACTTGAACGGCTTCCACTCCTGTTCAAAATTTCACACAGGCAATTTCTCTTAAATGGTTTGAAACAGTATTAAATCAGTTACATATGAATTTAGATAAATGATTATGTACAAAAACAACTTTTATCATAAACATAAGGATTACTCTAATCTGATTCCTCTTACGACTGTAGAAAAGAAATGAATTTACTGGCTAGCAAGACCAATGTTCTATGAAACTTGCCCGATCAACGTCTGATATTGAGGGAAGCTCACATTGCAACGTTTTAGCTAGTACAATTTTAATTCTATCTTAGAAGTTTTCCAGACTGAAATTTAATGAATGTTCTCTCTGTTTTTATGTGACTCACGACCGGCGAATTCCTCAAGCTGGTCCCGCGCTGTGTAGCTGGCTATCGCACGACGCTCGCGCCTCAAGGTCGTCGTTCTTCTGCAAAGTCCGTGCGTTGCCTGTCGCGTCGAAATTGGAATATTTCCGAGCGCTGTCTCCTAGTTGTTCAGCGAAGTTTTACCACAGCTTTCGCAGAGGCGATGATCACATCAGAATGCGAGTCCGAAACTCCAAGTTATGACTTCGTAATAGCAAAAGTCAAGCTAGTTGTTGGATAATCCGTACTTCTAATAATTCTCAAAATTCCATAATAGGATTTCCAAAGTGAAATTCCAAAAACAAAATGAAATAAGACGAAAAATAAAATAAAAATAAAATAAAAGCTGTAACAAAGAAAAAAACATGTCCTATGTTACAATAATCCTCCATTTTGTAGCAACAAGAATGCAGCAACGTGGTTTTACAAATTCATTTCGATCTATTACCACTGTCGTTCTTTCATTCGTTGCATTCTTGTTAATATTCATTTTAAATTCCATGTAATCTCACGACATTTCACAGTACGTAATTCCATGAAAAATGTTCAGGCATTTACCTTTTATTAAAGCTTTTGCATTCCGGTATCTTCCGCGTGTCCCTCGTCGACTGTGTGGTGTACTTGTAGCCAACCGTTCACCTAGGCGACTCGAACAAGAAAGAGAACGAGCTCTTCTGACACAAGTTCACGCCACGTCCGTATTTCCACAAAAGTTTCTGATTGGCTATAGTCTGAGTGCGTTCAGAAATCTTTTTCTGGCTGACGCCATCTCTTCGCCACTAGAGAAACTACGTCTAGGGCGTAATGTCAGGTATTATCGCTTCTATTTTTTGTTGGTCATAAATGTAGCCGACGACAAGCGGTTACATTATAATGCAGTGGCATAGCGTGGGTATCAACCGCCCACGCTGGAGGAAACTTTTTCCGTCCTCCTATTTACGTATTTGAATTCAAAAGACTAAAATATACAGTAATTCTAAAAAACTTTTCGTCAAGAACAATCAACATTTTGTATTGTACAGGTTACAAATAAAAAAAGTCGTGGATATTTGTTTCACAACATAATAATCACATCTCTTAGTGTTGGATTCGTAAACGAAAGTATTGTAGAATGTATCAAAATGATAACTAATAAATTAAAAAAATATAACCTACCTAATTGAAATTTTCTAATACTTTTCTGATTTATTTATTTTAATAAATTAAAGCTTGAACAAATCAGCAGAAAGTGAAACAAACAATTTCATAAATAAAAAATAATAAAATATTTAATGGTCACCTAATGCGAATATTAAATATTTTATTAATTTTTAATACTTATGGGAACGTATACGTACGTATGGCAATGTGGACGTACACGAACAAAACAATTTTTCAAGAATGTTCAATAAATCTGTCACTTCACGTACTTATGAGCACTTAATTCCCAGTTTGGATTGCGCATACATTCATAAGATTAAGTTAATGTGAATTAAACGACTGACTTTGACACAGGTAGCGGTAGATCAGGTCGAATTCAGTCGCTGTCTGGAGGAGAATTCTAGTGGCCGGCTGCTCTGATCGGTAGTTTTCCGTGGTTTCTCCGATCAACACCAGGTGAATGCCGGAGCAGTACCCTATCAAACGGGCCACGGACCGCGCGCGATCTGTCCTTCCTCTTCCTTGTCCTATCCTCTCCTCTTACACACACACTTACACTAACACACATTACACCACACTATCATATATTCCGGGAGACCGGTCGGGAGTTTAGAGCTTGTCCCGGCTTGGGCGGTGCCCCACTGGTGGGAAAGTCCTGGTTAGGGGGAAACCCCACTAGCTGACGGTAGATCGGTGCCGGATCTCGCCATCCAGCGGGGAAGATCACCGCCATCTCCCGAGAAAAAACATGCACTACACCAACGGGAGTAATGACCGACGCAGTTGACGCGCCCGGAAAATTAATCAATCAATAGTAGGATAATAGATCACGGGATCGGTCAATTAATGAATTAAATTAGTTTGCCAACATTTCGGAATATTTAATTCCTTCATCAGAGCTTACTAATACATATACTGGTCAAACATAATGTTTCTCTACAGCGCAACTCCAACATAGTTGTTGAAGCACACACGTCCATTGCAAGTCCGACCAGGGCTACGGCCCGAAAGAAAGTCTACTTTGATTCTTTGTTTAAAGAATCTTACGGTCTGGTCAATGTATTGCGCATTGCAACTGCCACAGGAAATGGAGTATACTCCTCATGATAGAGACTTGGGGATAGGATCTTTGTTGTGGGAAAATATGTTATGGAGATTATTCGGTGTGCTGTATGTTATGTGTATGTCAAATTGTCTGAGTTTTTTGGCAACTCTACATCAATTCCTACCATCATTTTTTAAAAATTTGTTATATCAAAACACAAGTACTTTCCCGAATTTTTCGAATCGCCAATACCCCCTGATCGACGAATGCGCACTGTCGACTATACACCGTGATCTCTCACCCAACATACCGAACATAAGGAGCTCTGCAAGTCAATACAAAGAGGATGTTTCACGCTCGTCTCCGATTAGCACGCACTTCTTAGGCAACTGCAGTCATTGCCTGTGCAGCAGCGCAGTTGACAGGTTGAGATATTGCCGCGGCGCGTCGTCCACGCACTCCAGGCGAGGAAAGACACAGGTCACTCGAAAGTATACTGTCTGAAAGGCGAATTTTACAAAACTGATCCGTCTTGAACCCCTAGAAAATAAAAAGGATCGTTTCCAGTTTTCCTCTCTCTGTGTATGTTGTTCGGTTTGAATCTTGATTAAATACTGTGCTATTTAATTATGAAAGTGAATAACATAATATGCTTGTAGTCAGTCTCATACATGTAAAAATATTTGATTTTCCTGAATCATAAAAATGCCTAAATTAATCTTTTTGTGATCAGTTTTAGATATCAGAAAAAACTTAATGTCTAATGATTTTTAAATACCTCATTTAATCATCTTGAAATGGATTTGAAGTGCCTAAAACGACACTTTTCATACCTAGTAGTGCCCAATTTCATAATTTTCTAACCTATTTTAAATGCCTAAATAATCAGTTTTTTGTATCTAAAATTCCGAAGTCTAGTTATTACACAATATTGAACACTATTCTTTATATGATAGAAGACATTCTCGCTGAATATTATTCATAAACCCTCCAAGCACAAAATAAAGTACGGGGAATCCCTACAAGTCAGAACAGACGGTGTTGCCAGTCGCTACAATGAGCAAGATGTCATTATTATTATTATTATTATTATTATTATTATTATTATTATTATTATTATTATTGTTATTGTTATTGTTATTGTTATTGTTATTGTTATTGTTATTGTTATTGTTATTGTTATTGTTATTGTTATTGTTATTGTTATTGTTATTGTTATTGTTATTGTTATTGTTATTGTTATTGTTATTGTTATTGTTATTGTTATTGTTATTGTTATTGTTATTGTTATTGTTATTATTATTTATTATTGATTTCATGTAAAGAAGCGTCACAAAATAAGTAATGAAAGATTCCGTGCTCATTTCAATCGGTCCTAATCGTAGGTGCAACACAAATATGAAATTAATTGCTTCAAATTTTTACAAGATATTATTTATTGTGAAATTTTGCCGCCCCTAAAAGTGTTGCCCGGTGCGGGCCGCCCCTGCCGCCCACTACGCTACGCCACTGTTATAATGCTACTTGAACCTGCGAAAGTGTTCCAACCCTCAAATTTTTTCCCTCGCTGGGATTCGAACATGCTTACTAGATTAGGCAAACAGTGAGCATATCTACCATATCAGGCCGAATATCAACCTTCGAGATGCTATGAGAAAGAAGTTGAACAGATGCAACTTTCATTTTAAAAGTTTTGTACGAATTTAATTCAAATAAGCACTTTAAACTTTTTTTGACTAATTTTTTGTTATTTTTTTTAAAAATATTTTTAAAATCATTAATGTAAACTTTAACGTGGGAATTTTATATAAAGTAACAAGATAGTTTCTTCAAGAAAAGAATCTTGCTTGTATGTTTATTGGTTTAGAAGATATGACCCTTCAAATATGCCCCAAAATCTTACGACCAGTGGCGGAAAAAGGTTGGACAGAGGCTACGACCTGAATGCCACTTTGCGCTGCAGCATCTCAATAGTTTCTCTTTATTAATGTGCTATAATAGTAGTTTATGCAATTAGTTTATAATGTTAAGCTTTATTGCATGAGTACATGTTTTGAAAACGAGCGACGTTAGGAGCGAGTTTTCAAATTTGTACGAATGCAATAAAGCAACATTATAAACGAGTTGCATACGCTATTTTTTTGTATAACAGCATTATAAATTTACAAGAGAATCAAACTTAATTTCGCGAAACAACTTTCTTCTGACGTCTCGGGTGCTTGACATCCAACGCCCTCTGGAAATCAAATTCAAGATGGCATTGTTGACATCCGTGCGAGAAAACGGTGGTCGGCTGTTCCGTCTTCTTCTACCTCCCCACGATTCTCTCGCTACTATTGGCTGAATGTGTGATGACGTCATATCGCGTTTAATAATGGCGATGACGTCATGTAGCGTGCGATAAAATACTGGATTATGCACGATTCGGGGTATCGAAAAGGGTCGTTTATAATGATGGTATACAAAAAAATAAAATAAGAGGGATAGGCAAAGATGTATCCTACCTTGTACATCCAATGCGTTGTCTTGGGGCAATCTCGCTTACAGATGATTTCCATGTAGAAGAAGAGAGCCTTCGGGCTGGCTTCGACGAGGCGGAGCACGCCGTCAACAGCGATGGGCACTGCAGGCGGCACCACCAGCGCCAGCACCAACGGCGCGAACGCCCACGCGCGCTGTGGCAGGGGCACCATCGTGCGGCATTCGGCAATGAGAGCAAGCAACGTTGGTGAAGCACAAGCGATGCTATGTCACACGATGCCGTACGAAGCAGTGACTTGTGGCGTAACCAGACGAGACGAGAAGTGCTCTCAGCGTGATGTCTCAACGAAATGCGATGAGACGCAGCATGATTTGGTGGTAGTTGATCCGATGGTGATGATTTGGTGGTATTTGATGTGAAGTCAGGCCTCACGTCGTGAGACGACGCGATGTTAAATTCTGATGCTACGCGAGGACAGACGATGCATTTCGAAGGAGAGTGCGATGCGACGTTGCATTAGACGAGGAAGCGCGATGCGATGCGATACGATGCGATGCGATACAATGCAATGCGATGCACTGCGATGCAATGCAATGCACTGCAATGCGATGCACTGCGATGCGATGCACTGCGATGCGATGCACTGCGATGCGATGCACTGCGATGCGATGGGATGCGATGCGATGCAATGCGATGCGATGCGATGCGATGCGATGCACTGCAATGCGATGCAATGCAAACGGAGGTCACTCGATGTGATGCGTCGCGTTATGAAGAGATGCAGGATGACTGACGACCCTCGCAGCAATCGTTTGCCAGGCCCCGCGCCGCCGACTGGGACCTCACCACTCTCCTTTTTTGGAACGTTGACGAGTCAGCGTCCTGGTTCCCAACCTCACAAATCGACGTCACACCAAGTGTTTATTATCTACATTACTTCCCGTCGCATAACCAGATTATCTCAATTCCATGTGAGCTGCAGGGCTTCCTTCCTTGACAAAATGTTTTACTTGCTTTTGTCACATTTGGTAGAATGTGAAAATGAAATAAAAAGCAAAGGCGACAATTGCTTTTCAAAGTTCTTTCCTTGTTTCATTGTAATGTTACGGGAAAAAAATTATATCATTTTATCTGTGGAGTACGTGAGTGTTAGTCCGGCAAGATCCACGTTTTCAAATATTGTTCACTTCTTTCAATTGCGAGAGCGGGGTTAATCCAAAATGGGACATCATTTTGAATTAATTTGCACGAGGTTTCGTACTTAAAAACTATTACTTACGTGTTGTGTACAAAATAGCGGTGCATGGTAAATCGATAAGTGTCAATTGGTTACGATCAAAAAGTATTAAATAAAACTAAAAAGATTAAATTATATTTTTTAAAGTAGTATTTATGTGTTTTCTCCGATCAACACCAGGGGAACGTCGGTGCAGTACCCTAGCAAACGGACGATAGCCCGCACGCGATCTTTCCTTCTCCTTCCTAGCCATATCCTCCCCCCTTACTTACACTTACATACACTACACTACCACATATGCCAGGCGTAGAGCTTGTCTCGGCTTGAAAGGTTCTTGCTTCTGGGAGATACCTGGTTGGGAAACATCAGCAAGCTGACGTGTAGGTCGGCGCTGGATCTCGCAATTAAAAGACGGAAGATTACTGTCAGCTCGTGCGGTAAAACACGCCATGTGCTTACGCGACAAATGACATTAGCAGTCGACGCGGCCGCAGACATCAATCGCCCATTCCGCAACCATTGCATTTTCATAATAACTCCGGAAAAAAGTCGCTTTCTTTGTCCTTGCACGCACCTCCGTTGTGGCACGGTTTTGAATAGCTCATCTTGTATCTAAGAGGTGTGGAACAGCATTAATTTCAGTTAC
This sequence comes from Teleogryllus occipitalis, assembly GCA_011170035.1. NCBI lineage: Eukaryota > Metazoa > Arthropoda > Insecta > Orthoptera > Gryllidae > Teleogryllus > Teleogryllus occipitalis. Next base: position 208,115 of record BLKR01001233.1, on the reverse strand, counting down.
CGCTGTCTTCGGCGGTGGAGCGGTCAGCTCCTGCATTATTTGAACTTTCCCAAGCTCATTAAACTCGACTTCCTAATATCTTGCGGAGCTTACGTTAACTCAGACTCGGGTTATTCTATCTTCTCTCACTTTTTCACTTGGTGCACTGAGGTACTGACGGTTTGCCCCTCACCCCCACGTGCACAAAGCGAAGATACGAGTTATCAGTTGAGTTAATAGCTTATTAATGTGAAGGTGGTAATTAACTTTGCCGAAAAAAAGGGTCTCAAAACATTATCCAGAGATTATTTTAAATAACGATGTGTATAATTTCACAAATTAATCTCGCATTCATAATTTGGAAATTTCAACTGCCTCGTGCCTTTTTTTTAATACAACACTTCCGCTTTTATGAGCTAAATAAAAAGTCGATCTCAAAGAATTTTATTTGAACCTTGGGCTGAAAAAATGAGTTGGAGCAGCTAGTGATACATTTTTAACGATCTTAGCTCTGTTAAAAATTATTATTTTACTAAAAAAATCCCTAAAATTTCTCCAATAAAAGTAGATTTTATCTGTTACGTACCTAATTTACACAGGAAGACCACTAACATTTACCATTTAATACTGTAACGGAACGTCACATCATACACAAGTGCTTCCATAATTTCGCGAAGTCGCAGGTCAGAAAATGCGACGCAGAAAGCGTTGACCTTCAGTCAGTTTCGCCACTCGAGTCTCCCAGCTAGAAGGGATCCGAGTGCATCTCAATAAAAAATGGATTTTTTCTTCGTTGTGCGATAGGAATACTCTGAGCGCGCTAAAGTAGATCCAAACTAGATCCAAAATTTCACGGTCCCTGCAATAGCTGCACTCAGAGCACATGTTAAACATACCAAGACATTAGGAGAAGGCAATAATTTAAGTCAAATTAAACACGATGAATAAAAGCTCCTCCTTCTAAAACCTAAAGAGAGAGGCTCGCTGTCCCAGGCGAAGGCAAATAGGCTTCAGTTTAGGGAGGGGAGTACCAACCATACGATCGCTTTATCATCGCTCCCTATAATCTAGTAGGTGGGAGCGGTAGCCTTTGTTTCCCGAAATATAGAACAGCAACGCAGACATCCTTTTTGTAATTTTTACTCGGTACTTGAGCGCTAACCTGATTGTTTCTCTTACGCGCGGGCCAGCACGCAGTAATTGGCATTGAGTGACCCGCAGGTGTAGTGGCATGCGCCTCGTTTTCCGCAATTCGCCCTGGAGTAATTCAAGTCTGTGATTTTAAAACGGATATTTCTTTTTGGGGGAAACCTAACATTTTCGAAATTTTCTCAAAAAAGCATACATTTTTGATTCGGAATGTTCTAAAAGTTCTGAATTTGTTCTGCGTCTTCCTACAACAACACAATTTTATTTTTATTAATGAAATCAATCTTTTAAGCGCAGATCTCTAATTAATGTACATTTTCTTTCGAAATTATAGTTTTCGCGTAATTTTTCGTAAAATACTTAAAATATAGGCCATTTTTAAATTTTTTCTCAAAAACGGGTCCAATTATTTTTATTTTTCCTCAGTTGTAGGAAAGGGCGCCAAAGAAATGGTGTTGATCTCAGTTTCAGCGTACACTCTGTATTTTCGAAAATTGCAAAAGGACTACAACATTGATTATAGATATTTTTGTTCAATGAAATGTTCTAAAACATTAGATCGTAAGACATTAGACGGCAAGATCATGTACCATTAAAAAAAAGAACGAAAACACGACGGTTAAAAACCGACGAACGTCTAGTTTTCGTTCACTGAATTTTCAAAAATTTCAAAATTTAGATATAATGTGAGAAAATGTGATGCTGTGACACCACTAATCTATATCTATACTAATATATAAAGACAGATGTGCGTTGTCTTCCAGCGCAGTAATCTTTGAATCTACTGAACCAATGCCGATGAAACTTTTGTGCTAGCATCCTTTAAAGGCCCGGGGTACTATAGGATATGATTTACAAACATAAACAGTAATATATTTTCAAAATAATTAATTTTCTTTACATTTTTCGCCTAGCTTTACATCACAGATTCAAGAGTGCATCAATGCCAATAGTTTATCTGCGCGCCACCAGAGGATGACGTCTAAGATCTACTACTGATTTCATCAATGTCCAGAATTATTGCGAAATTCATTGGAGTTTGAATAAGGTTATGCAATGTCCCTGTGTGAACATTTGAAAGAAAGCTGTGACTGAAGTGGTAAAGAATGTCCATGTTCATGCATTGCTCTTTGTTCGTGTTATATACAAAGTGGCAAGAAATCATTGTGAGTTATAAAGTGTTTAATAATTGAGGTAGGTTGAGAGAATAAAATGTACAATAATATACAGTATAGAATATACAGTAATGTACAGTGTACAATATATGGATATCGTGTACAATCTAAACAACGTCTCCTTTTACAGAAATTTCTGGCAACTGAATTGTTTGACGATACGAGTGTCACAATTGTCAAAATAGATTACAAATGCCAAGAGATGGGCAGTCTACTAAAATTTTGAATCGGTTACTCAGAGGGAAGATTGACTTGAAGTACTTACTCGCCCCATTGAAAACAATACTGCAAGAAGCGGAGAAGTGTGAATAATTCTCTAAGTAGTAGGGCAGCTGTTGATTAGGACTCTCAATTTGACTATTTACACAGTTCTTAGGTTCAAAATAGTAAAATGGAAAATGTGTATATGTTGTCAGTCCATCCAGTCAATTTTTTCCTTCAATATGCGAAGGAATTTTGAAAAGTGGTGTGTAATCTAGGGATGATCATTTATATATTAAAAATATTCTGTACAATTGTTTGTCATATTAATTGCAGTTGCACTTTTTTCTTCTGTATGTGTAGAAGTTTAGTGCAGTGGTTGGTAATTAAGCAATGATTATTACAATATTAAGACTAATCTGTGCAGTTTTTTTGCATGTAATGCATATAATGAATGAATTCATGTATATTTTTCAATAAATAATTGGAAAAAATTAATTTATCTAAAAATATTTTGTCTAAGCAAATAAAAAAAATCCAGGAGTCCTTTGTTTCTATTATTCAGTACTCATCTTCATATTGAAACATGCCCGACGTTGACTGGTGCCATTTTTAAACATAATTATTACCAATAAATGCAATATGGGCGCCAGGAAAAGGTTGCACTTGAAACCTAATGATTCTCACGTAAGTTAAATATCTCTCCTTACAAAATTATGTTGGGCTAGCTCAGTTAGTCGGGGTTCGAAGTTCATAATTGTTGCTACTTACTCTGCAACCAATTATTCAATCTGCCATCTATACGGAGTGGCGAGGAATCTGAAAATATTATTAAAATGCTGGATTACACGTAACGAACAATGATAATCAGTCTTCTTTCAACTTAACAAATTAGAATTTATTATGATAATAAAAAAATGAATCGTTCTTTGGTCATCACCAGTTTTCTCTATATTACAATAATTATAAACCTTGTAATCCATTCGTGGGTCTTCGCGCGCTCTCCATTTCTTCGTTCGATGACGCCCCGTAGAACTTTCTCCGTCGACGCAGCAGAATCTTGCTTCTGGATAAAGTCCTTGCCTAATGTCCGTGATCTAGTTTCAAACACTCCCGGCGATATTATTCTAATCCGTGACTTCCCTCACTTGCATCTCGGGTGGACGATAGACACGAATTTTACTTCCTACAAAACCGCTCTATTCTAATATAACAAACGACAATTAATTTAAACAACTATCAATTACAGTCTTTCCTCTATCTAATAAAATATATCACGAGCCGACCCGCTCATCACCGCATTGCTCTAGCGAATGAATGTACTTCTAAAAACTCGGAAGCATCCGAATTTTATATATTTTTCTTTTGTCTCTCAAAACAATACTTATTCCGCCTCGGCTCTATCATTTCAACATAACGAAAAGGAGCCTTATGCCGGTTGTTTATTTGTCACAGCGACCCTCTCGCGATCGTCTATTGACATCCCTATATTCTATGTCATATAAAATGACATTTCCATAATAAAAATGGTTCGTCATTTTGGTATATCACAATATTGTTAAAATGGAAAATGTTTGTATGTTTTCAGTCCACCCATTAAAAGTTTTTCTTCAATAAGTGAAGGAGTTTTGAGCAGTGGAATGCAATTTAGAAATAGTCATTTACATATTAAGACTAATCTGTACAGTTGTTTGACATATCAATTGCAGTTGTACTTTTTTGTTCTATATGTGAAGTTTAGTGCTGTAATTGGGATTTAAGCAATGATCATTTCACATTAAGACTAATCTGTGCTGTTTTTTGTATATCAGTGTCTGCCAATGAATGATTTCATCCATATTTTTCCACAAAAATAAGCAGAAATTAATTTATTTCACAAAAAGTTTGTCTGAGCAAATAAACACATCTGGGAGTTCTTGGTTTCTATTATTCAGGGCTCCTGTACAAATTGGAAAAATGGAAAGTAGTTTATGTTTTTGTAAACCCAGTAAACTTTTTCTTCAATATGCGATGGATTTCTGTGCAGTGGTATGTAATTTAGGAATGATCATTTACATATTAAGACTAATCTGTAAAGTTGTTTTGCATATCAATTGCTCCCAATGAATGAGTTCATTCATATTTTTCTAAAAGAAAGAAGCAAAAATTAATTTGTCTAAAAATATTTTTGTCTAAGCAAATAATATCTGGGAGTTCTTGGTTTCTATTATTCATATTTTAGGATCCATAATCACTATCACTTGAGATACAATAATGATGCTAATATTGTTTTGTTTTATGTCTCAGTGCATTGTCAATTTATTATTTACACATAATGTAATGTTGGTGTATCATTAGTTTTCTAATGTATCAGTCGTATGATGAATTGATTTACATGAACAAATAAGTTTTATACTACATGTTACTAGCACATAGGACATTAAACATATATATTTTTGTCGTCTTCAGAATTATAAAAACTGGTAATTATGTTTCAGAATAAATTCAAGTATTTTCATTTGTATGATTATGATTCATCAATTACGTTATGACATCTATTACTATTACTCCGGATCTACCTACTACCGTACCCGTGCATGAACTTCCGCATGTTATACTCAGCTTAAAACAGTAAGTCCCTTCAAGGTCACGAGTTGACAGATCAATTTCAAAACTTTCTTTATGAATGCAATAGAAGAAAAAATATCAAAATAGGATAAGTTTTACAACGTGACAATTTATTGATAGTGTTGGAATATTATATAAAAATCCACAAGAATTATATATATTGAAACGTTTCTTATTTTATTTGATTACTAATTATAAAAACGTCAATCGTAACCAATTTCCGAATTTATAAACAATTTGGGCGCCAGGAAAAGGTTACACTTGAATTCCTGAATATCTATTACTGTCTTCAGATATATTACAAATAAATGCAAATCCCGCTAGCTCGGTCGTCGGGTTCTTGTGAAATAATTATTGCTACTTACTCCGCAACCAATTACTCAATCTGTCATCCATACAGAGTGGAGAGGAGTCTGAAAATAATTCAAAAATGTCTACTTTCGGATTGCACGTAATGGCAAATGAGAATCAGCTTTCTTTCAAACTATGAATTACAATTAATTGTAAGGTCAGGTCAAAAGTTGTTAACTATTATCAATTATTACAAGTCATTGTTAGGTCATAACCATTATTGCAATGTCAGCGTTATAGAACCTTTTATCCTTGCCTCTCCGCGTGCACGTTGCTCGATGTTGCCACGTAGAATAATCCAATCTTACTTCTTGTCGAAGACCACGATGATCAGCGACCAAGTCGAAACTTTCTCCAACCACTTCACAAACACGGCCTATAGTCTTTATTTTACGCCTCAGATGGGCACCTATTTCAAACTGATTATTTTTTCCAAGTCGGAATAATATCCTTCTAATATTATTTTCTATTACCTAACCTAGAAATTCACAATTCGCTGGTAAAATTTATAAATCGAGTCTCGTAACTTCACCGCGAAAATATTCTAAGATCACTTTCCAGTTCACTCATGCAAATATTACAAGTGCGAGTTTGTAATGGTACAACACGTAAGTTGTACAAGTTTCAGTTGTACACCTAATGCGGAAATATTCAAAGTTCAAGTTTAATGTTCACTCTCACGAGATATAATAAGTCTCGATTAGATAACTAACCTCAGGAAAAACCGCACAAGCGATCCGCTCACCACCACGACACGGAATGCCCTAATTCCCAATCTGATTCACCCTTCAAAGCTCGCTGTGTTTTTTTCTCTTATTTTTTTTCGCGTTGCTATGGTGTACCCTCTGCGTATCTGCACCATAGAAACCCACGTCTTTTGCAATATTGTGACCTTTATTTGCCTAAACAAAAATGTCAGTCGTTTTTGGTATGTCTATATATATAATGACATACAGGTATCACCGGGTACTTAAGCTAGTTAGTAAATAACATTAGAATAATAGATGACGAGGGCTAACCAACTATCGAGAAATACTTGCTTTTGGAGACATGAATAATGCCAGGAACAATAAGGAAATGAGAAAACGAAACTCGCTAAAATTTATAGATAATATACAATCTAACACGAATGTCCAATCATTTATTAAAATAGTTTTACAAATATCTGCAGTACGTAAACAATTGTTGGGCAATACAAACATTTACAACAGTCTTCGACATTAACACATTTTGCAACCGAAGTAATTATTTGCATTGAATTATAATAGTAATTTTTGTGATTGTAATTCGGGACTTGAATTCAAATAGACTCCATGTTTGGAAGGGATTTAGATTAGGATAGCTCCGTAGATGGGAGGAATTTTCAATAAGTTAGTTGAAGATAGTCGCGCGTAAGAGTTTCATCCGAAGCACTGCTAAGCTAAGTCGCGACCGCGTTTTGGTTTAATGGAAGTTATCAAATCCTATAAAGTACCAAATAGTTGAGGATATTCCGGAAACATTTTTAATTTATTCTAGTGATTGGCAAGAACTCCTTAATCTGGATATCGAGAACATTCCTTGGCCAGCGTCGAGCTCGAAGAATCCGAGAATACACCTGAGAAGTCGTCACACTAAGCTTACGAACTTATTCAAAGCCATACGAGACCTTAATGTTTGTACAGAGAAAAAAAGTTAATCATTTCATTAACGAGCTCATTAGAATTCGTATAAATGTTAGATTAATATTATATTTCTAGTTTTTGAGAAAAAAGCTGATAATTTATACTAGTTGCCATCAATTCAATAATTGGTTTTAATCAATAGAACTTCAAGGAATCGTGATTCTGTATTGAATTACACGTACACATGCAACAGATAAGGAGTAAAATGTATGTCGAAACCCATGGTTAAAATTGAAATTGAAATTAATAAAATAATATTAAAATTCAGAGAATTTATGAGCATAGCAGGACAACGGATGAAACCACAATATTGATAATAGCAGAGGAAGTAATTTACTTCATAATATTGTTTATTTATTTATTTATTTATTTATTTATTTATTTATTTTTCGTCAAAAAACAGTAAAAAACTGCGTATGACGTGCTATGGGGAAAAGTGAATTGTGTGCACATTTTAAAAATTCTGTGATCCCTACACTAAGTCATATACTACTTAAATTTTGAATTTTGAAAGGGAGAAAAAAAACTCCCATGTAATAAAATCTATTTTCAAGGATAAATAAGCAATAAATTTTGCCTCTTATTACTTCCTGCGGCGACAACATGGAAACGATAATTTGAATAATTGTATTTCCCACTGAATTCTAGAAGACGTGCACAGAAAATGAAGTTACATTTATGTCCAGAAGCAAAACAAGGGGCCATCTCAGCATTTGCTCAATGGATCAGGGAAACTGGACGAAAAACCTGATCGAGATGGGGGTCATTGACCCGGAAGCTGTAGTACAATAGTTGTTACAGGTTGTTTATACTTATTTATACAGTCCAAATGGTAAATAATGCATTATGTATCATTGTTAAGATTAATGTTACTTTTCTTGTGATGCTCAGTATAGTCTCTAATTGTATAGAAACAGTTATGCAGCAGAAACGATTTCACTTGGGATTTAAACTTTTCTATTGAATTTAATCGTTTAATGTCATCTGGCAAAATGTTGTAAAATAATGTACATGTATTGTATGTGAATTTTTTTTAATGAGCTGTTGATACTGTCACCTGATGAATATGATTTCTACGTCGAGAGTTATAGTAATAGACTTCGGCATTTTCTGAAAATATATTCCCGTCCTTAAGCAAGTCATTTTTTACAAAAACCACTGATTCGTAAATGAAAAGACACGGTAATGGTAGAATTCCTAGATTAATGAAGAGAGGTTTACATTAATCACGTAGGTGGGATTTGGTTATTATTCGTACAATTCGTTTTTGTAATCTAAAAGTCTGGGAGCTATAAGATGTATTTCCCCAGAATATTATGCCATATCTCAGGCGGGAATGAACATTCGCGAAGTATACACAACGAGCAGTATGAAGGCTGACTGAATTTGCAAGAATTCTGAACGCGTAGCATAATGAACTTAATTTTGTGTTCAATTCATTTAAATGGACGTTCCATTTAAGGTTTGACTGAATTGAGAGACCTAAAAATTTTGTTGCCTTAACATCAGTCAGTGTTACACTGTTCATTTTCAATGGAGCACAGAATTGTTTATTTGAAATGGAAAACTGCATTAAAACAGTTTTCTTTTCGTTTACTATTAACTTGTTATTTAGGAACCAATTTGAAACATCTGATATTGTACTATTTACGGTTTCTTTATTGCAAAGGATGTTCGTATCATCCGCAAAGAGAACCGCTGTTCCGTTTCGAATCGTCGAGGGCATATCGTTTACGTAAAGTAGGAACAGAATAGGGCCTAAAATCGATCTTGAGGAACTCCACATGCAACGGGCAAAGAGTCGGAAAGGTGCGTACGTAATGTTCCATCATTCCAGTAAGGTATTTCAACTTTCTGAGATCGTTGTTTAAGGTACGAACATAACCAATCTAGAGCAATACCACGGATTCCATATGAAGGTAATTTTGAAAGTAAAATGTCATGATCAATGATGTCAAAAGCTTTTGAGAGATCTAAAAATAATCCAATAGGTGCCTCGTTTTGATCTAATGATGAGGCGACATCTTTAAGAAAAGAAAATATAGCTGTTTCCGTTGATTTTGATTTTCTAAATCCATGTTGGCAATCTGAAAGCGCGTCGTGTTTAGTGAGAAAGGTTTCCATTCGTACGTAAAAAAGTCTCTCTAATATTTTTGAAAAAACTGATAGAAGAGAGATGGGCCGATAATTTTGAATTTCATTTTTGTTGCCTTTTTTGAAGAGCGGCTTAATTTTAGCTGTTTTGAAAATATCTGGAAACGTTCCAGTGCATAAAGATGCATTAAATATGTGAGTTAACGGGTGTATAATGGCATACGCACAAGTCTTTAACAAAGAATCTGGGAATTCATCTAAACCGGACGAATATTTATTTTTTAGTTTACCGATTATTTTGAGAATTTCATAGGAAGAAGTTTCGGAAACGAACATTGTGTCTAAAATTTTGGGTGAACTGTCTGTTTTTGAATTTTGTGGCTGAAGACCCTTAGTGAGATCGGCAGCAATTCTCGAAAAGTATTGGTTAAAGAGACTAGCCACTGTTGCCGGATCGTTTACATTTATATCGTTATATTTTAAAACAACATTCTCTACGGGTTTTCTAGTTGATTTGGTAGTATTTTTTATTATATTCCACATTGCTTTTGTTTTATTATTTGAGTTCAAAATATCCTGATCTTTTTTCATGATTTTAGCCTGCCTTATGACTTTTCGTAACAATGTTTTGTATTTTTTAAAGTAGATAAGGAAATCTTGAGATACGTCATGACGTTTAGAAATGAAAGAAAGAATTCGCTTGTTTTTACAAGATGTCCTAATCCCTTGTGTTATCCAAGAATTGCTTTTCCGTGAAATATTTAATTTTCGTTTTTGAAGAGGAAAGCAAGTGTTAAAATGAATTGAAAGAGTTGAAAAAAAAAGAATTATATTTGTCGTTTGTATCAACAGTATTATAAACCGCTTCCCATGACTCCTGCATCAAGTAATCAATGGATAATTTAATTTTACTTTTAGTAAACAATCTAGTCATACGTGTATTATTTATTGTGTCAGTGATCGCATTTCTTATAATGGTAAGAATTTGTGCATCGTGGTCACTGTGTCCCAAATCTTTGGTTTCAACTTCATATCGAGTAGAAGTTTTGTTAATTATAATTTGATCAATTGCCTTCATCGAATATTGTGTGATCCGTGTAGGTATATTAATTGTAATGTCTAAATTGAAGGAATTAATTAAATTGAGAAACTTTTCTTTCTCGCCAGATTCGACCAGAAAATCAATGTTAAAATCTCCGCATACAACAATGGATTCAAAAGAGCGATTGCTGACTTTGTTAAGTGTTATCTCCAGGTTTTCTAAGAACAAAATATAATCTGCAGTTCTCTTTGTTGGAGGTCTGTAAATGCAAAGTATTATCACTTTTAGTGAAGTAAGATGTACAACAGAAATTTCGAAAATATTTTCAATGGAATACACATTTAATTCCGCGAAGGGGATAGAATCAATATTATTTCTAACGTAAATACAGGAACCCCCATACGTAGGACCTTTAAGGGATTTTCTCTCTCTGCAATAAAAGCCTGCGAGGTAAATTTTGGAATTTGGAAAATGCTAAGTTCATTAGGAGATAACCAATGTTCTGTAAAGCAAAGAACGTCCGTTTGATTTAGATAGATTGTGTAATTTTATCGAGATTGAGTAATATTAGAAATATGGTGTAAAAGTAGGAAGGATACTTCTCAAATGGCTAGTCCAACGCCAGCTCAGAGATGGTGCATTTCCACAATACATATAATTAAAATGGAAGAAATGAGTTGTTGCATATATTGATGGAATATATTTCGGTAAAGGTAGTAAGAGCGTATCTCTTCCAGCGTTTTTTCTGAACCTGCATTATCTAATCTGCTTGACAGCTTCGCAGAAAACAATGTTTTTACCTCTGCTGTGGGTTGGTATCAGATACTTCACAAAGAAATGAGAACATGTGTATTTATACACACAAAGCAATGGTATTCATTCATTAAAGTTCTAAATCGTTAGGCGCATGGGCAAATGTCAATCACTTGGTTTCACTCGACATAAATAGAAACATATGTCGTAAACGTGCAAGTAATCATGTTCTTCTTGATATATTGCTAAGCTTGAATTCATAATTTACACGTAGCACTTTTCGTTTCATAATTTGCATTATGAGATATATTTCACATCTTAAATCATGCTTTGTTTTGTATCTAAACAAGAATATTCTGAAAACGTGTATTTCTGTGAATCTCTAATATTGTGGCAATTCCATTAGAAGCATTCCAATAACGAGTCGATTTTGTGGTTTATTGAGGTGTGTGCTTCTCAGTATTCCTTGAGGTTAACTAATGTTAAGAGGATTTTGAATGTTGGAGTGTGAACGAAAAAGTTATAGAGGTTTTTCTAATGTCTGGTCCAGCGTATCTTCCTCAATTTAAGCGAAGATTAATTAACATCAAGTCAACTTACACCGAAGGCACAAAGCTACCGCCATCGCAGAGGCATTGCGTTACTTCAGCCTGAAAAATGATTAAAAATATTTAAATGTAATTTGATAAAAACAGCTTTAAACAAACTTTTAATTCCCAGCAGCTCTTTCAATGCCCCTAAATAACAACTCTCTTGTTCTTTCAGAAGGACCCATCATATCTACCCTGACTTTTCCTTTCATCATCGAGAATATTTCCAGAGCATATGCATTATATCAATGAACTAATCTTTTTAATGGACATTAACCCTAACAAAGGCGTAGTCTGGCAGAATACTTTGGGTAAAAATAAAGAAAAACTCTTTTTACAATCAAACCCTAAATTTAATGGATTGAACAAGTGTGATGTGGGGTTACAAAAACTTTAAAAGGGTTTTATACATACACCGAAATGATTAGGTTCTCACAGCAGACACTCGCTTGGTGCTGTCCACACGTGGCTTTTGAGAAGCGTCCGCAGAAGTATCTGGTCACGCAACCTGTGTCGGGGGTTATGATCGCAATCGTCCCATTAGGATTGCTAAATGGTCAGAACAAAACTGAAATGCTACAAGACAAAGATTTTGTATTCGTTATTTACAATATTAGCCAATACAGCGCCAAAAACATCACTGACGTAACTACAAAGGCGTAGTCTACTGATCGACGCGTGTGAAAATGGCGTATATCGGAAACAGGTACGCGCACTAATTAACGTGTATTTCACTGGCTAGTCACTCACTGAAGGTGCATAAGAGTTTCAGAAACGGAGAGTGAGGGGTAGGGCGTGGGGGAAGTTTTCGGCAATAGTTTGACGTCTAGGGTTAAATGACCATCCATGAGCAATGGAATCCAGTATTTGCGGATGGACAACAAGTGGATTCGTGGATCTCATAGCCGTCTAATTCATTAGGCCCCTTAAAAATTGTCCGCATCTCACGTGTTGCCGAATTAGAGAGTGGGTCACTCATGGATAAGGGAGAATTGCGCCGTAACCGAAAGGCACGACCTTGTCCAAGCTCTTGAATGGCAGTCTACCTGTCAAGCTGTGGAATAAAATAACTCTCATGCTCCACACGTCAACTAAATGCGTATACTTTTTCGCAAAAATAATTTCTGGGGCGAGGTGAGCTCTGGTGCCTGCAGTCTTCAGTGAGGAATCGTAGTTTTCATCTTTTGCTAGATCGAAATCTGTCACAATGATTAGAGTATTCGGACTGCGTTGTTGTAACAGAATGTTTTCTGGTTTTAAATGGCGGTGACAAATGTCATTTACGTGCAGGTATTCCGAGGCCAGAACCAACTGAAAAAATAGAAGTTTTGTTTCGTTTTCCGACAAAAGATGTTACTCATTGACAAACTGTACGAGGTCACTACGTGGCATAAATTCCATTAGAAGAAGACAGTGTTGGTCCAAGTGTTCGATGCAGAAACTCTCAGTGACGGAAGGATGTTGCAGGTACCTGAGGATTCTTGCTTCTCTCTCGTCTGAGCAAAGTTGTTTTTCGCTCTTCGGATCGACGATCTTTACGGCCTTCCAGCGATAGTTGGTTTTTCCTCGAACAGAATGTACACATTCCCGAATCCTCCTTTACCCAGGCAATGCCCCACAAGAAACTCTTCCAATAACTTCTCGTGGTGCTCTGAATTCGTCACTCCCCTACCGACTTGCGAACACGTCCGTCGCCCCCTCCTCGTCGACGGCGACAAGCGCTCCGTGGCGCAGATCCTCCGATACTTTCCCGTTGATTCGCTCGACATCAGAATCGGAATGCAATTTTAGTGTTGTTTGATGTGTCTTTGCGCACTGAGAAAAGAGTTTGTGGCGGCGCGTCCGAAGGAAAGCAAATAGGGCCGCGTCGTCGTGCAGTGTTGTCATCGTATGTGCCTACCGTGATCCAAGTGTGCTGGAACTCCAGAGGTGGCGGGCCATCTCTTAGGGTCGTATTTATGAAGCTCTGCCAGCAGAGCTCTTATGGGCATGATATCTGGGGGCTTGCTAGGAGGACCAGGGGCGTTTGGAATTGGCTGTGGGCCGTTCATAAATCGCAAAACCGAACACTGGCAGCCTGCTATGCCTGGCAGGCCCCTGGCAGGGGTTTATAAATACGGCCCTTAATGGCAACAGGTATTCCCATGCAGCGTCCGTCGCGTTTTCGGGGTGAACCACCACACGCGAAAAGGTAGCCAATCTTGTGAGCCTATCAACTGAGCGATAGCCTGGTACGTAGGTAAATAAAAAGTTAATGTGAGTATTTTGATAAGGTAACAGACACTAAGTTTGATTTTGATACATTGCGGATGATTCACAGCTGATAAATGATATAATTCTGGTTGAAAGTGAACCTGGTGTTAATTCATGACCAATAAAGACCGAGACGATGTAAATATGATAGAGTACCAAGCACTTCCTTTACTGCTTGATAAAAGGAATGAATAACATAATATGAAAGAATCATTGTTTTTTTTTGTAAAATATCAAATAAATTACGTTTTGACGACACGAAAGACTCACAAGCGTGTAGTTTATAGAATAGAATACCGCCTTCAGCCAGAGGACAAGATCTCTACCCATCCTTTCAATCCCTCTCTGTCCGATAGCTGAAAAAGATATTTCCATTTGCCTCGAAGATGAAAATTTGCCTTTTTCCCTTTTTTCGACTTTGAAGCTGAATAGGTTTCAAATTTCCATGTTTTGAAACCGTTGAGCCGTGTTATCTGAAAAGTTGACAATAGCGAGAAACTTCAAAAGCGCCTCCCCACGCAGGTTGCAGTAGCTTGAAATTTTTATAGAAATGCCATTAGTTCAAAGTCAAAGACCTTTGGATGCACTTTTATCGCGGAATGCAGATAAGATCGCTTCGTTCGCCGTTTTCTTGCACGGAGAGATGTGATAACGACGCCCAAGGCCGCCGGCCTCCCTCCAACAGCAGTTGCAGAGTGGGTGGAATCAGAGCAGGAGCTATAATGATTAATCTGGGCCTATGTTGCAATCTGTGGTTTGGTGCAAGAATGGCCAATGTCATTTTTCGAAGTTTTACAGAATGGGTGTTTTTCTTACGCCAGATAAATGACAAATGACTATTGACTAACGGTTAGCGTATCGGGCTGTTATACCCAAGTTTGCGGGTTCGAACCCGATCGAAGCCGTGGATTTTTAAAGGCGAAAAAATCCTTCGTACGCCTTCCTTCGGAGGGGAAGTAAAGCCGGCTGTCCCATGTTAGTACATTTACTGCATGTAAAAGATCCTCAAGCCTAAATGACGCCTCTGAGCTAAATTCAAATCGCCTGTTTCGTCGCCCAAGTAATACCTTCTTTCTCCCATGGTTGGTGAAAGGAGCGTAGCGGAATTTGCGTGGTCAGACGGAAGAGCAGGCCTCATGGCCTGAGTCTCGCCACGTAAAATAAGGCAAATTCAATTCAATTCAATTCAAAACAATCGTAGGCCAATCTAAATCAATGTGAAATTAGGAGATAGGATTGACTTTACCTCTCTATATTCTCTACAGTATAAAGACAAAATAATCGTAAACAATCTTAGAATGTGAAATTGGGAGATAGGATTGGTTTTAACTTTTGTTGCTATATCACAGTCTTCGAGAATGCCTTTCTAATTTGTTTCAAAAGTAATATTGTAAAAAGAAAATGTTATTGTTTCTTTATATATTAATGATTTTCATTTTAAGACAATATAAGCTCTTTTGTCCATTTTATATTAATAACAGTTTTGATTGTTGCAAAAACTAATTTTATTTATATAATTCTATTTGAAATATGTATACACTTTATTAACTCAATTTTAAAATGTACCATTTATTTATCGTATGATACTTGAGGGGGACTGCCCTTAGGTAGTTGATCCTCGTTTTCCCAGTTGTCTCGTGTTTTCGACCCAGGCTTCCTTAGAAACCCTACCCCCGACGCAGGTCCGGGAACCTTTATAGAGAAGGCGAACCCTCGCGGGCGGCCTCCAAATGCGCCTGCGATTTAACTCACATTCTCCGCCAGATGTCGGTCTTAGTTAACCACATCCGAACTGTCTGGGTGGGAGAAAGTTACGGTGGGATGTTGTCGGAGGGATTTAATTTTGCCGGGCATCCGCCAGGGTTCTTTTTCATGACACAAGTGTAACATGGCTGCTGTGGATTTTCTGCCCTTCGAAAATCTAGCCATCTCGGCTGGGATAGAACCCGCGCATTGGGGATTTTATTCTCATGACTTTCCATTACATGATGTTTTAGAGATTTCATTCTCTCCTCTTTAATACCGCGGTTTTCTAGCCACAACTCCATCTCTCTTTTGTCCTTAAACTTCTCCTTCCTCTTAAATATTTGTCTCATACCTTTCTCATCATTTATCATTATTACATCATCTCCGTAAACCAAAGATCAAAATTTTCTTTTGTTCACAATCACGCCTACTTCCTGTTCTTTCTCTAAACATTTTGCCATTTCTTTAATTGGTACGATAACATGTATGTATTCTTTAATATATATGTATGTTAAATAACGAGCTCAATGAATATCCCTGACTCGCTTCCTTACTTGCCTAAAAGTCAACTTACTTCCTATTATAACCCTACCCCTTGTCTCCTTATTACTCATCCCTTTTGACCTTCCATTTCTAGCATAATACCCCATATCTTCTTTCCCTTCACGTTATTAAATTCTCCTTTTGGATACACAAAGCTTAAAAACACACTTTCGTGCTTTTTAGTAAATATTCTATTAATTACAACATGCATAACAAACTGTCCCTAACTCTCATAGCCTTTATAAATCCGAAGCGAATATCAAAGAGACTTCTTCTTTTACTTTCTCGCCATACTATGTATACGTAGTAAAGGGAAAGTATTGTAATATCGCGGCGGAAATCGGCGATTTTTCGGCTGAAAAATTCGATTTGTTTCTACTGTATCCAAGGACGGTGAAATAAAGGGTTCTTCTCCCATTAATGTTCCCGTCAGATTACCTAGAAACCGGCGATACTCACGTCGATAGGATGCAGCGAGGAGACGCATTGGGGACCCCAAGCCACCCAGGCTCGGCGGCCCCCAGCGAGGCACTTGTCTTGGTCGTGGCGGTGCCCGATGCTCGTGGGCAATTGTCCACGAGCCTGGGAAGGGATCCGTATTGTGAGTGGCGCTTAATCAGACTCCGGTGCCAGTCCGATCAGCTCGTAGCTCTGAGCTGGCGGGAGGGCCTTACCCAGTGTTAATTGAGGAGGCGCCCCTGTGGGGTTACTGCGATGTGGCATACCCGGGTGCCAGCCCGAAGGTGTACTTCATGCACGTCAAACCGCTTCCGCACGAGCTACTTGCCCGCCTGGGGAGCCCGGCGCTCCTACGGGCACGGGCAACTTGCCCTGACTCCGCATTCCTTTGCTCTTAAAATCCAGAAAGTGTGTACGTGCGCAAGCTGAAGTCGCGCGAGGCGGTGTACCGTATAGTGGCTTCATACAAAAATATGTTTGCCAGATTTTTTCTATCAAATAACCGAAAATTGTATTATGGGGACTACGGGGTACACCGTCAGAAATTACATTAAATTTAATGTAGATTTAATGTACGACTGTAAATTAATATTAATGTACCCTGCATATTAAAGGATGATTACTGTTCTTGTATATTAAATTTAATGAGTAAATTAAAATCAATGTAGATTTAATATACGACGGTACATGAAAATCAAAGTACTTTGTACATTAAGGAGATATTAACGTACTTGTACATTAAATTTAATGATTAAATTAAAATCAATATAGATTCAATGTGCATCAGTACATGAAACTTAGAACTTTTACATTCGTCATTAAATTTAATGACAAAATTAAAATTCACCCAGATTTGATATATAATTACGGAACACATGGAACATAGGTTCTGTTTAAGAAATTTAAAATTATTTCTTCCACTATTAAACTAACGTGTTATAAATTTAAAATATACTTTGTTTGAGCTTTATGTTTTACTATGTACACTAATTTATCATTTTTCTGCAATACCATTTAGTTTAATATTGTATTTAAGCATACAATATTCCCAGTCGTGCTGCGTTTGCCAGCTGCCGACTGTTGTCTGGGTTTATTTTAGGTGGGGATTAGAAAATTTCGAACGCTTCCTGTCCCTTGCACGCAAGACAAAGGGTGACGGATTTCTCAGCTCTATTTGAGGTACTCAAAGTGTTTGGCATTCATTAGTATTCTGAAGCGTTGCAATCGTGTTCTTACGTGGTAGAGCAATAGTAGTCTTTTTTTAAACGTGTGTAAAATAAAAAAAACTTTCTGATATGAAAACGTGTGAAATGTATAAATGTTATTAAATAAATTATTAAGATCGATAGAACATTTGAGAAAAAGTAGTTATATTACAACCTTGAGAATTTTTAATAAACTGGCAATTCGGGCATTAGAAGGGTTCTAATAATACTAGCAGAAAAAAGGATTTTTGTTTCCCATGATCTTTAAAACACCTTAACGCCCGTGGCACCTATATTTCATTTTTACCTAATTTTAATGATTCAGGATTACTGTTGTACTACTTTACAAAATGTTAACTTAACTCCATTTGTCTTCCAGATTACAATTCATAATTTCGTTATTCCACAGGAAAGACACGAAATGTGTAAATATGTAACATCATTCATCTGTACTGGTTGCCACGTCGTTTTAGCAGAAGAAGAATTTGCACTTGAAGAAGAAGTAGAAAGCACACTGTCAGAAATGTCTGCATTACTTTTAATATAAAAGTACATGAAAGTCATTATCATGTACGTAAGTTAAATTTAATGTACACGCACAGAATCTTTCAAATACGTGTAAATTAAATTTAATATACATGTGTAAATTAAATTTAATGTACAATACAGCAAATTTAACGTACATAGGTACATTAAATTTAATTGTACATGCGTACATTAAATTTAACGCACATGTGCATTAAATTTACTGTACGTGTACATTAAATTTAATGTACGTACATGATAATTACTTTCATGTACTTTTACATTAAAAGTAATGCAGAAATTTCTGACAGTGTGCTATGTGGTTCTTCAGTACTTACTATTATTATTATTATTATTATTATTATTATTATTATTATTATTACTATTTGATATTTATTTTCTTACTAAATTGTCCCATAAACATATTTTTCTAAGTGACAGGAATATGTTTGAATAGTGTATACTTTCCTTGTTTTTGTTGTGTGTTGTCATATCAAATCATTCAGTTGTTTATTGTTTTTGGCAATAATGTGAAAAAAATTAACAAGTCTGTATAAATTAAGAATTCTCGCTTACGGACGGTCAGTGCTTTTAATAGACAAGAATATTTGTCTGTTAAACCTTCTAATCTGGAGGTAGAAAGTTCATGCTTTTATATTACTCTTAAGTAAACAGGATTACAAAATCAAGATATATTTGAGTCAGTTTTTTAAATTTTACTCTCAATTGAGAATTTGAAATCGAACCAACGTATTATTACATTTTAATTTATCATTTCTTTGACTTAAGGTAACGCCCACCTTGGGGTGCCCACCTTGGGGAGTATATTCCTCCTGGTAAAGACGTGTCAAGTTGTGGGTCACGCATTGCATCTACTGGTTCCATTTTCGGCGAACTCTATTTTCGAAAATTGCCAAAAATTAAAATTGCAAAAGAGGAAAATAGATATTGATTTGTTAAATGAAATCAGATTAAAAATAATTATATACATAGGGTCTTGTGAAGGTTTTCGAAAAAACCGAGTTTTTGCGCTTGAAGTTTAATGCAATTATTCTTTAATAATTATTACAATAAGTTCCATTTTTTCGAATAAAGTAAAGGACAATTAAAAATGGCGCTGGTCTCTTTTCAATGAATTCTCAGAATTTTCGAAAATTGCATAAGTTAGAACTAATACGAGAAATCAGTATGTTTTTAAGCGTCGGAAAGGTTGGTTTTAGCTGTCTGGCTTGCGGTGTAGGGGTAATATTCCTCGTGTGTTAAGTTGAACCTGAATTTGAATCTCAGCGCGAGAAAATGTTTTCCTGATTGAATACTGTTTTGCAGGTTCATGTATTTGTATAATACTACCTATACGTTGTAAATTATGCGAGAAAGTATGTGAGTTGTAGCTCAAATAGTTTTAATTTTTTGTAGTCTTCGTCTCAAGGTATTGTGAATAAATTAATTCATGAAACAATGTAAATATGGAAGTTTAACTTTAATTTAACAGATTCAAGAGGAAAAATACAATTTATAATCTTTAAGAACGGTAACACATATCACAAATTTACAAATATGGCAAGCAGGAGGATAATGCTTCAAATGAAAGTGCATGATGGACAATACCTTCTAAAAAACCCTCGGTTCGACACGAAGCTGTCTGTGTTCTCTTGAAACTCTTTGAAAACCTGTCTCGGCGAATGGGAAAGCGTGGAGGATTCAGATGTGAAACCCAGGAAGACACCATTCCACGAGGAACGTCGCGGCTGCGTAAACACGAACACGCCGCTGGGGAAGCGCTCTTCGGAGTGACGCCTCGACTGCGAAATCCACGAAGTTGAAGTGGCTGCTGACTGACTCGTTATACGGCGTGGACGTGTAAACTCTGTGTCTCTGTCGGGGTAATCTGGGTTGGGGATGGTCACTTCAATATCTTGGCGTGGCAGTGATAGCGACTTTGATGAAGTGTCGGCAGAAACACTTGAGCGGCGAGGCTGCGTGCACTGGAGTTCCGTGACGGAGTAATCTGGGTCCGGGATGGATATTTCAGGCTGGTCTGACTGAGTTGGAGGCACCGTAGGCGATGGAGCGACGGCGGAAAGACTAGAGGGAGAGCGCTCCTTTATAGACTCGTCATCGTCATCGCTAACGTCATCGTCAGAGTAATCTGGCATCGGGATGACCACTTCAAAATCCTCGTGCGGTTGTGATCTTTTGGGTTCGTGAGTATCGTTGGAAATACTCGCCATGCGTCTCAGCTGGTTACCCTCAAGGCCCATGAGTCCGTATGCATTTTCACGCATTTCGGGATCACTAAGCCACGGGTGATTAATCACTTCACTTACAGAAAGGCGATCAGCGACTTTCTTTTTCAGCATTTTCATCACCAAGTTCCGCGCCTGCAAGGAGACTCCGCTCCAACGAACACGATCGTATTTAATCCGGTGACCACGTCGCCTGATTTCGTTCATGTTCTTGAATGGACGATAACCTGATAAGCTGTAGAATAAAATAACACCCATACTCCACACGTCCACCAACTGCGTGTAGGTATCGTCATTAATGATTTCTGGGGCGAGATACTCTCTAGAACCCGCAAGGGTTTTCATAGTGGAGTCATCGCTTTCGGTCTTAGATAAACCGAAGTCCGTCAACTTAATGAGAGAGTTTGGGTCACGTCGCTGCAATAGAATGTTGCCTGGCTTTAAATCACGATGACAGATGGTGTGTTCGTGGAGATATTCCACGGCAAGGGACATCTGAAAGAAAATAAGTTTCGTTTGTTGCTCCGTTAGAAGACGCTTGTTGTTTACAAATTGGCTGAGATCCCCTCCGCCCATATACTCCATAACAAGAAACTGTTCTTCCTCCAGCTCACAGAAGCTGAATGATTTGATGACACACGGATGGTTCAGTGACCGCAATATTCTTGATTCCCGTCTAGCATATCGGAGTTGCGTCTCGCTCCTCGGATGCACTATCTTCATGGCATTCGGACGATAATTATGTTTTTTCTGAAACACTATGTACACTGTTCCGAATCCTCCTTTGCCCAGGCAGTGCCCCACCAAGTATTCTTCCAGGACATTCCTTGGTGCCCTGAAGGAATCGCTGTCCTTCCTGTTGACGTACACGTACGTGGGCACCTCTGTCTGGAAGGCGATGCGAGCTCCGTGCTGCAGCGTGTGCCTGCGCCCGCGTGGCAGTGGCTGGTCGTCCACGCGCACGGCGTCTGCCTCGGAGCGCAGCGCCGCGTGGCCGGAGGAAGCGTCGCGACGCAGCGAGAAGAGGAGCTGCGGCGGCGCGTCTGCGGGCAGCCCTGAGGCGGCGGCGTCGACGCGCAGCGTGCAGGAGGGGGCGGTGCCCACCGTCGCAGCGTCCTGCCTCAGCTCCAGCGGCGGCGGGCCGTCCCGCAGCGGCAGCAGGTAGCCCCAGGGCTCCCCGTCGGACATGGCGCGCCCGGGCAGTCGCTGCTTTCCGTCCAGAGCTCAGGCCGAGACTGAGAAATGCTGTTATCTGATACTCACGAACAAAGAACAGATGTCAGTTATGATTGAGTGACAATCAGGGAGAGATAAATTTCTAACATGTTTCTTAATATAATTTGATCAGAAAAAGTATTCAAATTGTCACGACAATCTTCGTTTACTTTCCGGTCTTCTAAAATGTTTCGACATCTCACTTGTTTAGAGGAAGAATGTAATCAGGTAAAAAACACAGTTTTTTTAAGAACATTCTCGAATGCTGTACAGGACTAGAGAATTGATATTCTCAACAGTTGTGCACAATAACTTTAGGACATGATCGTTGACGCCAAGTAAACGATGTTGCAAATGATTGAATAATTTTTCTTGAGACCCACTTCAGATCGGCAGTTTACATATTTTCTTGTGATGAAATCCTAGAAGAAACTGAAGAAAGAAGGGATAAGGATTGTCTGTCCTTACCCATTACCAACCTTATGCCGGACTGTTAAATCTACCTTCTGTCCCACTAATACCCATCCCAATGGACTAGAGGCTCCGGAAGTACTCTGGTTTTCATTATGTCCACGTCCACATTTGCTTATGCTGATGAGAATGCCGCTGATTAATTAAATCAGCATCTTCTTGGTCTTATTGTTCCATATGCAGAAAAGAACAAACAACATACAGGAACTGATCTAGCATAACTCATTAAAAATCGATCGCTCTTTCATAGCCTTTACCAGTTGCCTGTGATACACAGAATATTTTATTTTTTAAAGAATTTAGTACTACCACATCGTGTCACTGATTCCTAATACTTGTTGTCAAGGATCATGTTAACATTTGGTTTCGGATTAAGGAAATAACAACTAAAATCCAAACGAGATAATTTCTTTTAGAGTTTATCTCTTTTTTTGCAGCTTTGTAGATTAAATAAGGTTTTCCGAAGAAAATCATTTCACAATCACAGACGTCATAATAAAGTAGATGCGGATAAGATTTTTTATGATATTAAAGTGATTTGTCAGGACATTTCATGATATTCAAGATTTATCTTGCGAAATTCTGAGATAAAATCGTTATTATTTGTTCCTGTTAAGTTCGCTAACGGAAGAATAATGTAATATACCCCCTCCTCTCCCCTTTCAAATGTAAATAATATTACTTTATTTATTTAAAAGACATATATCTTAGGTTTTACCTGTCCTGGCTTCCTCAGTATTACGATTATAATTACCAAGGGAATACATGCAAAATTTATCCTCGCAAGGGAATTTGCGAAAATTCAGTGTGTTCAACCAAAAATAGACCTGCACCAGTTTCAAGAATCCTTTGTTCTATTCGAAGAAACAAAACAAACAAACTAGTGGTGTTGCAACTGCACATACTATCTCGCATATGTGTAACATCTCGCATTATTTCCAGCACATCATATAGGTAAGCAAGGATAATTTCACATATAAATTGAACATTCAGAACTAAAGACAATCCAATATATCGCATTGGAAATGTATTCGAAACGAAGATATCATTACTTTTATGCACATGAGTATATATGCAGTCTTACCGACTTTAATAAATTTTTTATATACCACTTCATTGAACATAGATAATATTGAAACACACATCAAGGAAATAAAACCACCTTATCTTATTTTTCCCATCATATCACCTCTCTCCAATGAACTTCACAAATATCTAGCGCTGCATTGTTGGTTAATGCAGCGTACATTGGCAATGTAAAATTCAAGTAATACAATTTCGTACAAAAATATTATACTGAATTTTTTCAATTTTTCTTTCATATTAAATTTAAGTTGTATTTTTAAGACAGAAAACGTAATTGGGTTACTTTCAATTAAGGTTTGCGTGCTATTTGCTCGGAAGCTAATATGTCAATATATTGACAATACTGTGACATACCAATAAGTCACTGAATATTGTACAACATTTATTATAAATGGCGTCAATTAAAGGGGATACATTATGTGAATATGCTAGCATAGCAACGGTAAGCGAGCCGTCGTCAAGATCAACATATTCATGCAGTGGCAATCGCGGAGACAGCTAGTTAATTTTATATAGAATTCTGGGATTGGCCGAAAAAGCAGTGACAGTCGTGAAGACGGCTAGTTCGTTTTGCAAGAAATTTAGAGATTGGCTAGGTACGAAAGTACATCAAATGTTATCTGCAAATAAAGAATCGAAATTATGAACCGAGCTTTGCAGGGCTGAAAGAATACGAAAGACATTCAATCTGACTGATGCCGTGCTCATGAACGGATCGTGCTCCAATTAATGTTAGGAGTTTTTTTTCTATGGGGACTTGTAAGCATCTACTAGGGAATGGATATTGAGAAAACATCAAAATTTGAACACTAAGTGTGACAGTGGAGCTTAAAATATTTCATGTGAACGAGTTGGAGGGACATTGAGGGCTTGGGCGAAGTTGTCAGTGATTGGATTGGAATGTTAGCAGCAAATAGTTTATTGATCTGATGAACGGTGATTGAAGTGTGCTTCCAAGAGAAGAAGAGAGAAGATGGTGTCTGGACCTGAGGACGGCGGCGTCAGAGATGGATAAAGATGGTCCAAAAGCGCGCGAAGACATAAGGTTGGAACGGTCATGACAAACGTTTAATTTTATATTGGGTAAAGTTATACAATATCAAAATTGTTTTAAATTGTTTAATAAATTTCCATGTTTTTGTGAAATGAATATATGATTTTCATTGAGCCAATTTTAGCAATGAAGTAGCAAGATAGAAAGATATTTGCTTTTCAGGTTCCTCCACTGAGTTTGTTTGAGTATATTCAGATTATTTCAAATGGCGCACCAACTGGGGCTGAATTTCTTTTAAATCAGTCAGATTATTTCAAAATGGCTAGCCCAACTATGGAACAGAATTTCTTACAATTTATGACGAAATACTAATTGTTTCATATTGTAACATGTTTAAAAATGGCGCGTTTACTGACGCTGAAGTTGTCATAAATTGTGCACTTATATATTGAAATCGATCTGGAGGAATCTGAAATATAAGAATTGGCATGAAAATCATTTCGTAATTATAAATAAATCCAAAACCATTTCATTGCTGTAACAAGTAAATATTATTCGAGTAAATTTTATTTGTAGAGGAAATTAAAGATGGATACTAGAAGAAAGAAATTACGTTCCGAAAACGTTAATGTAGACAATATGGCGGCTACCGATACTAATCCCAAGGAAGAAATTTCGCGAGAAGTAGTCGAGTTAGAACTGCAATCAAAAGAAGTAATGGCAGCATCATTAGACAATACAGACCCTAGCAGTTTCATTATTGAAATGCTAGCAGAAATGAAAGCAGAAATAAATACTAAATTCGAGAATCACGATGCTAAATTAGGAGAAATGAAAGCAGAAATAACTTTGGAAGTAAATGCGAAATTATAATATAATAATACTAAATTAGAAGATATAAGTCTCGATATGAAAAGTCAAGCACAAGAATTAAAGAATTTTCGTGGGGAATTACGTGAAGAAATAACGTAGTTAAGAGCGGAATTTAATAACATTTATTTAAAGATAAATTCTTTCAATTGCCAAGTAAATCAATTACAGAAGGAGCAACAAGAATCTTTTAATAAGATTAATTCAGAAGTCAACATTTTAAAAGACAATGTCGTAGCATTAGAACATTCACAGGAACAACAATGCGAAAAGTTGACAAACGCCGAATCACGTATGTCATTTATATAAAATGTCGCGACAACATGGTGATAAAATAGAGAATATAGAAATGAAAATGTTAGACTCAGATAAGAAATTAGAACAACAGATACAAGAGGGTTTAAGAAATATTAAAATATTACAAGAATGTGAGTCCGGGAAACAGATAGCAGATATAAAAGGCAAATTAAATCAACTAGAAAATGAAGTAATGACACGTACGCAGGGAAGCGTAGTAACTTCGGCAACATCATTAGTTCTGCCCAGTTATTTGAGATTTCACGGGGATATTAAAGAGCAGCCATGGTCTTTTATTACAAAATTGGAAAGTTATTTTATGATTTATAATGTTCCCGAAAGATTAAAATTGCTGTAATGAACCGTCCTCCTCATATCTATAAAACAACTATAATCGCTCCTCGTTAGGCGCACCAAAATATGTAATGAACCCTTACCTGCTCTAGATCAACTATAATCTTTATAATCGCCCGGCGTTATAACGCCAAAATAATAACCAAAACCCGCTCTTATCAATTGCCCTGGTTATACTCAGCTTCCACCTCCAAGGTTGCCCGTCGACTAGCTGCCTCCCCCCCCCCCAGAACTTCCGATATTTTCTTACTTACACATAAAATCTGGGCGTGAGGTTGTGGCTGACCTGTACAGGATCTAACAACTATTCGGGCACGTGGGCGTAGGTCATTAACTAGCTACATGTAACAATTAAACTACGTTCGTTTAATTTAATGTTGAACCAAGTGATGTTCGCCATTTATTTTCTGTAATTCCTGTACTAGTTATTCCAGTTGAAATATATATATAAATACAAACTGGGGTCGTTGCTCTCCTATGACTCACATAATACACTTAACGACAAACAAAATAAACACATGAACGATATAATACCCTTAAATTACATGACACAAAATCCAAAATATTTCCATTCATACTGACAATTATAAATAAACTCATTCACACCCGAATGCGCATTCTGCCTGTATATCTATTGAATCTATTTTACGTTAAGACAGAACTTGATCTTGTACAGAAGCTAATTTTAATCTTTCTTCTCCTTCAAAATGTGAATTTCATAACAAAAAAAAAAACAAAGTTTCATAACTTCCCTTTTGCAGAAAACGCTGTAATCCGCAGCAAACCATTGCTGCGCGCCGTCCTCGATGTATATTACGCAGCATCCTCCAAATCCATTCTCCCGCAGCATTTCTCCATCCCCACACATTACCAAAATTTTCTTGAGCCCGCTAATATCTTCTTAGCATGTCCTTTCATTCCCCTATCATCCTATTCCCATTACGCAACTAACAACGCGATTATCTGTCTATCGCGTGCTACATTTCCTCCAAAATGTCCTATTGTTGAATATACTGCGACACATAAAATATTTCCGCGTTACGCATTGTTATTTCGAACATCATTGCCTAAACTCACTATATCCATTCATGTTCACCGTGTTTCTCGCACAATTGCATACTAAATTTTTTATCTTTTTCCGGAGCATTCTTCCCCACGTCTGACTTCGAGCTTGCTACGCATCATCTTTTTTTCATTGTTGCCTTGTGTCTTCAACTTTTTTTTTCTGGAACATTTACCGATCGCTTACGTGTCTTTATCAAAAATATCATACCATTTTACTTAATTCTGTCCTTTCCAGGCTATTTCTCTTTATTACTACTTTTAATTATCAATTGATATCTTATTACTATTTCTTATACGATCTCATCATGTTTATTAACGCCAAAATTGCTTTATTTCCGTCGCTCGCGACGCATCATTGTTCTCTCGTAAAATTTCCAAATATACAATTTCAATTGGCATCTCTACTGCAGCTCCTCGATATTTTTCAGAGTTGCGAGTAATGTCATAATTTTCCGCGTGATTTTCTTTGTTAATCCCGAAAGTTTCATTTCAATCGCTTTACGCGTTCTCTTAATTTTTAGGAAAAACCGCTTCTTTACATTACCTTTCTTATGATAACAATGGCTGTAAAAATCTCTAGTTATATTGTCTAAAGTGTACTTTCAAAATCACTCATATCTTTTAAACCCCCGATGCGATTCGCTTCGAATAACTTTTGAAATGTTCCTCTAAATGAATGCTATTGATTTGTACTGTCCAAATCGGGATTTTGTCGCGTCTTCTTTAATTTATAAAAAAATTATTAGTGCGCGACACCGCTTTCTTCTGTTTTTCCATCTCCTACTCATGCCATTCCTTGTTATGTTTGTTCTTTGCATCTAAATTGTTCGTGGGGATCTTAGATTGTTACATCTCCCCCCGCCTAAGATGTTGCTCAGCTATGACACCGTCATGATGAGTCTACATCTATTACTACACCTCGCTAACATTGTTTCTTCTCACACGCCTTCCTACCTCACTACGCACCGGCTACAGTTCAACTGGTTCTCACCGACTGTGTTGGCGCACTTGACCTTGTTTAACAATGCGTCCTTCGATTACACAACACTACTATCTTCCCGGATGCTTACGACGGACGCACCTGCTAGTGTTTTCACTGGCACTGCACTACATCGGCACGCTCTACCGTCGTCTATCGCGGCACCTGTCACTCGTTACACTTGCTACTTTCAACTGTGTTTTCTTGCATACATTCGCACTACTTACAACTAAACCTTACTCTAAACAATCTTGCTTTTTTGCTTATAATTGAAGTTTAATCTAATTCTATTATTATAACCTTCCTCTCACCACTGAACCTTACACATCCGGATTTTTGTACAATTTAATGTTGTGCCAATTTTGCACACCTATTTCCTGCCCTTTATTTGCTATTACCACATTGTTATTACTTAACACTTTTGTGATTGTATACGGACCGTCGTATATTGGGAAAAACTTCCTAAACAATTTCTGGTCGGATGAGGACGAGTGAGGCGATCGGACTAAAACCTGGTCCCCTACACAAAATGTCCCCCGATAAAAATGTTTTTGAGCCTTACTGCGCTGCTTTGCCGACTTCCGCAGTCGATCGTATACAATCCTCTGCTCGGTTGTTACTTCTCTCAAACCGCTGATTTCAGGTGGTATCTTCACGTTATCAAACGGTCTCTTCTTCTTAGCACCGAAGTGTACCTCCCATGGCGTCTCGTATCGTGGAATTGTGACCATATTTAACCTTCTCGCGTCAAGACACAGACGAATGCTTCCATTCTTCTTCACAACAACTAACGGACTGATATACGGGGTTATTGCCTTTCTTATAACACCCTTCTGCTCCATTTCTTTGATCAGCTGGCGCACCTGCCCATGATATACCTGTGGTACGGGATATTGCTTGGTAGAGAACGGCGTAGTATCCTTTAACTGCAACTTAAACTTGTAGCCCTTCACCGGCTCTGACGACTCCCCAAAATTTTCAATAAACTCCTTTAATAGCTGACGAACTCTCACCGGACAGCCCTCCTGATCAATGACCTCTTCCGCAGCCTTTTCCACATTTTGGAGAATCTCTTCCATATTGACTTGAAGTTCGTCTCCTTCCGCCTCCGTCTCATCAAGTTCAGCGACCACTGACCTGCTTTCAATACAACCTCGTGACTTTAGCATTATTCTTCTTGCTCTCACGTCCACGACGGCTTGACAAGCATCCAGTGCATCCATCCCAACGATGACGTCACGAATCAGCCCCCGGACAACGATTGCTGCTACCTCTATGGTCATTTCTCCCAAATCTATCTCTAACCAGATTTGCTTCCCTGTGGTGTTTGCTGCCTTCCGATTTGCCATGACCACGCGAAGCTTCCGCGTCGGCAGTTCGACTAACATGTGCCCCTCTTTCTGCACCTTCTTGCAAAATTCTTCCGATACCGCACTAATACTACTACCCGTATCTACCAGCGCCCGAACTTCTTTCCCGTAACACCTGCCTTGCAGAATCAAACATTTACTTGGCCCTGCGCCTTCTGTTGTTTCCTCTCGAAGCAATTCATCACCTTCGACCACAATGCTCGCTATTGCCACAATTGTCACGACATCCTTTTGCCTCTCGTTTGGTTCGATCCACCTCCTCGCACCAAACGCGTCTAGTTTTCCTTCCTTGCCGCTAGTTCCCATCGACCTTGTGCCCCTTCCGTCTTTGCCTGGTTACGATCCCTGGCTTCTTGCTCCGATCGTTCCGCGCCTGCTCGTTCGCCGTCCTTCGGCTTCGGTTTTCGTTGCACCTGTCCGTCCTGTGACTTTTCTTCCCTCCCTCGAGGCTTGTCTTCGCGCACCTCTATTGCGCACACATTATCCTGCCGATATCGCCCTCCATTGTATCGGTTATTGCCATTACCATTGCCGGAATTCGGACCTCTCCCGTCACGCCCGTCCCGTTCATTCTCGTCGTTCGCCTGATCGAACCGACTTACTCTTTCAATTAATGCGTCAATTGTCTCCGGCATGTTGTTCCAGAGCAAATTCCGGATCCCGCTCGGCATCTGTCGAATGAGGATTCGAATAATTTCCGCTGGATTAAATTCCTCACTACATACTTTAAACGCACTCACCTTCCGAGTGACGAAGTCGCTCATGCTTTCAGTACTTCCTTTTCGATACCGTTCTGACATTAACCGGTATTTTAGTTCGAACTTATGGTGCTGGTTCCAATATCTCTCTAAGAACTTCGCGCGCCACTCCCCATACGTTCGTGGTGTTGGCGTCAACGCCTGCCACCAATATTGCGCTTTCGAACTAAGTGCCTCTTCCACGAATCTCAACTTCATTCCTTCCGGAATATTATTCACCTTAAAATAATTCTCTAACGCAGTTAGAAACGAGTACGGCTGTTCTTTACTTTCCCCATGGAAACGTAAGTAATTCGGCAACATTGCATGCCCCATCATATGGCCGTTACCGTTTGATCTACGTGCTGCGTACACCTGCTGCTCTAACTCCGCGATTTTATTTAAAATACTTCCATCGACCTCTTTCGTCGGTCCTGCCTCTGCTAACTTCCAATTATCAATTTCTCCCTGGACAGCCGTTCTGATATTTTCATCTATTCCACTAATAGATTCTTCGACCCGACCTATGCGAACATCCTGCTGTCGCGACACTTCTCTGAAGTCCCGCACGTTCTTGCCTATATCCGACAATCGCGCTTCCTGTAGCTGCACCGATTGTTGTAAGGTGCCCACGGTCGATTGGATTTCGCCCACACCTGAGCTAATTTGCTGGTTAAACACTTCTTGGACCGCGAAACGAGTTTCGGACGTTTCTTCCACCGTTTTCGCGTTCTGTTCCAACCTAGCGAAACGCTCAACCGTTTCTACCTTAAATGCGCTCACCTCTTCTTGGACTTTCGAAACCGCGGCCTGCACCTCATTCTGTAACTTGTTCAGCGCGGCATTTATCCCTTTATTCTGTTCTACGACCTCCTCGAATTTACTTTGCAAGCTGTTGCTCATTTGGACACTATCTGCCTTCATCTCTTGTAAATTGTTCTCTAACCTCGCGCTATCACCTCTCATTTCTTGCATTAAACGTAGCAGCATAGAAAGGGTGGGTTCAGGTGCATCTTGCACCTCCGGAACAATTTCACATGTAGTCTGGCTCATATCTGCCCCTTGCGTATTAATCGCAATATTCCCCCCCCCTTCTACTTCTAATTCCTCTAATCGTTG
This sequence comes from Teleogryllus occipitalis, assembly GCA_011170035.1. NCBI lineage: Eukaryota > Metazoa > Arthropoda > Insecta > Orthoptera > Gryllidae > Teleogryllus > Teleogryllus occipitalis. The sequence continues at coordinate 176,976 of BLKR01001233.1, read as the reverse complement.
GCCCTCCTCGTCCTCATCGCGAGCGGAAATCGTCTCCGTATCCGACGCATCCCGCATGCTTAACATCCTTCCGCTACGCGTTTCCATCTTTAATTGCACTACACTATAATTACTATTATGCTTGACCTATTTACCTACCCCACTTGCATACTATTACAGTGCCCTAGTACTTGTTTTGCTCACGACCCACGTTGCGGCGCCAAATATGTAATGAACCGTCCTCCTCATATCTATAAAACAACTATAATCGCTCCTCGTTAGGCGCACCAAAATATGTAATGAACCATTACCTGCTCTAGATCAACTATAATCTTTATAATCGCCCGGCGTTACAACGCCAAAATAATAACCAAAACCCGCTCTTATCAATTGCCCTGGTTATACTCAGCTTCCACCTCCAAGGTTGCCCGTCGACTAGCTGCCCCCCCAGAACTTCCGATATTTTCTTACTTACACATAAAATCTGGGCGTGAGGTTGTGGCTGACCTGTACAGGATCTAACAACTATTCGGGCACGTGGGCGTAGGTCATTAACTAGCTACATGTAACAATTAAACTACGTTCGTTTAATTTAATGTTGAACCAAGTGATGTTCGCCATTTATTTTCTGTAATTCCTGTACTAGTTATTCCAGTTGAAATATATATATAAATACAAACTGGGGTCGTTGCTCTCCTATGACTCACATAATACACTTAACGACAAACAAAATAAACACATGAACGATATAATACCCTTAAATTACATGACACAAAATCCAAAATATTTCCATTCATACTGACAATTATAAATAAACTCATTCACACCCGAATGCGCATTCTGCCTGTATATCTATTGAATCTATTTTACGTTAAGACAGAACTTGATCTTGTACAGAAGCTAATTTTAATCTTTCTTCTCCTTCAAAATGTGAATTTCATAACAAAAAAAAACAAAGTTTCATAACTTCCCTTTTGCAGAAAACGCTGTAATCCGCAGCAAACCATTGCTGCGCGCCGTCCTCGATGTATATTACGCAGCATCCTCCAAATCCATTCTCCCGCAGCATTTCTCCATCCCCACACATTACCAAAATTTTCTTGAGCCCGCTAATATCTTCTTAGCATGTCCTTTCATTCCCCTATCATCCTATTCCCATTACGCAACTAACAACGCGATTATCTGTCTATCGCGTGCTACATTTCCTCCAAAATGTCCTATTGTTGAATATACTGCGACACATAAAATATTTCCGCGTTACGCATTGTTATTTCGAACATCATTGCCTAAACTCACTATATCCATTCATGTTCACCGTGTTTCTCGCACAATTGCATACTAATTTTTTATCTTTTTCCGGAGCATTCTTCCCCACGTCTGACTTCGAGCTTGCTACGCATCATCTTTTTTTCATTGTTGCCTTGTGTCTTCAACTTTTTTTTTCTGGAACATTTACCGATCGCTTACGTGTCTTTATCAAAAATATCATACCATTTTACTTAATTCTGTCCTTTCCAGGCTATTTCTCTTTATTACTACTTTTAATTATCAATTGATATCTTATTACTATTTCTTATACGATCTCATCATGTTTATTAACGCCAAAATTGCTTTATTTCCGTCGCTCGCGACGCATCATTGTTCTCTCGTAAAATTTCCAAATATACAATTTCAATTGGCATCTCTACTGCAGCTCCTCGATATTTTCCAGAGTTGCGAGTAATGTCATAATTTTCCGCGTGATTTTCTTTGTTAATCCCGAAAGTTTCATTTCAATCGCTTTACGCGTTCTCTTAATTTTTAGGAAAAACCGCTTCTTTACATTACCTTTCTTATGATAACAATGGCTGTAAAAATCTCTAGTTATATTGTCTAAAGTGTACTTTCAAAATCACTCATATCTTTTAAACCCCCGATGCGATTCGCTTCGAATAACTTTTGAAATGTTCCTCTAAATGAATGCTATTGATTTGTACTGTCCAAATCGGGATTTTGTCGCGTCTTCTTTAATTTATAAAAAAACTATTAGTGCGCGACACCGCTTTCTTCTGTTTTTCCATCTCCTACTCATGCCATTCCTTGTTATGTTTGTTCTTTGCATCTAAATTGTTCGTGGGGATCTTAGATTGTTACATTGCATATTGTTGAACAGGCGATGTCAGGCAAGGCTCATCACTGGTTGACATCGTTAGTTCCGGAACCTTTTAAATTATAGAGAATGGAAGGAAAAATATTTAAAAATATACTTGAACGAAAGCCATAAGTTTGATTTAAAATATAAATTATTGAGTGAAAAGTACAGAAAGGGAACAGAGTCCATGTGTGAGTTTGCGACGCGTAAAATGGCTGCATTTAAAGCTTGCGAAGAAAGGGTGGACATGAATGAGTTAATGAGAATTATTATTCGTCAACTACTAGTTAATATTCAAAATTTATTATGGAATTCTATGCCAGTAGATTCGGAAGATTTGATAGAACGATTGAGTCGCTTTGATCAAACTTTAAATGGAGAATATGGTCGTGTAAATAATAATGGATATAGAAATGATATGAATGTAGTGAATAATTATAACCATCAAGGAAATTATGGTTTTGAAGGGATGGATGGAAGGGGCAACGGTGCGAAGATGGAAAGTAAAACGACAGGAAATAGTTATCCGCGAAAATTCAAAGAGGATAAAAAACATGAGCATGTAGAAATAAACGTGATTGAACAGGAAAACTCCCAGTGTTCGAAATAGATAGGCGGGATATTTCGAACAATGATACTGATGAAGTGATGATTATTACGGCATTGAACAGTAAGTATCAGCAGAAGATTTATTAAGAGAAGATACAGACAAACGGGCGGAAAATAGTACGTGTTTAATTTTGAAAGGGGTATTCAAGAATAGATCTGTAGATGTTTTGATTGATACAGGGGCAAATGTTTGTGCGGTATCGGAAAAATTGTATGAACGAATTAAGAAAGAAGGGCATGTAATCGAAGAATTACCTACTAGGAAGTTAGATATTCGTACAGCTAATGGGAGGCGCATCGAAACAAGAAGTCGGCAAATTTGGGTGGAGCTTGAAGTCCAAGGAGTAATAATACAGTTTCCGGCAATAATTATAAAGAATTTAATTCGTCCAATTATTTTAGGGATTGGTGGTCTAAAGATGTGTGATGCCAAAGTTGACGTAGGTAACAGGAGTATATTGTTACGAGGTGACAAAGGGCAACAACATTGTTTGGGGATCGATGACCAGGAGAGCGAAGAAATGTGTATTTGTGATATTGCGGAATAAGTTGAAGAAACTAGGAATCAGTTTCACGTAGCGGCAGAGGGCGCGGTCGACGAAAATGGAGTAGATGCTAGCCAACCAATTGAAGAATTAATTAATAAATATAAAGATGTCTTTGGAAGTTCGAAAGACCCCGTAAAAGCATATCGATTTAAAATCGAGTTGACCGACGATGAACCCTTTAATGTAAAACAATACCCGATCCCCTATGTATTTAAAACAGAAGTACGCAAACAAATAAACACGATGCTTGAAGATAGTATTATAAAAATATCCATGACACCATATGTAAGCCCGATAGTGATAGTTCGCAAGAAAGATAATAAAATTAGATTCTGTATTGATGCCAGGAAACTTAATAGCAAGACCATCGCTCGTCATGAAAAACCTCCAAAATTAGATGAGATGACGCGGAAGATAAAAGGACCGTATGAAATTGAAAAAGTTTTAAGCAAAACTGCTGTAATTTTAAAAGATGAAAATGGTCAACAAATGGGGACATAACCTTATTCAAACTTTAATGAATTTCGCAATAATTCTGGACATTGATGAAATCGGTAGTAGATAGATAGATAGATAAATAGATTTATTAAAGTTCGCTTTGGGCTAATGCTCGGTGGCAAACATGATTACAACTAGATATACGACAATTACAAAACTATTACGAATATTTACAAATATAATTACAATTAGAATTAGAGATTGATTTTGAGTTATCTGTAAGTTGATTTATAAGATTTTCTAACACTTCACTTCACTTCACTTCACTTCACTTCACTGCGCTGCACTACACTGCACTCCCCTCCCCTCCCATGCCCCCACCACACTACACTACACTTCACTTCACTGTATAAGGGACATGACCATATTAATAATAATAATAATAATAATAATAATAACAATAATAATAATAACGATTATAAAAATATAACTAATAATAACAATAACTTAAAATTTACATCAAAATCAGTAAGTGTTAATAATTATGATATCAATAATAATAATAATAACAATAGTAATAATAATAATAATGATAAAAGTCTCAGTATGGTGACCTACATAGAATTAAGTATATTTTTAAATTTCACTACATTAAAAGAAAGAGTCTCTAGTGCTTTTGCAGGTAGTTTGTTCCAATCTACAATAGTGCGATTCACAAAGGAGAACTTGCCTACATCAGTTCTTTGCTTTCTACATCGTATTTTCCAGGGATGGTCTCCTCTGCTTTTATACTCAGGTTTCTGTAATCTTTTACTGAGGTCTGCCCATGCGGAGTCCCCTTTGTATATCTTGTACATTACGCATAAACGCGCCCGTTCCCGTCTCTTAGATAAGGGATTCATCTCTTCCATCAACGCGTCCATGATTTACAAACTTTCCGGCCCGTTTTTTAATTTTATCGAACGCCTCGATTTGCCCTTTTCTGTACGGGTCCCAGCAGGCCGCTCCGTACTCTAAAATAGGACGAACAAGTGTAGAATATGCCGAGGATCGGGCATTCGAACTACTGTTTTTTAGAATGCGCATTACGAAGTGCAGCGCCATCCACGATTTTTTCGCCGTATTGTTAATATGATCCGATCAACCCAAGTCGCTACGCAGGACCAAACCCAAATACTTACAGTTTTTTACACGCGGTATATCGTTAGTTCCTAACTTGTAATTCGAGTGTACATTCGAGCGAGATTCGGTAAAACAAAGGAATTTACTCTTTTCCGGATTTAATTCCATCTTATTTCTGCACACCCAGTTCCATAAACAGTTAAGATCGTTCTGTAAGATATTTTCATCCGAAGACGCGCCAATACTCCTATAAATTATGCAATCATCGGCGAAAAGTCTAACTTTCGATTTTATTCCAGTTGCAATATCATTAATAAACGCTAAGAATAGCAATGGCCCTAACACACTTCCCTGGGGGACCCCAGAGGTTACATCGGCTTTCGATGAGTGTTTATCACCTATTCTGACTGCAAGAGTTCGGCCCGTAAGAAATTCTTTTATCCACAAGATTATTCGATGATCTAATCCAGTTTTTGACAGTTTTTCAATTAAAAGGCCATGTGGAACCAGATCAAATGCTTTAGAAAAGTCTAATATTACTGCATCGACCCTACTCCCTTCGTCTAATGAATCTGCTATGTCCTGACATAAAGAAATAGTCTGGCTGTCGCACGAATAGCTAGGACGAAAACCGTGTTGATTTTGAAAAAGCCAGTCAGTTTTATTCCAAACTCGTCTAATATATTCCGCAATCATGTGTTCCGTCTGCTTGCATACAACTGATGTCAAACTTATAGGCCTGTAATTATTGACAATCCTTTTGTCCCCTCCCTTGTGAATCGGCACTAAAATTGCCTCTTTCCAATTTTGAGGAATCATATTATTATTTATAGTGACGTCCATTAACCGAGCAAGGTAAGGAATCATGGCTTCCCCTCCCAATTTCAATATTTCTCCTGGTATTCCGTCAGAACCTACAGATTTATTTCTCCTAATTTTTGCGATCCTTTTTCTAATAATTCCTGCATCGACTCTAAAGGTTTCTATTACGGGTGTTGCTTCCTTTACTGTTATCTGATTCTTCGGCTTGAAAACCGATGCGTAATGCCTATTTAAACCAACCTAGCCTAAGCAAACAAGCCTGAACAGACATACAACTATAGGAATATTAAGCCATACAAAAGGGACGATACACATGACTAGACAGTCTAATGGAACGAATTAATGTTTGTAAATAGAATTTTGTATATATTAGTGTGTAATGTTTTTTTCTCTTTTGTTGATATGCGTATTTTTGTGATAAATTAGAAGATGAAGAAATTTTAAATTATGTTGTACATAGGATTGAAGCAAATAACGGGCAGGATAGCATAATTAAATAATGCTCAATGAAATGGTTAATGACAATGTTGGCATAAAAAAGATGTAAATAGTTTTAAGGCTGCAAGAACCAAGATATGTGTAGTGTAAAGTGAAGAGTGTTACTGAATATTAGTGTTATGAAACAACAAGGAAAAGTTAAAGTTGTCTTGTCATTTAGTTAGGTTTTGACAAAGAAAATGACGCTTTGGAGGGGGGGGAGTTGTGACATACCAATATGTCACTGAATATTGTACAACATTTATTATAAATGGCGTCAATTAAAGGGGATAAATTATGTGAATATGCTAGCATAGCAACGGTAAGCGAGCCGTCGTCAAGGTCAACATATTCATGCAGTGGCAATCGCGGAGACGGCTAGATAATTTTATATAGAATTCTGGGATTGGCCGAAAAAGCAGTGACAGTCGTGAAGACGGCTAGTTCGTTTTGCAAGAAATTTAGAGATTGGCTAGGTACGAAAGTACATCAAATGTTATCTGCAAATAAAGAATCGAAATTATGAACCGAGCTTTGCAGGGCTGAAAGAATACGAAAGACATTCAATCTGACTGATGCCGTGCTCATGAACGGATCGTGCTCCAATTAATGTTAGGAGTTTTTTTTCTATGGGGACTTGTAAGCATCTACTAGGGAATGGATATTGAGAAAACATCAAAATTTGAACACTAAGTGTGACAGTGGAGCTTAAAATATTTCATGTGAACGAGTTGGAGGGACATTGAGGGCTTGGGCGAAGTTGTCAGTGATTGGATTGGAATGTTAGCAGCAAATAGTTTATTGATCTGATGAACGGTGATTGAAGTGTGCTTCCAAGAGAAGAAGAGAGAAGATGGTGTCTGGACCTGAGGACGGCGGCGTCAGAGATGGATAAAGATGGTCCAAAAGCGCGCGAAGACATAAGGTTGGAACGGTCATGACAAACGTTTAATTTTATATTGGGTAAAGTTATACAATATCAAAATTGTTTTAAATTGTTTAATAAATTTCCATGTTTTTGTGAAATGAATATATGATTTTCATTGAGCCAATTTTAGCAATGAAGTAGCAAGATAGAAAGATATTTGCTTTTCAGGTTCCTCCACCGAGTTTGTTTGAGTATATTCAGATTATTTCAAATGGCGCACCAACTGGGGCTGAATTTCTTTTAAATCAGTCAGATTATTTCAATACAAATTGTAGAATAGAGTAATAATCGAATATTCGGATTTTGGAAAGAAAAATGTAATTTAAATTAAACTAGTTTTCATATCCTTTTGATATATCCCTGTTATCCGAAGATTTTTCTCGAGACCCGAAGTAGGTGGGCCCATGAATATATTTCATCACTTTCAGACAGAAATTTCAGGAAAATTATTTTTTTAAACATGACTTTTTTGATGAGCTGATTTTTTAGAGCAGATTTTAAGACACAATCGCTATCTTTTATTTTGTAGTTCACAAATGTCAGGTTTTTGCATTTTTTGAAAATTCGGAGAGTTTGACGAAAATGAGTCTTGCGCCATTCGTTAAGTTTCCCTTCATCTGTAGAAAAAAATTACAAGAAAAAAATTTGTAAGTTTTTGTAAAAATATTATTTTTAGAAACTGCATAAATTTCCAAGCTCAAATTACGCAAAAAACTATTTCTTTTTCAAAAACTTGTACATGATATTTTTTAGGATGATTGTGATTTTTGAAAGAGGTGAACAGAGGTGAACTTGCCTGAGGCAAAAATCTTAATCTTCAATTTAGAAGTTTTGAAGTGATTTCTTGCAATTTTCGAAAGAAAAAGGGATAACAGCAAATGGGATTAGCTCCAAATTTTGTACCGTCCCGTATTACATGAGGGGAAAATTTAAAGAAAAGAATTGAAGTGTTATTTGAAAAAAAAGAAGATATTTTTAATGCCTATATTTCGCGCAAAATTACACAAAAACTGCACACATTTTCGAATAAAATGAACATAACCTTATTTACAAATCTTCCTTCAAGGAAAATATTTCATTATGGAACATAAGGCGACGATGAAAACAAGATTTTGGTGAGCGGAAATTATTTGAAAAGCCGTGTGGTAGAGAAGACTGCAGATTTAGTTCTTCTGTAACAGTTCTGTGAAATGAATGATGCTTGCATCTTCCTTAGAGTTCCTACTTCGTTACAAGTGGGATAGACTAAATCTCCCCTTTCCTTGAACCAATCTCGGGCAATTTGGTTTTGATGTTTACTGAGCTGCGCGTTGACCTTTAAAGATAACGCTTCATCATCAGTAGCACACTGAATAGAACCTGTTCTTTGACTACCACACGTATCTTATTTTTCTGTCCCGGGTTGGACTTCTCAAGGTTACCTTCATCAGCTGACTGCCTCTTTCGCCGCAGCTCAGCTGATGAAAGCTCAGCTGGCGCATTTGGGCGGTGTAGATCCGCGTGGGTGAACAATAGGTCTCATGGAGCGCTTTTTATTTTCCTTCAGGATTTTCTGGTGTAGAAAATCAGATGGTAAAATAAATCTTTCTTTCAACCAGGTTGAATTTTCTTTTAATTGCTTAGCACTTTCTCTATTGCATTTGTCCCAACTGCCAAACGCTTTATTGCAAACATTGTGGGAGTTTCCCGTTCTTATAAATAGCTCAGATATTCAGAATCAGATCACAGCTTGATATTTTTTCAGCATCAATAAAAAGGCGACCGGGAGCTTCCAACAGCACTTCACATATCTCATTTTTCAGAATTTTACTGAAATTTGTCTAAAAAAATTAATGTTTCTTTTGTAATACAAATCGTCTAAGAAGACTTAAAAATGGTGTTTTCTATTTTAACATAGGCAAGGAAGTGACTTTTGCAATAAAGACGCAATTCACAGTGCCGAGTGCAAGCAGTACAAGATAGGCGAAAAAAATTCAAACAAAAATATCTCACAAAACGCTGTAAATATCTGTAATATTTTAACAATATCTTTTTCCTCTCACTTTTTCTTCTTATAACATTTTGTTTCAAACTGGAAGTAAGCGAAAGTAACCACTAATAGCCTAGAAGAAAATTACGATATCTTTTTTTTAAAAAAAAATGGGTATTTAAGGTCGTATCAACATCTAGGTCATTAGCATACTAAATTTTGTTGTTTTCTATGCGAAAGGGATAGCAGAGATCGCAAAAATCATTTTGCGAAGATCATCTTACATCAATATATGATACCTGGACAAGCAATGTAACGTCGCAACAACTTGTAAATCCTGCTTCTATAAAGAACTAGTGTCCGATTTCTTTACAATTATAAATCTCTGGAATACAGCATGTCACTTAAAATACATTTTCTAGATGCATACTTCAACTTCTTTCTTGAAACTATCGGTGCTGTGACAAACATGGTGAGCGATTCCACTAAAGAATTGCAACAAAGGAAAAACATTCAGTGAAAATGAAATTTAAATGTGCTTGCAGATTATTGCTGGGGACTAAAAAGTAGTGTTCTTCCATGCGAAATACAGTGAACAATCGAACAAAACTATATTTTCATTGAGATTACTATATGTAAGTAAAGTAAATAAATCCAATATTTTTACAACAGTACCGACTCTTTTAACACATATTGCAAAGAAGACTTTCCTTACTAATAAATGTTCTGCAAATTTGAAATTAGAGCACCATTTTCCATATGAAACAATCACTATACCTTTTTACAGACAAAAAGTTAAATTTTGTTGACCAGTATCAGCGGAAGAAGAAATCAGACTTTTCGCATTTCCAATACAACTGTCACATACAATAAAGCCATTTACATCCAAGGAAATCAAAGAGACTATGAAGGTGCTACCTTGCAACAAATCACCTGGATAAGATCTCAAAACAACTGAGATCCTTCAAGACCTACCCAGAAAATTAATGGCAATTATTTCATTAATATTTAATGCAATGCTAAGATTGTTCCACTTCCCACCACACTGAAAAATGGTGCAAATTATAGTTCTTCTCAAAGTCGGGAGAGATACTCATCATGACTGACGGGGAGCCCAGGGGTTACCTGCTGCCGCTGCGGGACGGCCCGCCGCCGCTGGAGCTGAGGCAGGACGCTGCGACGGTGGGCACCGCCCCCTCCTGCACGCTGCGCGTCGACGCCGCTGCCTCAGGGCTGCCCGCAGACGCGCCGCCGCAGCTCCTCTTCTCGCTGCGTCGCGACGCTTCCTCCGGCCACGCGGCGCTGCGCTCCGAGGCAGACGCCGTGCGCGTGGACGACCAGCCACTGCCACGCGGGCGCAGGCACACGCTGCAGCACGGAGCTCGCATCGCCTTCCAGACAGAGGTGCCCACGTACGTGTACGTCAACAGGAAGGACAGCGATTCCTTCAGGGCACCAAGGAATGTCCTGGAAGAATACTTGGTGGGGCACTGCCTGAGCAAAGGAGGATTTGGTAATGTGTGTGCACTTTTCAATAAAAAACAGAATTACAGTGAAAAGGCCGTGAAGATCGTAGAGACAAGGACGAGAAAATAGTTCAATACTTTAAAAGAGAAGCAAGAATCTCTACGGACTTGAAACATCTCTGCGTAATCGAGATATTCAGCATCGAACAGTCGAGCCATCAGCAGTTTCTTAATATGGAGTATATTGGCGGCGGAGATCTTGGACAGTTCGTGAACGACAAGAAATTTCTCTCGTAATTGCAGACAAAATTTCTATTTTTCCAGTTATCCCTAGCTGTGGAATTCCTACACGAGAAGAGCATTTGCCGCGATTTAAATCCTGCCAATATTCTGTTATTGCAACGCCGCCCGAATACTCTCATAATAGACTGGACTTGCGAAAGATAACCACGATTCCTCCCTAAAGACATATGCTGGTACCAAATACTACCTGGCGCCAGAAATTGCAAGAGAAGAAATATCGTTCACACACTCTGTTGATGTTTGGAGCATGGGCATCATCTTATTCTACAGCTTCACAGGCACTTTTCCGTTCAAGAATATTTACCAAGGATTGCTGCTTGGGCACGTGGTGAAATACATCCCAGAACTCTGGTATGGAGTGTCAGAAGAGGGGCAAGCTTTAGTGAAGCGAATGCTGACACCGCAGGCTAGTGATCGTGTATCGGCCACGGAGGTGCTACAAGATGCGTGGTTGCGCGATGACGCGATTCGCGAACACGCTGCTCGACTTCCAGGTCTGCAGAACTACCTTGATTTACTGAACCTAGGGTCGATACGTAGTGTGTAGCAGAGTACATTTGTACTTCCAAAACTAAATATAAGACTTTGATAAGTAGATTGTAATTAAAATGTTTTGTATTACAAATATTCTCTAATGTATCATAGTATTCAGTATAGAACTGTATTTTTAAGAGTGTTGTAATAGGAAGAATTCCATTATCTATAATGGTGATCAAAGAGGCCTGTGGACACATTTCATCATCTTGATAGAGAATTCGAAGAATGGGTCTGGAATGAGAGTCACCTGTTCGCCGGGAGAGGGGGGCATTTGATAAAGACTCTTGATAGACAATCAGAATTCTTCGTGTCGTCTAGCTGACAGGATCTATACATTTTCCAATCCATGAGCTGTGGATTGAATGTAAGATGTGTTAATTTTCCATGATAATTGGAAAATCCTATCTTATATTTCAAGGGGATGTATTAATTGTAAGACGTAGTCTTGAAATAAATCAATTATTTTTCGAGAACATATTATTCCCCATGACTCATTGGAGCTGTTGTCAAGTAATCAACCTAACATTTAACAAATAACGTTCAAAAAATCGAGATGTTACAATAGCTTTGCTAGAAATGATAGTGGAAGCACACCTTTTCTGCAGGTTTTGCCAGACGTCGAAATTGATGTCATATGTCTTCATTAATAGAAGTGAAAGACCGGGATGAATTTGAATCTTCAAGAACCTAGATTGATAAAATTTATGAAACGAGACTCCTCTTTCATAAGTAAAAATGTTTTCCAGGAGCTGCACGTATGTTGTACCATCGACTGATTTGTGCAATTTTTTGTGGAAATCTCACTCGTAAAAAATAATATACTACTTTCTAAATATATTTCTTGGGTTAAAAAATTAAGATGTTACGTGAATTGTGCACTATCTATATTTTATTTCGTGTACTTGTATGGTAATAATAGGTAAATAATATTCAAACGTATTTTCTATATTTACTGCACTCCTTTATTTCAATACACTGTACTTGTAAATTTCCGTTGTTTAGAGCATAAAACAGCAATTTAGGAGCATTCGCGAGAGCCGTGGCTCTCAAGAATTTCCATTCAAAGTCAGAGCATTTTTGATTTCTCTAGCGTAATTCACAAAAAGTTAAAATGTCAAAACACTCAAATCTTTATCTCATTTCCCAAGTATGCTTTTCCGCAAATCACTTTTTTGTAGGATTGTTTCCGTTATCTTCATGAATTTACATGTATTTCTACTAGAATTAATGGATTGCTCAAGCGAAGCGAATCGGAAGTTCGGAGCCGTGTTGGCTACCGAGAGCAAGTCACCGGAGGCGCCGAGACGCGCGGCTTGCCATAACCTCTGCCACAGTGCCCCGATAACTTCAGTCGCGAAACATGGAAGTCGACGCCAGCACTTCGCAAATCGAAGCGTCCACACCGACAATTTTCAATGCAGCGTGGAAGGAATAGTATCTTTTCGCAGATGGTGTCAGCTATCCCTAATATTTGTTTTGCAAAACCGTGCTTAATCACATGAAGTTTAATTTGCAACGACATTATACGGTTAATCATGCTGCTGAATATGACAAGTACGCTAAAGGAGAACGTTAGGAAATTTGCAGTGCTATGAGAAATAATGCGTTTCAAGTAGTATGTTTTGGATATTATTTGATGTTCCTACATTGTTTAACAGTAAAATAACACAATATAAAAGGGGTTAATTTTATTTATTTTAAAACTGTCCCTTTGGGAAAGAATAACCTCTCATTCTTATCAAAATTAGCTTGAGTGTCATTCACGAAATATCGAATTTTGGTGAATCTGTAGATGTATTCAGGACATTGCGTTCGGGATTTAAAATACTATTTAAGAATTGGTTTGATTTACAGTTAGAATTTAATATATTCGCTACACGTTTTTCTCTTGACATAGGATTTTTTCTCGTGATTTTCAATTAGAAATATTAATAATCGATTTATTAATAACTGATTTGCAGATGACATTGCATTAAGAGAAATATTTCCAACAAAAGAAACATTTATTAGATTTTATGAGAACGTCACTGAGAAACGTTTTCCGAAACTGCATCGGATTGCTACTCGAATGTTACGTATGTTTGGATCAACGAACAAATGTGAGCAGTATTTTTTCTTTGAAAATTTGTATATCTCAAATGAGAAGTACTATACAGATCACGATGTGAAATGGAAGAAGAAAGAATTGATTTGCAATTAGCTTGATTTTTTTTAGTTTTAATCTCTTTTACTGTCAGTATTTCCGTTATTAGTTTATTTAGTAAGAATCTTTGGATAACCTTCAGAATACTTCTTCATAATCAGCAGCATGAAAAACTGTAATGTCGCAGCAATTAAATTTCTTAATGTGCTTGAGCACTCTTTTGGAACTAAAATTTGGCATATCTCGCGCAATCTCCAAAAAGATTTTTTTTCTTTCCATACTGCAATGAAAATTGCTTTTTTCTTACTTTCAAATCACAAAAATATGTATTACTAATAAATGTTCCAATAAATGTTACCAAAATATTTCTGTTTTTCTCTCGGAACATCCTTTCCCAGAGCGGTGAGACATTTTCAGTTGGAGCAATGGAAAATACCCCCAAAACCAAGATGCGACCCACTGTACCGCAAGCAGCCGATCTATAAAATATGACGGAATGTGCTCCGTCTGCCGCCGGAGCTGCTAGGAAGAGCAGGGAGCGATTGATTGATTGATTGCTTTATTCGTGTTTCCGGGCGCGTCAACTGCTCTGGTCATTAGTCCCGTTAGTGTAGTGCATGTTCCCCCGGGAGCTGGCGGTGATCTTCCCCCGCTGAATGGCGAGATCCGGCGTCGACCTACCGTCGGCTAGTGGGGTTTCCCCCTAGCCAGGACTCTCCCACCAACGGGGCACCGCCCCAGCCGAGACAAGCTCTAAGCTCCCGAGTGGTCTCCCGGAATATGTGGTAGTCTAGTGCATGTTAGTGTGTGTGTGTAAGGGGAGAGGATAGGACAACGAAGAGGAAGGACAGATCGCGCCCGGTCCGTGGCCCGTTTGGTAGGGTACTTCTCCGGCATTCGCCTGGTGTTGATCGGAGAAACCACGGAAAACTACCGATCAGAGCAGCCGGCCGCTAGAATTCTCCTCCAGACAGCGACTGGAAGCAGAGAGCGAGCAGCGGCTCCTCCTCGGAGCAGATCGCTGGGCGGCCCAGCTCTAGACATTGCATTCTGCACACTGGGATGAAGAACAAGTCATTCTCACGAGATTAAGAATTGGATTCTTCAACCTTATTCACGGTCACCTAATGAAGAAAACCAATTCTACCATGTCCATTGTTTGGAAATTACATATCCAATACACATCTCATCATAGGATGCCCAGATCTTGCAAAAACAAGATATCAGTTCAATATGAATAAAGTTATGGATATGATTTTTAAAACACTTAAAAGAACGTGAAAACTCAACATAAAATGTACCAATTTGACTTAAGTTTAAAACAATATCCCAACCTTTTATGCACGCGAGAATATAAAAATGTAAACAATCCGTGGTCGCTGATGACCTTGTTTCATAGCAACCTAAACCAAATAAATGAAAAACTATCAACAAATATGCCCACTTTCTCTTTAAAATGATTTGTTTTGTTCTAATATGCAAATGAGGTTGCCGTACCATCTGTTTACTTTGAAATTACTCGCTCCTAACAACTGAAAAGCCAAATGGCTGAGCGTGGTATTCTCTTCACATTTTGAAATTTACATTTTATTGCTTTATTTTAAATTGCAATAACGTTTTTTACTTAAATGATCGTCTGTGTTAAATAGTTTGATCTAGAATTACTTTCGTACTAATGTTCGGAGCCAAGACAAGTGACCCAAGAAAAATGTAAAACATTTACTAAAATTAATTAAAAATTTTACAATTTAAAACCCTAATCATTGCTTATTAAGCAATACTGACATCGTTCACAATCAGTAAAGATTCTTTTTGATAAACAATCCACCTTAATTAAAAAATTCGTATGGAACAGAATAAATTACTTATGATACCAGGGACTACATGATACATGATGATACTTACGATACTACATGTAAGTTCAGAATTATTTTTAATTTATTTTTATTATACAATTTTCTTATTTATTTTCCACAGGCAAACCACAACACAATGCAATTTAATGTCCATTTTGTGCCCAACAATTACCTTAACATTGGACATACGAAACAAGTCGCGCAAATCCGCGTAAGCTAAGCGTAAAGAGGTTTTCTCATAATCCCAAACGTTCATATTTAGATGATTTTTGTTGAAAAACCTAGAAATTCTAAGGTAAAGCGTTTTTAAAATACAGAAAGAAATTCGATAAATTTATAACCTCGTTCGTTGGAATATCTTCTTGAGTGCCTGTTGTAGTGATTTCGCTGACGAGGTGGGCGTCGGTGCAGGGGGCGCTCGTCGGGAAGTTGGGCGTGGCCGGATCTCCTTCAGCCCCGTCAGCTGAAAGGCGTCCTTGCGCATCTTCTCGTCTTGCAGCCACGGGTCTTCAAGCACTCGGGCCGCGGACACGCGGTCGGACGCCTTCACCTTCAACAGGCTCTTCACCATAATTTGGGCTTGAAACGATACCGTGCGCCAAAGCTCCATGTCGTACTTGACAACGTGATCGCGGCGCAGAGCTTGATCCAAACTTTTGAAGGGCAGGACACCCGTCAAGCTGTAGAATAGGATGACGCCCATGCTCCACATGTCCAGTGCATTTGTGTATGGTCCTACTTCTAAACTTTCGGGGTCTACATACAGACTCGTGCCCACAGTCGTCTTCAGCGTGGTGTCATCGAAATCGTCTTTGGCGAGACCAAAATCCGTCACTTTGGTAAGAGAGTATGAGTCGCGACGATGCAGTAAAATGTTTCCGGGTTTTAAATCGCGGTGAGAGATGCCTCTTTCGTGGAGGTCCCGGTCAGCGAGGGCCAGCTGGAAGAAAAGCAGTTTTGTCTGCGCTTCCGATAGTGGGAGCTGATTGTTCACGAACTGCGTGAGGTCTCCACCAGCCATATATTCCATAACTAGAAACATTAGCAGGTCCATTTGTTTGCCGCTGTACGTCTGGATGACACAGGGGAGTTTCAGGGTCATCAAGATCCTCGCTTCTCGTTCCGCACATCGAATCTGCTTCTCGTCCCTTCGCAGCACGATCTTCATGGCCTTCCGCTGATAACCGAGTTTTTTATCACACAGCATGTAGACCCTTACAAAGCTTCTGGTGCCCAGCGAGGCTCCGACCAAGTACTTACCCAGCACGTCCTGCGGTGCTCTGAAGGACTCACTATCTTCCCGATTAACGAATATGTAATTTGCTGTGCCGAAACTAATCCTAGCTCCATTCTGTATAACCCTGAAGTCACCCTTCTGTAGTTGTTCTCCATTTAAATACACTTTGTCGAATTCAGTTCTCAGCAGAGCACTGTGGATTGAGCAATCATGCAAAGAACCTGAGCCGCTCCATAATCTGGCAATCCGCACAAGGAGGCCTCCATTTTCAGAGTGCATGTGTCGTGTGTGCCTATCGTCGCGCTCCTCCGTCTCAGCTCTAGAGACGGCAGAGAGTCCTCTAGCGGAAATAGATTACCCCGGGGAGGCATTTGGTCAGTCCGCGAAGCAGCGAAATTCTGAACACAGAGAGCCTTAAAAGGTTCTCGCGCATTACTTCATCTTGCAGCTACGAGTCTTCGATCACCTGTGAAGCAGTCTTGCGATCATCCGCCTTCACTTTAAGCATACTTTTCAACAGTTGTTTCCCACTTGATACATCAACCAACCTACTTGGGTCATATTTTTCGAAATTTTCGCGTTGTATGATGTCCATAACGCTCTCGAAAGAAATGTACCGGTCAAAATGTAGAATATGATACCCATACTTTTCACATCTGCTGACATTGTGTGCATTGCAGGCAGAAGTAACTCGGGTTCTTGGAATTGCCTAGACTCCTCATATGACCCCGCTCCGTAAATTGCAGAATCCTTTACTGCATCAAAAGTAGTGATTTTAATGACGGTGTGTGAACGGCGGTGTTGTAATAGAACTTTCGAAGGCTTTAAGTTGCAAACACATTCCTTTCTCTCGTGCAGATACAGGACGGCGAGAGCAATGTGATAGAAAATGAATTTTGCCTGACCTTCTAAAAGGGGACCCTCATCTTTTATGAACTGCCCTAGATCACCACCTGCCATATATTCCATAACCAGGAACTTTTGCTTGTTCATTTCAAAGATATCAAACACTTCGATGATACAAGGAAATTTTTAAGTGCTTAATGATGTGTATGTGTATTTCTCCCCTCGGTTCAGCAATCTTCATAACCTTTCGTTGATATTTCCTTTTTTTTATCGAAAAGTATTGTGACGTAACCAAATATCAGATTCAAAATACACACATTTATTTTGTAATAACTTCTCCGCAATGTGTGTGTTGCAACCGGGTGCGCCTCCCGTAGGCAGTGAAAGGGTCAATTAGTTCCGCGCAGCTGCAAACGGGACTTATTGGCGTCGCCTCGGACGAGCGAGGGGCGCAATGTTTGACACACGCGCCTTGGGATCTCCCCAGGGGACCATCGACCACGCTGCTCGGAGGAATTTCAGAAGACCGCCCAGGTTTGTTTATAGGAAGTGTGCGAGAAAGAGCGCTTTCGGCTGTCTCTGGAAAATTCCATCAAAATTACTTGAGAAACGCGTAATCTGATTGGTGTAAAATCATGTACGGCGTAGTAACTTTCGCCCAGTAACGTTACGCCTTCTAAAAATTCAGCAGAAAGTTCTAGAACATTCGTAGAAATTGGGGGGGGGGAGAAGTGTGTGGGCGCCGTGAAGGGCGCAGGAGAACCAGAAGCGCGGAGGCGCTAGAGTCGAGCAGGTCAGAAGGGCGGAGGCGCTAGAGTCGAGCAGAACAGAAGCGTTCAGGTCGCCGGACGGAAGGGCCGCACAGAGCCGTGTGAGGCAGAAGTGTGTGGGCGCTAGGGTAGCGCGAATTAGCGCGATAAAAGCGCAGAGATGATATTAACATACCGATTGTTAGGTAGATGAAAAGGAACTTTATTCAATTTTGTTATTCTTTCTTATCTCTGCTAGTTTACGCCCGCGCCAAGTGTCGCAAATTACGCGACTACGATAATTAGTGAAGTCGGTGATAATTCTCCAGACGAGTATCGTGTTTTATTCTGACGCTCGGACTTATAAACTGTCGTCACCGAAAACGTCGTTACCGCTGTCGCAGACGTGGTTTTGCTCTCCTGAATGGGAGCTGGCTACGCGAAGAAACCCTTCTCCGTCACCCAAGGGACGTGCTGCCCAGAAGAAAAGGAGCCCAGCTGTTTGGCTTGTTTGGAGGCCGTTCATCCCAGCGAGTTCCTCTGCCGCACATGGTGATTTTAGTTATTTTTCGAGCTCCAACAAAGAAAACGAACATTTATCACGCCCTTCAGGCTTACCTGGACTATATTCAATATTCAGAAGATGCTGGCCGCGCATTGGCCCTTTTGTTGTAATTTTGTAAGCGCATCTCTGTTTAATTTTTCCTTTATTTGTTCCAAGCAATAATCAGATTTAATTGTATTAGTTTTAAGACTGCATGATAAAAAGCAAGAGTTTGAAACTGAGCTCAGATAATTATAACAAATTATTTCTACTAATTTTTCTATTTTTTAAATTTCTCATTAAATTTATTTCTTCTTTAAATTTGCTTTCAATTGACCTCTATCACGTAGCCACGTACGTCCACCATCTAAATTTCAGACTCTACTCGCCACCTGAGCTAGCCGGCAACGACACGAGCCCAGGTAGCTACCGTCGGAGTTACAGTATACATACATTTCTAAATGAACCACTAATAAAAAATAGTACCACTAGATAGCCTTTAAGCACATTTCTCAGGGCATTGGACGAATCATTTTTTTCTATGATTCACAAACACGTATAAAGCTTCTTTTGCCATAAAAGAGATGAATGTTCCGTGCTGCAGAATCTCTTTCCTGGATCGTGTTAATTTTTTATCATTTACAAACACAAAATCTGTCTCGCAGCGTAGAACTTTTTCACTGTCTGTTCTGCCTCTGATTACTACAAATAGGTTCTGCGGGTCAGATGAAAGACCTTTTATGCAGTGGCGTAGCTTCCATTAAGGCTGCAAGGCGGAGCCTACCCAAATATTTTATGAAAAGCAAAGAATGCATTTCATTTAAAAAAAAAACAAAATTTATAATGTTTTTATTGATAATTTTGGAAAGAACAATCACATGACTCGTCTGGCTTCGTACGTTTGGCATCTTGTACTTCCCGCCCAATTGCGAACGTACGCGAGAGAGAACGAAGGCTGTGGCCGTTCGGAGCCTTCAACGCATGCGCAGAACGTGCGCCCGCAGTCGCAGATATTCTGTTCCACACGGGCAGCAAGGTGCCTCCGAAGGCCCGCCTAGGGAGCTTTCGGTAATCCTCGGATCGGTCGTGGGCAGTGGCGGGCCCTCTCACGCCAAGACACAGACAGTGGGCCGCTTGCGGTACGATTTATGACAATCGGTATTGTTCACACGCAATTCGTTTAATTTACATTTTTGAAGAGAAATGCCTTGTAGATGGTGAGGCAAATTGATTCTTAGTATTTTCCTTATATACAAAAATAAATACTCTATTATTAATAATACCATTTAAAATGTTTTAACGACTCTTGAAAGTGACAAGGGGCAAAAAACAGCGAAATAAATCAATTGGTAACTATAATACCCTGTTTCCCACCCATTTTGTTCTATCATTTTTAAATTATTTTTGTGGACGTTGGATAAATGTTTGCGGATAGTGAAATAAAATGTTTTTCCAACATGAATGCGGACCACTGTCCGGGCCCTAAGTGCGGTAAGGCGAGGTCACCGGGCGCCACTCGCCGTTCGCCCTTCGCCCGGGTGCGCTGGTAATGGTGTCCAGATGTGCGGGTAAACCGCTCGCCACCCCCGCACCCCTGAGTGTGCAAGCACGGTCAGAGAATCAGACCTCAGAGTCAGAGTTGAGTTCTTGCAGTACGGACGAACACACTGAAATATTGTACTCAGTATATATTATTGTGAGACGACCTTACATGTTATAGTGAAACGAGCCACATCAAGAATTTAAGATTTCACTACTTCGTATCTCACAGGTGAGAAATTAATTTTAGTTCATCGCGTTTAGTTCAGATCAATACCTGATGAATTATACAAGTGTTATTGTTTACTATAGGAAATATGGATTTACCAGACGACAATATCATAGATACTATGTTACAATCTCCAACATTCTTCAATAATTTAAGTTATGAGGAGAAACTAGAAGTTAAGACAAAACGACCTACACCAAATCTTTCTTTAAAAAAGGCAGATGGGAAAAATACTCACCATTTTCAAAAACAGTGGTATGACACGAAGCTGTAGTTGACTGGTAGTGTTAAAAGAAATAGACTCTATTGCTTTCATTGCCTCTTATTTTCAAGAAATGAAAACGAGTGGTGTGATGCAGGAATAAGGGACGAAAGTTTAAAAAAATTCTTGGCAAAGGCTAAAAAGCACGAGTGTTCAATGAAACATATAACGGCTACAGTAAAATTTAATGAAATTGGCCCAACACGAATTGACTATGCTTTATCGGAAGCTGCTCGCATTGCTGCTATAAAGCATAATGGGAAAGTGGATCAAAATAGATTAATTCTGAAACGCTTAATTTCCACAGTATATTTTTTGGCGAAACAAGAGTTAAATCTTCGAGGACATGATGAATCAGAAAGTTCTCAGAATAAAGGAAACTATCAAGAAATGCTCGACATTTTATCTGATCAAGAACCTCATTTAAAATATCATCTCATTATCTAACGCCCAATATCTCCACTTCCAAACTCAAACCGCCAACCCAACCGATCACACGCTGTGGAATATCACTCGCCGCCTCTTGGTGCAAGCCAACTAATATACCCTCCCTAACAACCGCGGCATTCGTAGCAACTACTCCTGCAGATAAAAGCAAAATACTAGGTGAATACTTTGCCACAACCTTCACTTCCCATCCTTCAGAAAATCCCCTTCATCATCAGATCCCCTTCAGACCTCGAAGAAATCCGCCGAACTAGAACAACAGTCCCAAGATGTCCAAAATTCATATCTCCCACCGAAATTGTGAACCTTTTATCTGTCGCTACCCCAAAAGTTTCCAGTGGTCACGACTTAATTCCAACGTACGTACTTAAACGCCTTCCATTCACAGCCATTCTGCATATAACATCAATATTCAATGCATCTCTTCGTCTGTCATATTTCCCTCGCAAATGGAAACACGCCCACATCATTCCCATTCTGAAACCAGACAAGCCAAAAGACCCGTCAAGTTATCGCCCAATTAGTCTTCTGCCCTCCTTAGGTTTGTTTGAAAAATGTATCCTCGCCAGATTAATCTCCCATCTCAGTGCAGTCCAAGCCATACATCCGCACCAATTCGGTTTTCAACCACTACTTTCCACAAATCACCAAATATTAAGACTAACCGAGGATATAATCGAAGGCTTCCATGAAAAGAAACACACAGTCGCAATCTTCCTCGATATTGCTAAAGCTTTTGACACCATCTGGCATCCAGGACTGTTATACAAACTTATTCACATCGGAACCCCCGACTATCTTATTCACATCATCAAAAGCTACCTTGCCGATCGCACCTTTTCTGTCCGCCTTCCTGGAGCCCTTTCACTATCTTTTCCCATAAAAGCGGGAGTACCCCAAGGATCTGTTCTCTCTCCCACACTATTTAATCTTTATACAGCTGATATACCATCCACCCCTCATACCTCCATTGCTCTGTTTGCTGATGACACCGCAATATATTCCTCAAACCGTGATATTGATACCGCACAAGAAGACCTGCAACACCACCTCTTTAAGCTTTCCGACTGGGCCAAGAAATGGCATATCCGGATAAACCCTGCGAAAAGCCAAGCCAAAATCTTCACGCTCCGTAGACCAAATAATCCTCCCCCTCTCAAATATCAAGGAGAAAATATAACTTGGCTCCCAAACAACAAGCCAGTTAAATATCTGGGAGTACTTTTTGATAGGCGGCTCACATGGAAATCAAATATTCTCCACAGAATAACCCTGGCAACCCGTAGAACCCACCAATTATATCCCATACTCAAAAAGTCATCACCCTTGCAACTCCATGTCGCTACTCACCTATACCAGTCAATGATCCGCCCAATTTTATCCTACGCTTCTCCTATCTGGGCCTCAGCCAGCAAATCGAACATCCAAAAAATGCAGGTTTTCCAAAATAAATTCCTCCGAACCATCACTAAAGCTCCATGGTTTGTACCTAACTCCCAGTTACATAACGAACTCGGCATTACTCCTATCTCCGTCCATTTCTCCCTCCTATCCTCTCGCTTCTATCCTAAAATTCCCCAGATTCCCTCAGCCGTACATTTCAAAATCGGAAAACAAAATCCTCACCACAATAGACTAAAGCGAAAACTACCGCGACAGTTCTTCGACCCTCCTTGATTTTCATGTACCCGATGTGGCTTCTCACATTTAATTCACATGAACTCAATGTATTCGTGTCTATAATTTTTCTCAGTCAAAGTTAATGTAATTCAATGTAACATTACTGTATCGTACTCGGATGCTGAGGGCCTTCGGGCCAAGCAGAAATAAATGGAAAAAAAAATAATCTCATTCATAGCAGTGTGTTTAAAGGTACTTCGCCAGACATACAAAATGATCTAATGAGTTGTGTTACGGCAGTAATAAATGAACAAATTTTTAATGAGATTAGTAATAGCCCATTTGTTTCTGTACAAGCTGACGATACATTAGACATATCAACATAATATCTCAACTTAGTGTAATTTTGAGATATGCGAGTAGTTTATCTGGAGACATAGAGGAAAGATTCGTAGGCTTTTACATTAGTTCTTCCAAAACTGCTGAGAGTGTGGCTCAAGTGCTCTTAAAGGTGTTGGGTACATGGAAGATTTCTAAGGAAAAATTGATATGTCAAACTTATGATGGGTGTAGTGTGATGGCAGGAAAAAACAGTGGAGTTAATGTTATTATAAAACAACATTTTCCGCGAGCGATGTTCATTCATTGTTATGCGCATAGATTAAATTTAGTATTCCTCCATTGTTGTAAAATAATAACCCAAGTGAAGCTTTTTGTTGCCAGACTTACAGGCTTTAACAGCTTCTTTAGTCGCTCTAGCAAACGGAGTGAATTGTTGATAGAGCGTGGTTTCAAATTGCCTAGTCCAAGCGAAACTAAATGGAACTATCATTCAAGAAGTGTAGTTACTATTCTTATCCATTATGAACAAATACGTCTGGCTCTAAACGATGTTGTGGAAAATGATGGATGGGATAGTAATTCAATCCAACAGTCTGAAGGACTGGTTAATATTCTGTGCAATTCCTTTTTTTTTATTCCTTCTTAATTTGTATAAGAGAATATTTGCTTTTACTGATGTACTGTTTAACATCCTGCAAAACAAAAACCAGATATCAACTTCTGCAATAAAGAAATTAAAAACTGTTTGACATCATTGAAAAACTTGCGAAATGAAGATATAGTGAATGAGTGCCTCCTGAAATCAAAAGCCATGTTAAAGCACCATTTGACAGAAAATGAAATTCAAAATAAATTTAATGAAAATGTTTGTAATCAACTGAAAAGAGTGTCATATGAAGTATTGGACACTGTAATCGTGAACTTCGAATCACGATTTATGGATTTCGGGAATATAGAATTTTTTGAACTCATAGATGAAGCTAAATTTGAACATTATAACCAAGAATCACTTTTTCCGGAAAGCAAGATCGATGTGTGTTTTTATCATCATGATCATTATGTGCTGTTTTTCCGTGCTTTGATACAGAGAAATTAAAAGGAGAACTAATGTTCATTTATGGGAGCCAGGATAAACGATTGTCAGCTAAACATTTAAGTATCTCATGGTGGTGGTTTGAAAGACACTTTATCAGAGACAGTTAAATTACTCTCCTTGATATTAAGTATACAGCTTCGTGTGAAAGAAGTATGAGCACTCTAAAACGGGTGAAAACTTAATGAGAAATTCAATGAGTAACGAAAGACTGTCCAATCTTTCCACACTTGCCATCGAGAAAGCGAGCCTTAAAATAAATTCTAAACGTCCACAATTTTTTGATAGAGTCATTGATGTCTTTCCTTCAAAGAAAGATAGGAAAATCGAGCTGACCTACAAGAAAATTTAAGGTGAGTATTTTAATTTTGCATACATTTAAAGCCATAGATTTTCGAATTTTCAAAATTTCTGGAATTAATGTAAAAATGTTATTTAACTTATAACACTCATTTTTGTCACATAGTGCTAAGTTTGTCATATTCCTGTTGCAAATACGCCGTAATAAGTAATATATTAGCATTGTTTTCGTTTATTGTATTGGCACAAATTTCTAAAGAACTATTTTTTCTCCTTTAAGTTATAATAACATAGCAAAATTCGGTGACCATTCTTCTAGTATCCTTCGGGTAAACGAGCGAATAACATCTCTTCGTGAATGACGGCAGGAGAGTGTTAATTAATACGTTAATCTGCTTTGGAGCCTACCCAGGAAAAATGATCACGCTACGCTACTGCTTTTATGATGGAATTGCCGTAGAGTGGGCTGATGTGGTCGGATCTCACCATCGTACTACTCAGCCTTATCTCTGGTGCCGGGAACCTTCTTGCAAAGGAAGCAGGTAGCACGAAGGTTCCTGGTCTCTACCTGAACCAGGCGAGTCAATGTAGTTCTGCAGACCTGGAAGAAGAGCAGCATCCTTACGCATTGTGCCATCATACAACCATGGATGATCTAGCACCTCGGTCACTGATAAACGAAGTCTAGCCTGTGGGGTCAGCATACGTTTCACCAAATTTTTCGCGTTCTCGGTCACTCCATACCAGTGCCCTGGAATGTATTCCACTATATGTTTATGTCGAAGTCCTTGGTATACATGGCATACACCTTCAAATAGAACGTTGCCAGTCAAGATATATAACAATATTTTGCTATTGCTCCAAACATCGACAGGATTGGTGTACGATCTGTCTTCTCTTGCAATTTCGGGCGCGAGATAGTTTGGTACCCACATAGAAGCCTACAAAAGAATCCCAGTACTTCTCTTTCGCTAGGAAAAAGTCAGTCACTTTAATGGAGTTTTTGGATTTCGTTGCTGCAAAAGGATGTTTGCAGGGGTTAAGTCTCAATGGCATATGTTTTCGTTGTGCAAGTATTCCATCGCCAGTGCCAACTGAAAGAAAAGAAGCTTTGTTTGTTCTTCTGTCAAAAACGTTGGTCGTTAACGTACTGTGCGAGATCTCCTCCAGACATATATTCCATAAGTAGATAGTAGTCGTTGCGGAGCCGTGTTATGCTGTAAGTCTCTATGATACAAGGATGATCCAAAGAAGTAATGATTCTTGCTTCTTTTTAGCGTATTAACATATTTTTTCTTTCTTCAGTTCGACGATTTTCATGGCTTTTCTACTATAATTCTGTGTATTATGGAAAAGTGCATACACATTACCGAAGCCTCCGCCACCCAGGCAGTGCCCCACCAAGTATTCTTCCAGGACATTCCTTGGTGCCCTGAAGGAATCGCTGTCCTTCCTGTTGACGTACACGTACGTGGGCACCTCTGTCTGGAAGGCGATGCGAGCTCCGTGCTGCAGCGTGTGCCTGCGCCCGCGTGGCAGTGGCTGGTCGTCCACGCGCACGGCGTCTGCCTCGGAGCGCAGCGCCGCGTGGCCGGAGGAAGCGTCGCGACGCAGCGAGAAGAGGAGCTGCGGCGGCGCGTCTGCGGGCAGCCCTGAGGCGGCGGCGTCGACGCGCAGCGTGCAGGAGGGGGCGGTGCCCACCGTCGCAGCGTCCTGCCTCAGCTCCAGCGGCGGCGGGCCGTCCCGCAGCGGCAGCAGGTAGCCCCAGGGCTCCCCGTCGGACATGGCGCGCCCGGGCAGTCACTGCTTTCCGTCCAGAGCTCAGGACGAGACTGACGATAGCGCTATCTCCAGCTCGAGAGCAACGCACGTTCACTGATTACGATAAAGTGACAACAATTTCGATATTCATCAGCTCGCTCAATGTCTATACATCTCTGACCTGTGATCGAGCAATAAAGAGAATGGCTCGAATTTCAGAACACTAAAAGAATTTGAATTTTCTATTGGACCCTTACATTATTCTTTGTAAGTGATGTCATAATTTCGTTATTATCGACAAATTATGATCCAGGACAACACTTTCTTACACATATCAAATTGAAATCAGAATTTGGAATACCCTCGAACAAGAAAGTTACCAATCGTGCAAATTGTGTCCCCTTAAATTTGTGATTATACAATTTTTACAATTGTTCATATGTAAAGATTTCAGCAAAAATCACCCACAATAGCTTTTCAACACTCGGAGATCTTCTGTCCGTTATACCTAACTTCGCTTGAAAATTAAAGAGCGTTCCCTTTGATACATATTTATTTATTGATTGATTTATTTTACGTAAAAAAAACAATTAAAACTGCGTATGAAGTACTATGGGGAGAAGTGAATTCTGTGCACATTTTCAAAATTCTGTGATCCCTACACTAAGTCATATACTATATGAATTTTGAATTTAAAAAAATTTAAAAAAGCTCTCATGTAATAAAATCTATTTTCAAGAATAAATAAGCAATAAATTTTGGGCTCTTATCCATGATGTCCTTCGTCAAGGAATTCCTTCCTGCCGCAACAACATGGAAACGATAATTTGAATAACTATATATCCCAATGAATTCTAGAAGACGTGCCGGTAGCGGTAGCTCAGTGCATCAACTGATGTGACGGCAGCGCCTCTGACTGGGAGGTCCTAGGTTCCAGTTCTGACGACGCGGCTGAAGAGCTAGTGTCGAAAATCCTGCCGCCGCGGCGACAGGATTTTCGACACTAGCTCTTCAGCTAGGTCGAATTCAGACGCTGTCGGGAGGAGAATTCTAGCGGCTGGCTGCTCTGATCGGTAGTTTTCCATGGTTTCTCCGATCAACACCAGGCGAATGCCGGAGCAGTACCCTACCAAATGGGCCACGGACCGCGCGCGATCTGTCCTTCCTCTTCCTTGTCCTATTCTCTCCCCTTACACACACACACACACACACATACACACACACACACTTACACTAACATGCACTACACTACCACATATTCCGGGAGACCGGTCGGGAGCTTAGAGCTTGTCCCGACTGAGGCGGTGCCCCGCTGGTGGGAGAGTCCTGGTTAGGGGAAAACCCCACTAGCCGACGGTAGGTCAGCGCCGGATCTCGCCATCCAGCGGGGCAAGATCAACGCCATCTCCCGAGAAAAACATGCACTACACTAACGGGACTAATGACCGAAGCAGTTGACGCGCCCGGAAACACGAAAAAATCAATCAAATCAATCAATCTAGAAGACGTGTACAGATAATGAAGTTACATTTATGTCCTGAAGCAAAACAAGGGGCCATCTCAGCATTTGCTCAATGGATCAGGGAAACTAGACGAAAAACTTGATCGAGATGGGGGTCATTGACCAGGAGGCTGCAGTACAATACTTGTTACAGGTTGTTTATACACATTTATACAGTCCAAATGGTAAATAATGCATTAAGTATCATTGTTAAAATTAATGTTACTTTCCTTGTGATGTGATAGTTGTCACCGTTTACGTGGCAACGGAATATTCATCTTATCATTTACTTGTACACACATACCGAGTCTTCATTTTATCTTCCAAGCCATGTCTGGAAGCACATGCACTTTTTTAGGCAATTGGTCAACGCGAAAAACACCTTTCTCGATTGGTTAACTCTCGGCAGAGGCGTCCCCACTAATTTCGGGGAGGGAGAATTCGGTCATTTTAGTTGGAAGAAAGAGAAAACACTTATTCTGTCCTTGGACAGTCATTCCTTCCCGTTTCATTCATGGTCATAGGAATTGACGCTTAAGATTCGCTTCGAAAATGTTGAGGAACTATTATTGTTATTGATTATTTTCAATAATTAGTAATTGAGTACTTGTTTATTATTACCACACTGATATTTTATTAATATTTCTTTATACTTTATTAACATTTTCTTTAATTTACACGTTTAATAATAATAATAATAATAATAATAATAATAATAATAATAATAATAATAATAATAATAATAATAATAATAATAATAATAATCTCTTAGGTTTTGTGTAGTGATATGAAAGGGGATCGCAAAATCATTCTAAAACATTTTGACGTAATTAATTAATCTCTCTCTCTCTCTCTCTCTCTCTCTCTCTCTCTCCCATATATATATATACACACACACATATATATATATATATATATATATATATTTATATTTATATATATATATATGTGTGTGTGTGTGTGTGTGTGTGTGTGTGTGTGTGTGTGTGTGTGTGTGTGTGTGTATTCTAGCCACATCGTTTTCGACCTTTTTACATAAACTATAATTGTATCATGTAATTGGAGTGTCAGTGCAATGCAATTTTGCGTATACGATTATTTATATTTTCCGATGTGGGATCTGAAAACCTTCTTGCTATACTCAGAAATAATGGTTCTTACTTTCGAAATAATATATGCTGTTGTATTCTGCAGACATGTACATGTATACAGTATATAGCAGTTGATAAACAAAATCCAAACTCAAGAACAACATTAACAAAACTTTATTCTTAATCCCTCATTGTTGTCTTGCATTTTATATTTTTATATTTCTCTCCCTGAATGCATGGCCATTGATTTATTTCAAAATATTAAATTAATTCTTAAAATTAAATAAGACTTGATCTTCCTACATTATCTCAAATTTAACAGAATTCCCCGTTGTTTACTTTCCTGTTGCATCAGGGTTGCACCGTCGTTGACCGTAGTTCCCGGTTCGTTCCATCTCCATCTTTCTGTTTAATCCACACAAAAATGTTCGTGTTTTAACGTGAATTCATATTTCCACATTTACATCCGAAATTCCTTGATAATTCTAGTCAAACATTCCTTTCTAATTCAGAACGCAATCATGCGCTTAGACCACTATAGCGTAAAAATTATAATTCCGACTTCACTTCAACAATAACGAAACATCATCCTGTCTCGTCTCTGCATCCCACCATCATCGGATCTACGCATCTGCCCGTTCGTTCATCCTGCGCGCCTGTCGACTGTTTTTTAAAATATTCCAGAAGAAGCACACAAATACGTTTCTTCCTGATTCTACTGCGCATCTCATTCGATAACTCGAATATTATCTAAAATATTTTTGGTCACTTGTGAAACGCGTTTCATGTATCTATTCCTTGGTTCTTGTGAAAACATTTTATTAAAATATTTTCATTCCCAGAACGGAAGTTTCTCATGTGTTAATTATGTTACTTAAATATGTCACAATATTGTTTATTTTCCCCGTTGTTGTTTACATGCACATTCCCTTATATTACTGTTTACATGCTCACATATTGGTGTTTTGTAAAATGCTTAATATCCGTTTATCGAATGTTTGTACAAGAAATTTGAGTAGAGTGGTGATCATTTTGACACGCTTCACAATCCACCTAACATAAATATTTGAAACGGTACGTAAGTAGCATTGTTTATAATATCATTATAATTCAATATATTTAATTGTAATTAAAATAAATAAATAAAGGGAATTAAATAACAATAGAAAGCAGGATAATATTATGACTAATGCACTAATGCACAAATGCACACATTCTGCATGCACTAAATTTTGTAGAAATTTTCTTCAAGATATTACGTGTTTATTTGCATTCTTACAAGTTACATCAAAATGTTTACATTTATCTGATTGTATGTAAGCCTCTGCACTCAAATATTTCAATTATAAAACAAACAAAATTCTGCTAGGGAAGTAGCCCTCTTATCTTTTGACCAAATATCAATCACAGCAGTGTAAGGCTTATTATTCTGAATATTTAAAGCAAAATCTTACAAGTTTGTTGAAAATATACGACTGTTTTATTCTGCGATTATTGTTATTTATTATTATATAAAAATTAACGTCGAATTGTGCAAATTTTCACACCATAATAAATGAGTTACATCATACGCTATATACAAAATATTTTTGTGAATATAAATTTACCAGACTTTCAATTTTTTCTTGTAGGTGGAGCATACCCATTAATAGATTTGTACTTTCAAAAATAGCAAATATTATGATCCGCTGTAGTTAATAATGCAGATTACAATTCAATGTTATATTATAAATACCGCGTGAAAAGTTATGTTATACGATGGACGGTGATAAAGAATAAAGTAATACACAAGTATCAATTTATGTAATGTATTAGAATTGTCAGTAAATAAAATTTATTTCTCCAGTTTCATATTGACTACAGACACTATTTTTCAGAATAAATATATTTTCTATGATAATCGGTAGTAGTGCAGAGAAACGAAAAATATCTATTCTCTGTATGTTATTAACACTTTTCTACTTGCAGTTGACGAACCCAGTTAGAAATGCACCATAATGAAAACTCTCTGTCAATTATCTTGAGATATTATGTCTCAAAGTATTGAACTTGAGCAAATTTCTCCAAAGCCTTATTTTTCAAGGCAATGTCCTATCAATTGTTCTTTGAACAAATTTGATGATTGAGTCATTGTGTTCCTGACTCACAAACACGAAAGTGGCCCTACCGAATCGAAACATTTCTAGTTTCCAAAACTGACACTTCCACGGAGCAATTGTTCACCATTCAAGTATACATCGCTGAGTACAATATCCAGAAAAACTTTCCCGGGAGTGACATATCGAAACATCACGTAAATAACTTGTCGCATCGCACAATCTGGACCTCTGGGCAAGACGGCTTTGAAGTATAGGTTGCAGCTGTCGTTTGTACTCACTGTCACTCTCATTTGTATCCTTTCCAGCAATTGCTGGCCATTCTGCTAATAAATTGCCCTAAGGCGGCAGGTTGCCTGTTGACGATGTGAGAGAATAATGGGCACCAGTTAGTCTCCAGACATCTTCACGCATCGCTTCATCTCGTAGCCACGGAGAATCGATCACCTGCTTTACAGTAACGCGAGCATCCGGCTGCAGCAGAAGCATACGGTTCACCAGAATTCGCGCCTGAGTGTACAATCCAATCCATTCAATCTCTTCGCCCCATTTTATGACCCGATCACGTTTCAGTATGTCAATAAAGGTTTCAGTAGGAAATGTGCAATTTACAATGTAATATAATAATAAACCCATACTCCATATGTCTGATGACATTGTGATCGTTGTAGTAGAAAATAATTCAGGAGCTAGGTATTTATTAGAGCCAGCAAATGTCTTCACCTCAGAAAAAGAACCTTCCTTTGCTATATCAAAAGTAGAGACTTTAATAAGGGTGTGAGGATGCCGGCACTGCAACATAATGTTGGAAGGCTTCCAATTGCAGAGGCACACTTTCCTTTCGTGCAGATACTGCACGGCGAGAACCACTTGGAAGAAAATTAATTTTACATGTTTCTCTGAGAAGGGTCCTTTATCGTTTATTAATTGCTCTAGATTACCACCTTCCATGTATTCCATAATAACGTACATTTTCTTGTTCATTTCTAAGATATCTAAGATCTTGATTATACAAGGATATTTTAACGTCAATATTATTTTGAATTCTTTTGTTGACTCAACATTCTTCATGAATTTTTGTTGTTCGTTCATTTTTTTATCGAAGAGTGTAGCCGCATTTCCAAATTTTCCGCCATTGAGGAAGGGTACCACAAAATAGTTTTCGAGCACATCCGATGGCATGTTGAAAGAATCACTTTCCTTAACATTCACAAATATGTAAATATCTTTCTTTCTCACGAAGGAGATGCGTGCTCCATGGGGCAAAATCTCTTCCTTCGATTGTGCTACTTTTTTATTATTTACAAAAACAAAGTCTGACTCGCTGCGTAGTACTGTTTCTTCGACTGATTTCCCTCTCAACACTGCAAATAGGTTCTGGGGGTTGGTATCAGATGAAAGCTCTAGTGTGGTGGGATCCAGTTGCGGTGTGTTATTGAGACTCGTTCCCACCATCGTGCTGTTCATCCTCAACTCTAAAGTCGGTGGACCTTCACACAGAGGAAGAAGGTAGCCCCAAGGCGCAGGTCCTCTGCCAAAATCACGCGAGTAAATGTACTTCTGCAGACCTGGAAGTCGAGCAGCCTGTTTGCGCATCACGTCATCTCGCAACCACGCATCTTGTAGCACCTCACTACACGATACACGATCACTAGCCTGCGGTGTCAGCATTCGCTTCACTAAAGCTTGCCCCTCTTCTGACACTCCATACCAGAGTTCTGGGATGTATTTCACCACGTGCCCAAGCAGCAATCCTTGGTAAATATTCTTGAACGGAAAAGTGCCTGTGAAGCTGTAGAATAAGATGATGCCCATGCTCCAAACGTCGACAGAGTTTGTGTATGATTTTTCTTCTCTAACAATTTCGGGCGCTAGATATTGTTTGGTACCTGCCCAGGACGTCAGAGAGGAATCGTAGTTTTTAACTTTAGCTAATCCAAAATCTGTTACTTTAATGAGAGTATTTGGACTGCATTGTTGTAATAGAATATTGGAAGGCTTTAAATCTCGATGGCATATGTCATGACTGTGCATATATTCAACGGCAAGGGCCAACTGAAAGAATAAAAGTTTGATCTCATCCTCCAATAGATGCCGGCGGTGGACATGTAGAAACTGCTCTAGGTCTCCACCTGCCATATATTCCATAAGAATAAAGTGCTGTTGGCCCAACTCTCCAAAACTGAAAGTCTCGATGACGCAGGGATGTTTCAAGTTCAAAAGGATTCTTGATTCTCTTTTAACGTATTTTGTTTCATCTTGGCTCCTCGGCTCAACGATCTTCAATGCCCGTAGAAAATAGCCCTGTTTTTTATGGAAAACTGCATACACATTACCGAAGCCTCCGCCACCCAGGCAGTGCCCCACCAAGTATTCTTCCAGGACATTCCTTGGTGCCCTGAAGGAATCGCTGTCCTTCCTGTTGACGTACACGTACGTGGGCACCTCTGTCTGGAAGGCGATGCGAGCTCCGTGCTGCAGCGTGTGCCTGCGCCCGCGTGGCAGTGGCTGGTCGTCCACGCGCACGGCGTCTGCCTCGGAGCGCAGCGCCGCGTGGCCGGAGGAAGCGTCGCGACGCAGCGAGAAGAGGAGCTGCGGCGGCGCGTCTGCGGGCAGCCCTGAGGCAGCGGCGTCGACGCGCAGCGTGCAGGAGGGGGCGGTGCCCACCGTCGCAGCGTCCTGCCTCAGCTCCAGCGGCGGCGGGCCGTCCCGCAGCGGCAGCAGGTAGCCCCAGGGCTCCCCGTCGGACATGGCGCGCCCGGGCAGTCGCTGCTTTCCGTCCAGAGCTCAGGACGAGACTGACGATAGCGCTATCTCCAGGTCAAGAGCAACGCACGTTCACTGATTACGATAAAGTGATAATTTCGATATTCAATAGCTTATTCAAGGTCTATTCGTCTTTGATACGTAACCGGGTAGTAAAGACAATGAGTCTAATTTGGAACTACTGATAGAATGTTTATTTTTTATTGATTACATTTATTATGATTCATACTTTGCTAATTAATTCTATCATAATATGCTTATTATCGGAATTTTATAGTGGATGGTCAGTCTTTCCTGCGTCTAATTGTAATCACAGTTTGTAATGACCGCCAACAAAGATCTCACCAACTGTGCAAAATTTGTCCTGTTAATTCAGGGTGATCCTGAGGTTCACTCAGCCTGAATTCAAAATAAATAGTAATATTTATTGCTTTTATTATCGGTAAATAATGGGGAAAATTTGCACATGAAGCATAGCGCTTGTCACGCCATCTTCTCCCACTTCAGAAAGTGTCTATGACCCGTTAATTTACGGAGGGTCGTTGATGAAGGGAAACAAATGTTAAAAAGCTAAAATAGGAAGAAGTCCTAACCACGTTTAACCCTAAGCAGGTGGTTTCCTGTAGCACACAAGTGGTGGTTTCCTACAATTGAACAAAGATTATTAAGAAATGGAATTTCACAGTTTTTATCATTTTTCATTTTTTAAGGTTTGTGCATATGTTCATGTGCAAATACTTTACCACACTGAGATCTTCTGTCTGTTTGATATATTGCTTGAAAATCAAAATGGATTTTGATATTAGATGATATTTGCTCCGATTGCGTGGCAAGATAATATTAATCTTATCATTTACTTGTTCATCTGTATACACCCTTCAAATGGCATTGACGCTTATAATGGCAATGATCTTTTTAAAGCTCTATTTTTTAAACCATATTTTATTGATGAAAATGATGGCATTTTATTAATATTTTACACTTCCAATTTTAGAAAAATGCTGGAGTTCTCCTAAAATATTAAGACGAAAAGTAAAATGAAATGTTATAGAAATACGTTTTATATTAGATGTAAATATTTTTCTAATGATTAGACTGATTATAATGCCTTTTTCTCAATAGACGAATTTTCCTGTGTCCTGGATTGGGCGAAAGATTCTGCTTCAGGAACAGACCAGGTACATAATCGAATGTTGAAACACCTACCTGAAAAAGAACGTTCGTTTCTCCTGGGTATTTTCAACAAGATTTGGGCTGAACATGACATACCAACGATTTGGCGTGAAACCATTGTTCTCCCAATCCCTAAAGAAAGGACAGAACAACCCCCTCAAGTTACCGCCCAATCTCGCTCACAAGCTGTGTGTGCAAGCTTTTAGAGCCAATGGTAAATACAAGTCTGGTCTGGCTCCTGGAACAAAAGAACATATTTAAACCTCTTTAATGTGGCTTCAGGAAGCACAGGTCAACCATGGACAACTTAATCACACTTGCTACACAGATTTCCACTTCTTTCGTGCTACGTCAACACCTGGTAGTAATTTTCTTCGATATAGAGAAAGCGTATGACACCACCTGGAGGTACGGTATTCTTCGCACCTTGCATACTTGGGGCCTTAGGGGACGGCTCCCTTTGTAGGTTTCCTTTCGTCAAGATCTTCCCGCGTCCGCCTTGGTGACGCGTTATTCTCTAGTCATCAGTTAGAAAACGGGGTTCCACAGGGATTGATTCTGAACGTCACTCCGTTTGCCATTGCTATCAATAGTATTGCATCAGTAATTCGTGAGCCTGTGAAGGCATCACTGTTCGTTGACGACTTCGCCATTTTTTGCTCCCCAAGTGCATGCATGTTATTGAGAGGCCGTTACAACTTGTGCTTCTACACATGCGTTCGCGTAACGAAAGTCACTTCTTCGCTTTGACCTTTGCTTTCAAACAAGTATTCTTAAAAAAATCAAATCATCTTTCAAATGAAATATTCTTTCAAAGAAATCAAATTCTTCAATCAGTCGGTGCAGTGCGCGGCAAATACCTTGCTATGATAAGCAATTACATTGCTTTACACCTCAGAATTAAATGAACAAACACACAAATGTTAACATTGTGCTCATTAACTTCAGGTAAACTTATTTGAAAGATTTGAATTACGTAACATAACACAATACCCGAAATAGATAGTCAGATAATAGATAATAGATTTGTAGTCATCAAATTATTACAAATTACAGATAAAATGTTAGGTAAATCTTTTAAACAAACTGTACAATTATGCTATACAATCCTCAAGCCATTAATCGGTTCTCTTTTATGAACACTATTCTGTTTTCCAGTGCTTTCTGAATCTCTCACTACAGCTGTAATAACTTCCCTGCTCTTTTCATTGATTTATTTGTCATTTAATTGGTTCATTCAGGTGCGATCGCTTCTCAGACATGAAGTGCTATCGTTCGCCGGCCTGCCGCCTCGCAGCGCACTCAGTAGTCCCGTTACCAAAGTTAACTTTGTTACCTTGTTCGCCATCGCGCACCGCAGTCCGTGGCGCCATGAGTCTGACCGCTGCACGCGCCGCCGCCTTCTGCGTGGCTCCGAGGAAAACCTCGGCACAGCGCAAGAATTGCGCCGACGCCTCCGGCAACGCGCTGCCTTCGTAGAACGCTACGATCTCCAACTCTCCGATCGCCAAGTCCACCAGATTTACGCTAGCTTCTTCTTCTTCCTGAGGAAACGCCCATTCACTCGCGTCCTCTTCTTTCTTCTTTCTTGCCTGCTTAATGCGTTAAACGCCTGCGTACGTTAAGTCCTTGTACGTCCTTGCAAGTTAAAATTAACTTATGGGGTTTAAATATTTATGGCGTTTCTCACAGTATCTGTTCGTTTCACCACCACTTTTACCATGTTAAAGATCTTACTGTCGTTCCAATATGCAAATTCTAATTCTAAAACTCTTCAGATACTTATTCCACTTCGAAATACAGCTCAAATTACGTTGGTTCAATAAGACTCTTAATGTTTTTACAAAATTTCAATTCTGCTTATAATGGCGAATTTCACAGTTTCTTACGCTCTTAGCTAATGGAAATTACTGCTACCCGTTATATAAAAAACGTCGTCTCTCCCGACTACTACTCATACAGCGTTGTCCACTTGAAAAGCAAACGTTACCATAGGCAACTCGAACAAGAAAAAACTCTGATCAGCTGTTCGCCGTATTTATGTGGCTACGCTTCGTGATAGGGAAGGTAACACGACACACCTCTTTCAGGACTTACCCGGCGTGCATATCTGTCCCTGTAACTTTGCCGTGGTGTTGGGGTCAGCGGATACTAGTTTGCGCTCTCGCTGACACCGGCGGCAAGCGTTCTTCTAAATCCCTCATTCTTCTGACGCGAAAGTTTCTTGGGCGGCTGGGGCGTTAGGTTGACAGAACTGGACTGGTTCAATATATAGAGCAGGTTTCACTCTTCTATGATATTGATTAAGTCGTTTTTATTCAACTATTTGGGGAATAAAAAATCGATAAAAATGTATTTTAGGCCGGGATAAATAGAATCTGAGAAAAGAGTGGGGGAAAATCGAAAAGCTGGGCAAGACTAAACAGATTAGGAAACTAATTAGTACGAGAAAGCCATTCCGTAACACTGCTTGTTTCTATAATTATGTTTTTCGAAGGTGAATCATAATTCAAAATTATGTAAAATGTTTAAAAAACCTGAGAAGCTTTTGCGTAATTTTGTGTAAATTGCATGTAATTTTAAAAACAAGATATTTTCAAAACAAGTTCCCATTTTTTTACATATATAATTGTGCATTTAAAACTAGGGCTGGTCCCATTTTCCGTGATCTCTGAATTTTAATAAATTGCAACATTTTTTAAAATTTAAAATATTAATAGATTTTTCACCTTCATTATACTTGGCCTTCGAAGTGAGATTCTTAAATGTCAGGCACAATTTTTTGACGTTGGGTTTTTGAGTTTTTGCGAAATTTTTATGTTAATAACTTTTGCGCTTTAAAATCACATTTTTCGAACCTATTTTACCCCTCTATAAAACTTCATTGTTAATGTAAACAATTGATCAATATATTTTTTAATCATTTTACCTATATTATTTTCAAAATATTAGTCGTTTTTGGGTAATTTTTAATCATAATCTAGCAAAGTGTTGTTTTTTTACCATATACTTCATCTTTTATATTTATCATGAGATTCATTTCTGAATAGGGCTGTTTTAACAGAATTGGGGGCCCTTGGGCGTAGGTATGGGGCCTCTATTCTTAGTTTCACCAATCTACCCCCCAATTCACTTCTCCCCATAGCACGTCATACGCAGTTTCAACTGTTTTTGACGTAAAATAAATAAATAAATAAATAAATAAAATTTTGATGCTGAAATATTAACAAAATCTTAATATTTCACATTGTGTTTTGTATTGTTTTAAAATATTTTAAAATTGTTTCTTAGTATTGCAATTTAACATTATTGAAACAAAAAATGTAACCATGTATGTACAATTAGGTAATAATAACAGATTTATAATTACATTGAAAAAGATTAGAAATTAAATAGTGTTAATTTTTAATTGAATCGTAAAATATAAAATTCAAACATATCAACCACCAACAATCCAAGTTATATTATCCAATGATATTGTAATGATCTATCATTTCGAGACAAAATCCCAGATGCAACTTTACAAAAATGTGACAAGGAATAAACTTGTGTATCGATTACAACGGTGCCGACAGAAAACACTTTACAAGTCAAAATTAAAATAAAGAATTAGAGCGCGTGAAATTTGTGAAAATTGAACATAATCGTTCGGTAGAACAGAAATTATGGAATTAAATAAAAGAAACGGCATCAAATTCGGTCAACGCATTCGGAAGATATAAATTAAAATAGAATTGGAATTTTTTTAATGTAACGAGCAGAATATGGCCATTGTTGAGCTAGAAAAGAAAGATTGTAAACATGGTTTTTTAAGAATTATAACAAAACGCACAAACCGATTTGGCTGAATCATGGGGAAACAATAGATTAAAACACGGGGAAGACGACAAAATTAGTGTCAACTTTGTCGCATATGCGGAAGCAAAATTATAACATAATATTTGGAAATTTGCAATGAACTAAAAGTATAAACAAATGACGCCATGTTACGAAGAGAAGAAAATCAGCGGAATTAACTGCAGGTTAAAAGCAAGCGAGTGGCAACTATTTTGTTCGAGAAGCATTTTTGTAACAATGTGAGTTGCTGAAAAAATT
This sequence comes from Teleogryllus occipitalis, assembly GCA_011170035.1. Taxonomy (NCBI): domain Eukaryota; kingdom Metazoa; phylum Arthropoda; class Insecta; order Orthoptera; family Gryllidae; genus Teleogryllus; species Teleogryllus occipitalis. Next base: position 137,957 of record BLKR01001233.1, on the reverse strand, counting down.
TCGATGTGAGCTGAGATGTGTCGTGGATACCGAGGATGAAGGTTCGTGTGCGCGGAATTGGCGCGTAGTCAAATTTCTTTCAAAGTACGACATTTCGAATAGGGAGTAAAGTTGCAATAATTATTGGGATTCTGGAATGTTAGCAAAAATTCGGGAGTAAATATTTTGTTTCAAGTAGAATTTTTTTGTGATTAAGGACAATCAGATGTGATTATTTATTGTAAGGAAATTCAGCGCGACGAACATTTCGTTATAAGATGTACAAGAATAGATGCTGAAATCAGAACAATTGGACGTTCATTTTGAATGCGAATGATGTAAACGGCAGTAATTTCAAAGAAACTACTTTTGCTATAACGCGAAAATTAGTTGGTTTTTGTTTTGTTTCGTTTTGCCGAACAATTCGCAACGAATACATGAAATTTCATCAAACGGTGACGGACTAGCAGCTAAGTAGTATCATTTATGCGGACAATAGCGGTTCGCGGTAATCGGTTTCCGAAGGCGACCGCGAGCAGGAGTGGACGGCGACCGCACATCGGAAGGTACCAGGCGGCGGCCACCAGACGTCATTGTCACGAGAGCTGAGCCGCAAAACAGGGAAGTGACATGTGTGTGTGTGTGTGTGTGTGTGTGTGTGTGTGTGTGTGTGTGTGTGTGTGTGTGTGTGTGTGTGTGTGCGCATGACTTTCTTTGCAGACACTTGATCCGAAGACGCATTCCGGAGCTGAAGGGAATTGTTGAAGACCAAGTTTTGTTTAACAAAATTAAATTAGGAAATGGTCAAAAGAAAATCAGGGAATGCGCATTCGATGTATGAGTGAGATTTCATGTTATTTTGTTATTATTATGTGTGAATGAGTTTCTTTTTTTTTATATGTCTATGTCATAGGATTACTGGGTATCAGTGTGGAGGGAAAGACGGTGAGTTGTTAGCAGTAATAAACGAACGAACAAAAATATTGTTCGTTTTTACCAATCGAGAGTATGCGTCGTTATTTGTTGTAATACCCTTGCACGCACAATCCAGTCACCTCGCTTGGATTCCTGTATAGGACCACCACCTTATCCACGGCTGCAGGTTATAAGAAATTTTGTAAAAACTAGCTAGCAAAAAAGGGGGCAAACGATAGGTTCAATCAAGTACGATACAAACTATTGCAAGGATAGGCAGGATAGCCGAGGGAGGAAGGAAGGAAGGAGGAACCATTACAATATGCGACACCTTACTCCCTTACGTTAATTTTTCTATATAGTGTAATCAAACATAATTTTTTATGTTTTCAATTTTACTTTTTGAAAAATTTAGTATTAAATATTTTTTTAATAACTATCGAGGGCTCCTGTGCATTGGAGGCCCAGAGTCCGGACCCTTTGAGCCCGTGCGTTAACACGGCACTGTTTCTGAAAGTAATCATTTGTAATATTTATTGATTAACGATTAATTAACTTAATAGTAATTGATAATTAATTATATTAATGATCTTTATATAATTGCATCGATAATACACATAATCGTCATGATTATTATGGACAATTTAGAAAGGATTTTGAACAGTAAATGACATTAAATTCGAATCCGATCACAGGATGTTGAAATGTGAAATCTTTATACGCAATGACGGATGTAAATATTAATACAAGGGTCAAGATTTGGAATACAGTTATGCTCTGCTCTAAAGACACGTACAGAGAGAAAACCGAAAAGAAATGGAAAATCAGCAACACAGAATCGATTCGAGCACTTAAGCCAACATTAAGGATAATTGCAATAGTCTCGAAAAATCTATCTTGTTTGACGCAGCAATTAATCAGCAATTAACACACCTGGAAACCTGACAAAATTCAAGTTAAAACAAGAGCCTTTGGAATTACAAAATCAACGAGAAAAATTGCGACTTTTTAAATATCTACCAGAGTGCATAGAACTTGATAAGGTTGAAGAGACAAAATAGCAAGACCGCCGAGACTTCATCACGGCGACAACTACCAAAATAATGGAAGATAATAAATCAATCAGGCTAGTAAAGAACTTTCAATAGGAAAACACGAGATGCTATCGGTCAAGAACAAAGAAAATATAAAGGTAGCATCGTAAGGTTCGGTTAGCACAGCAACGGAATATTATAAAAAAAATAAATGATACCAACTACAAAACGTCCCGCATAGATTTGACTGAGATACCTGATAATAAATATGAACAATACTACTCATAATCATAATTGACATCAGCTATCTCGGAAAAAGTTCTGGAAATTTCTTTGTACTTTTAGACAGAAAATTAGCCTAAAAATCAAAATGCTAATAATATCCTCGTGTATTTTGGCGGGATTATTATATGGATCTCAAACGTGGTCCTTAATAATAGCTAAAACTAGTGGTATTAAAACAGCACGTACTTTCGAGCAAATTTACGCAAAAAAAGGACTAAAACTTTGGAAAAATTGTGCATGGCCTTATTTCAAAATCTATCTTTAAAGGACAGATTTCATTAAAGGAAGAGTCTCTATCTTCATATTGTAGCTGTAGGAAGACCCCACAAAATTTTTATATTTTTACAATATTCGAAAAAATTAGGGTTTTCAACGAAAATGAGACCTGCACCATTCCCTTAAACGACCTTCACACTATCCGCCAACAAAATTTAAATAAAAACTATGGAGTGGTGTTTTTGGAAAATTTTCAAAATGTCCCAGAAGCTTCAAATAAAATATCTCCCAAAATGTTTAAAATATCGGTTTCAAATTCCAGGGGCCGAGACATCAGACGGATCGATTGAAGCTTATCAATTTTAGAGAAAATCAGCTGAACAGTTTAACCGCTAAAGCTGTTTACAGACGGACGGACAGTCGTTTTGCCATCATTCGATTTTTCGGTATCAAGCACCCACATCAAATGGATTCTCACTACACCACGTGTTAGAGGATTTTTTTTAAATTTAGCAACTGGATTATTCCTTTTTTTCGTTACCAGGGCCCTATAATAAGAGTTTTCTGCAGACAATTCTCGTTTTTTCGCCAAACATCATAACTTTCTCTCTATTGCGAAAGTGGTGGCAAGAAAGTAAAACGCAAATGAAATACGTACCAGCCGAAGATTGTCGCGGCGAGGATCAAACGAGAATGCAAAATCCAGAGTGTGGTGACCATCCGCGCGTGATAGAAATGTTTGTGACGCAAGCGGACGTGCGGTGTTTCCTGATTCTGGAGTACGCGGCTGGTGGTGGCCGCCGGCAGTTCGTGAAAGATAAGCCTCCTACGAGGGACGCGCGGCCTGACACACTTATCAAGTTGGTCTTTCCGAGGGCGGGGAGGTTCATTCCCCATTGAAAACATACGCAGATACCAACCTATATTTCTGACCAACGACACTAACACGAATGTTGTGGTCCTTGGACAATGAGCATCATATTATTCTACAGTTTCTCGGGCTCTCTTTCGTTCCAAAACGTGCAAGGTCAATAAAAACATGAAAGTGACTTACGTCATAAACCTTTCAAGTGAATTGAAGTGTCTTCAGAAACGCAGCAGTTAGAGTGCGGCAGCCACAGGTGACCTTCGTCTTCTGGTTTCCAGCATACCGGGTGGCCAAGAGCTCTTGATTGACAGATCAGAAAATGCATGGGGAATTCTTCCGCCTTACAGTTGTGGAGACTCCATGTGAAACGTTTAAATTAATCTAATTTTATACTATGTTTGAAATTATAGAAGAATATTTACTTTCTACGTAAAGTAAAGTCTTACTACATAAAGTTAATGGAAAGTATTGTAATTGCCGAAGTGGCTAAGAGCGAGTACCGACTCAGCGCTTCGGTCCGAAGGGTCGCGGGTTCGAGTCCCGCCTTGGGCATGGCTGTTTGTCCCTTGACTTTGTATGTATGTGTTGTCGCGGAGGGCCTCGCGTTCTGCTGACCCCAGATCAGAGGAGCCCGCAAGTGTGTTTGTGTCTAGTGTATGGTCGAATATGCGTCCCATAGGGGCGTAAAGGGTAACCGGCTGTTGGCTGGATAAAAGCCCTAGATAAAAAAAAGTATAGTAATTCCACGGCAGAAATCGGCGACATTTTGGCAGAAAAGCCCACTGTGTCGGGCCCTGGTAACAAAACATTTGTGTGTGTGTGTATATATATATATATATATATATATATATATATATATATATATATATATATAAAATTAGTTCCTCTAATACATTGTGAGGACTGAATTCACAGTTTGTGGGTCCTTGATACAGAGAAATCGAGTGACGGAAAAAAGTTTCTGCCTACCTGTGTCAGTCTGTCCTCTTTGATCCTCGTTAGTCTAAACCGTTCTAACGATTTACTAAAAAATGGGTATTCCTCCATCGATCTGAACGAACTCACCCTGAGAGTTTGAAACTGATTGCTTTAAGAGGTACTTTACCTGAAGCCTCAACATTTTCAAAACTTTCTCAAATACTGATCCAACTTTTTCGATGAAATATTGTCCTCGATTGGCGTAAAGGGGGCTTAAAATGGCTTATTTTCGTTCAATATTGTCAATTTTTGAACATTCCAAAATGTAGAAATAATGCGAGAAAGTATGTGATGTAGCACCACTGGGTCTTTGTTTATCTTGTATTGCAATGTCTTTCCTTGAATCGGATGTTCCCGGTTCCAAGGGGTTCTACTGTTATATTAAAACCTAAAATAAATGTTGGTGTATAAAACGACACCTGGTCATGTAATTTCAACTGCAAAATAGGTTTAAATTATATTACTGACACATTTAAGTTCAATTGGTGTCAATTTTAAATGATAATGTCTAATTAGTGGCGCTAACCTACTATCTCGTTTTATTTCTAAATTTGCCATTTACAAAAATTGAGAGTTCAACAAAAATGAGACCTGCGACATTCATTTAAGAGTCCCTTTTTATATAATAAATAGTAAAAAATGGAGCGGTTTTTGAGATTGTTCTTTTTTTAAGTTTGTATTAATTTCAAGCAGCTACTACACGAAAAGACTTCAGTTTCTTCACAAAGTTTTTCAAAACATTATACATGAGGTTTTTTAAAGATCTGATTTTTGTGAACCGATTGCATTTAAGACAAAAATTTCTATCTTTAATATTGTACACTTGCAATGTTAACTTTTTGCAATTTTCGAAAATAATTCACGTAAATGAGATTAGCCCCATTTTTATATTGTCCCCTGTCACATACGAGGAGAAAACTTAAAGAAAAAAATTGGAATTAAATGAAAAACAAAAATTGACTGCATTTTATTCAAAATTACACAAAAGCTACTCCCACTATCGAAATATTGAAAATTATCTTATTTCAAAGTCTGTCTGTAAAGAACAAGCTTCCTATGTGAAAAGATTCCTATCTTCAATATTGTAGTAGAAAAATTCGGAAAATATTTCTGGTTTTTCAATTTTCCAAAAATTAGAATGAGACGTGCAACAATCTTGCAAGTGGTATCAGAGGTGTCCATAAGGTATCCGAAGGCAAATTTCAATTATAATATTTGGAACCATTTTTTAGAACATTTCGAAAATGATGTTGAAGCTTCATTTAAATACCCCTCTAAAAATTAAAATATCCGTTTCAAACATAGATAGCCTCCAGTTCCTTTAAAGTGACCGAGAAATATCAATTTTGTAGAAAATCGTCTGAACGGTTTTAGCGCAAGTTTCAGCCACAGAGTGACAGATGATTTGCCGAGTAACACCCATCACTATTACTAATTTCAACTTCACCAAAATTGTGTTATTGCAAATATAATATTTACAATTACATAAACATTTAGGGAAGTTTATTTCAAATTCACATTAGTTAAGTTGTGCCCGCAATTAATAATTAGACATTTTATATTTTGATATAAGAATTCGTCCAAAATTGGGCTATCAGTAGTTTATTTACACTAATTTGTGAATGGTGTACGTCATTAATTACCTTATCAGGACGTAAGTACCTAAGTAGCAGAGTTTTTCAACCTGATGTCTAGACTCTTAGGGTGGCTATAGTGATATGAAATAGTCACAAAATTATCCAACAACTTTTGACAGAAACAGTAATGAAATCATTTTATTGGATAAAAATAATTTAATATATAAATTGTACGTACGTACAAAATGACGTACGGAATAAAATAAATTAATGGAATTGTTACCTTTTCTTTAATTTAAATTTTTCTCAATTATTGGGTCTACGTTAAAAACATTTTAAATTGTATGCACAAGCACTTCAAGTTTTCTGAGATTATTACACAAGTAAACCGTATTATACGGAGGATCTACACATTATGTGGAAATCTTAAAATGCTCATCTTTTTGCACTAAATATTTTTATTATTATACACATCGCTGTAAAACAAGCAAAATAGTTACAAATAGCAGGGTTTCATTTCATTGGGAGATCATGAAAGATCCATTACATACATTTTTGCTTGTTGGTGATACTGAAGCTAAAAAATTGAGGAACATTGGCACTAAAGATAATAAAGGTATTTTGGAAATAATCACATAAAATTAAAAAATACATGTTAATTTATTTTATTTTTACAGAATATTTTATTACATATTGCACTTTGCAATAACATTGCAAGATAAAACTGTATATTTTTATTATTAAAAATATATATCACAGTTTAGTGTTTTTGTAAATACTTGTAGTATTTAAAGTTGCTATTAATAAATATTTATATAAAAATCTATTGTTTGTGAATACAATATTTTAATATATAAATGTTTCTTTTCAACTGTTGTAGAAACATACAAAAAAGAAAAACATTACGATTCTCTCCTAAATAGAAATGTTACACTATATTTGTCCACAAAATTCTATTTCTTAAATGACTGTCGGTCGGCATTTATCATCTATCCGCTTCTCCAACTATAAGGCCATTTGGAACCTTCTGAGAATACATATTGATGTTTTTTAATAAATGCCAAACATCGCATTACCGAATGTTTCTGCAATAAGTTTGAGTAACGCACAGATCAATTTTAAGCTAAAGAAGTGCTCATCACTCGACACATATCCAAATTTAATAAACCCATTCTCCAAACGTGTATTAATGAAATTTTCATCTATTCAAAATTTGCATTATGAGAAGGAAATGTTTTTCAAGTAACAATTCGAGTAACGAATGCTTTATTCGTAATCAAAATCTGTTACTTTGGCGTTCATCATTAATCCAACGCGGAGTTCACATTTATGTGAACAATTATGGTAATTCATATACTTCTCAAAAATCCACTTCATTAGTTTCAAGAAGTTTTAACGTATCAATTTTTCCTTTGATTTATTAGACAAAATGTGACGGATAATACTTTACAAGTAAGGAGTATCGGCTAGTCCAAGGAATTTTCTCCCTGATTATTTTTCTTTTACTTACGCTAACTATACGATATCAAAGAAAGAACGATCTATTTAATGAGGATTTACAGATTGTTTCGTCATGATTTCACAAAAGTCATTGTATATGTGCATTTTCTGTGTTTTCAAATGACAGTTTAATCACGTATCGAGCGACTTTTTTTAAGAACTTAACATATCGCTTGTCACTAGTTTTATCAAAGCTTTTGATCTTTGCACCCAAACCTTTGAACAAGAGGCATACGCTTTGTCATTAGAATCGTTTTGGTATTGTGAAATATATTGCAGTGTCATTCATTACTATTTAAACCGAGTTGGACGTTTCGGTGCGTGAGTTTTCATAGGCATAAAATGGGGACGACTCGGAATGTTCATGTGAGGATTTCGGATAATTGCAGTAGATCCCGGTTATGGAATATCTGGCTACTGGAGACCTCGCGCAGTTCGTGAACGATCAGCGCCCTCTGTCGGAAGCGCAGACGAAGCTGCTTTTCTTCCTGTTGGCCCTCGCTGTGCAGTAAATGCACGATAGAAACATCTGCCATCGCGACTTAAAACCCGCCAACATTCAGCTGCAATTCCGCAATCCAAACACATTCACCATAGTTTCGAATTTTGCCTTGCTGCAAACGAGAGCGACCACTCTTCACTGAAAACATTTTCAGGTACCACGCCCCAACTCACTACCCCAATGTTCAATAAGACAAATATATCAACGCAGTAGACGTGTGGAGTATGGGAGTCATTCTGTCCTACAGCTTGACGCGTATCGTTCCTTTCAGGTACTCTAATGACGATCTCGATTAAACACGTATCGTATCAATGACCTCGTATGTAGAAAAATGTGTGTATAATATGATTATTTGATAATAAGTTATAATGAATATAATAGTACAGGTAAATCCAGTGGAGTATATTTCATTTGACGATGGATATTCTGAAGAAAAAGTTTCCTTTAAACTCAAATAATTCAAAACAACTTTTTTGTAATTTCAAATAAAATGTGAAGTTTTGATTTTAAACAGCCCACTCTGTTACGTGAGTTGGGAAATATTCCAATAATTAAATATGTATGTCAAAAGATGGTGGAATCATTGGTGAAAAAACTAGACAAATTTATCTTTGAGCCTCTCGTAATTATACAGTCATACGTCGATGTATAGATAATACCAAAGTATGCGTTTAAGAGAACTGAACAGGAATATAAGAAAATGTAACACAGTTTTGATAAATTAACCAGAAGAAAAATTGCTTTTCTTTTCAAAATGTTTTTGTGTTGGTTATTTCAATTGAAAGCGTTGTGTAAACAGAATGTTTTCTAATTACGTTAGTAGCATTTACTTAAATAATCCATTCATATCTCAAACACAAACATTTCATCACACCGTTAAATTTTCAATTGAAATTGAAATAATTTTGGAACTGTTTTCTCCTGTTACTCAGATTACCATTGATCTGGGATTGTTCCAGATTGTGATGTTTTTGATGATACCGCCTCACAGAGTTTGAATAGGCAGAACTAAACTGCACGTCACAGGCTATTTGTCAGACACTCAAGTCAAAACATGTTTGTAAATCCTGAGAGCGTGAAATATACAGTATTGAATGTAGATTCACTTATTCGTACGGTACTATAATGTAAATGATCGATTATTACTTTATTATTTTATAATTAATATATATATATATATATATATATATATATATATATATATATATATATATATATATATTGTAGTTATGATATTTTTAATTGAATTTAATCATGTATTATCTGACAGATTATTATGTATACGTTTTGTAAAAATAAATTCTGTTTTATTTTCCATGTTTTGTAATTATATTTTAATTAATTTAAAATTATTGGACACTCATTTTCTCATAATTACGTTCAAAACTATATAAGTAGCATTAATTATAATTTTATTAAATTTTTAAATGGAGTAGTAACTAAAATAAATAAATAATATAATTAAAAGACATTAATAATGGAAAGGATAACAAATTGCTCTAAACTTCGTAGATACATTTTCTCTATGATTTTCGAATGCTTTGCATGCATTCTTGCCAGGTACGACGTACAACATGTTTACATTATAGACTCTTTGCTTGTAAGCCTCTGCTTTCCAATATTGCAATTATAAAAATCATGAAAATTATGCTGTGGAAGTAGCATATCTTTTGAGAACATGCTTATAATTGGGGTATAAGCTATTTTTTGAGCATCTTTAAGTCAAATCTTGCTAGTTTAAAAATATAATTCGGCAATTTTATTCTATAATGTACACATGTTTTTATATTCAATAATGTACGAGTAATGTTTACACCAATTTCGAATTTTTACACCATATTAAATTAATTATATCCAACGCCCCATTTATGAAATATTTTTGTGGATTCATTTTTACATATTTTTGCTTTTTTGCTCGTACTTTTTTAAGGCTCATTAATATATTTAGACTTTCAAAACTAGCGAATTTTACGATCCGCTTGCGTTACTATTGCAGATTAAGATTCAATGATACATAATAAATACGTTAATACAAATGTTATACAACGGCTAATGATACACAAGATGATACATAAGTACTGATTGATGTTAAAGTATTATCATTATAAAAAAGTTTAGTAATAAATGTTTATGTTCTTTTTCTTAGATTCAATTCCGTATTAACTCCCGAGTATTACGCAGAATTTCTATGACACCTGAACACACCAAATCACAGAAAAGAGCAAAATATCTATTGACAGTATATTTTAAACATTGATCGTCTTGCCTTCTCGTCTTACCTCGTTAGACAGGTACATTAATGCACACTGAATTTCAGTTACCTTGAGATATCGTTTCTTGAAGTATCGAACTTAAGAAAATAAGTAAATGCGATAAAGTTCACATATAAGATAAAGATTTCTTGTTGATAAAGACCTCGTGTACATGCTATTTCATGAAATATTATCAGAAGACTAAATTCTGTTCTGTTGAAAGACGAACTGAATTTGAAAGTATAATGACAAGAGAACACATAATTATTATCTTACGTACCATCTGGAACTGAAGTTGAGGCATTCTGATTTGAAATAGAATCGTCTAGTCCAAAGCTATGAAAAATATTCGCGTCCTCCATTAAATACATCCACAGTCCATACCCAATAAAAGCCAGAATAATGATGGCCGCAAGAACAATGGCGCCTAACACGAGCGGTCGTGCTCGCAGGGACTTCAGGCAACTCCGTGGGGCCCCGTCGTGTTGATCCGGGTCGGTGTCCACCATCATGTACTGCAATACACCTCGGGGGCTGATGAAGACCCTGCGCGTGGGCTGTGTTGCCGAAACAGTGGCCACCGGTGCAGGGGGCGCTGGCCGGGAAGTGGGGCGTGGCCGGATCTCCTTCAGCCCCGTCAGCTGGAAGGCGTCCTCGCGCATCTTCTCGTCTTGCAGCCACGGGTCTTCAAGCACTCGTGCTGCAGACACGCGGTCGGACGCCTTCACCTTCAACAGGCTCTTCACCATAATTTGGGCTTGAAACGATACCGTGCGCCAAAGCTCCATGTCGTACTTGACGACGTGATCGCGGCGCAGAGCTTGATCCAAACTTTTGAAGGGCAGGACACCCGTCAAGCTGTAGAATAGGATGACGCCCATGCTCCACATGTCCACTGCATTTGTATATTTTTCGTCTCCAAAAACTTCGGGGGCGAGATACGGTTTGGTTCCGGCAAATGTCTTCAGCGAGGAATGATCTAGGTCATCTTTAGCGAGGCCAAAATCCGTCACCTTGATAAGAGAATGTGGGTCGCGACGCTGCAGTAAAATGTTCTCAGGTTTCAAATCGCGGTGACAAATGCTCTTTTTGTGGAGGTACCGTACAGCGAGGGCCAGCTGGAAGAAAAGCAGTTTCGTCTGCGCTTCCGATAGAAGGCGCTGATCGTTCACGAACTGCGTGAGGTCTCCACCAGCCAGATATTCCATAACCAGAAACATTTGCTGGCCCATTTGTTTGACGCTGTACGTCTCGATGACGCAGGGGTGTTTCAGGGTCATCAAGATCCTCGCTTCTCGCTCCGCAAATTGAACCTGCTTCTCGTTCCTCGGCTGCACGATCTTCATGGCCTTCCGCTGATAACCGAGTTTTTTATCGAACAGCATGTATACCTTTCCGAAGCCTCCGACGCCCAGCGAGTGCCCAATCAAGAACTTATCCAGCACATCCCGCGGGGCTGTGAAGGACTCGCTCTCTTCCCGATGCACGAAGACGTACCCGGCCCCGTCCCCTCCAAAGGACACGCGATCTCCGTTCTCCAGATGCTGCTTTTGCCCGCGCCGCACCGGCTTCCCGTTGACGCTCGCCGCGTTGGTCTCGGAGCGTAGCTGCGCCGCGCCGCCGTCGGCGCCTCCGCGCAGCACCTCGAAGACGAGCTGCGGCGCCGCGGCGGCGGGCAGGCCGACGGCGGCGGCGTCCACCTGCAGGGTGCAGCTGCGGAGCGTGCCCACCGTCACCTTGTCCAGCCGGAGTTCCAGCGGCGAGGGGCCGTCCTGCGCGGGCAGCAGGTAGCCCCAGGCCGCGTCGGAGCCGTTGCCGCGGCGCCGCATAGCGCGCGCACACGCGCACACGCGCACAGGTGCGTAGTACGTAGTACAGGCGCACAGGTGGTAGTACGAGCTCGACTTGCCGTGCGCGGGCCTCCACTGGGCCACGGCCCTGGCTGCAGACGGCAAAGTACCCTGCAGGCACGTGATAAGACGGCGCCCGAGGGGGGAGTTTCATATTGATTTTGGAGATAAGAGATAAAACGTTAGCGGAGATAATAGCTGTGCCGGGATCAAGAATTTCATCGAAAGTAAGTCGCAAAACCGTTGTTTGATTGATTAATTTGTTCGTGTTTCCGTGCGCGTCAACTGCTTCGGTCATTATTCCCATTAGTGTAGTGCATGTTTTTTCTCGTGAGATGGCGGTGATTTTCCCCCGCTGGATGGCGAGATCGGGCGCCGACCTACCGTCGGCCAGCGGGGTTTCCCCCTAAACAGAACTTTCCCACCAGCGGGGCACCGCCCCAGTCGGGACTAGCTCTAAGCTCCCGACCAGTGTCCAGGAATATGTGGTAGTGTAGTGCATGTTAGTGTAAGCGTGTGTGTGTGTATACGGGGTGTGGGACAAGGAAGAGGAAGGACAGATCGCGCGCGGTCCGTGGCCCGTTTGGTAGGGTACTGCTCCGGCAAAAGCGTTGTGATGACAGGGATGATTCAGGGACATCCAGATTCTTGCTTGAAGTTTGTCAAATTGAAAGTGCTTCTCGTGCCTCTGCTGTACGTCTGTCATGGCTTTTCGCTGATAATTGAGTTTTTATCAAAGAGCGTGTACATCTTTGCGAATCATTGCTTGATTACATACCTTCCTAATTATGCTTCTCCATAATGTTTATTCTGAACTGACCGGATGCTGTCTACGGTCACGAGTCACAACACTTATCCTACGTATGTTAATTTCTCTGTGGTGGAATAAATACTCAATTGTGAGCTCAAAATCAGATATGCATTGGTTGACAATAGTCAGTGAGATTTAGCAACAGAAGACGCGAACGTGTTTTTTTAAGAAACTTGAGGAAAGGTGTTAAATTAATTTTTCAAGTTAGCATTGATATGTGAGTCCACAATGCTTTGGACGTTTATCTGCTTCTATACAAAAGATTGTATTGTACTTAGATGCTTAGTCATGGTGATTTTATCGAATCCAAGGTCTCTAAAACGGTCCAAAGTTTTAAGAATCATTTCTTAAAATAAATTAACCTCGAAATTCACTTTGAATTTTTAATTTATGATAGACAAAAGTAATTGAGATATTGCCTCCTCGTATTTGAAAAGAAATTGACACATTCCTTCTGAAGAAAACAAAAATGATTACAGTAAACTCTCAATAACGTGAATTCCATGGGGCCGAAGTAACCGGAGTTCGTATTATAAAAATTCGTGTTATCCGATTATTATAAATGACAGTATTACTGTAATTCCTTCCCGGGTTCCAAGCGTTGTTCGTTTTACGCCAAAATTCGTGTTAAGCAATCTCGTGCTGACGAGGTTTTCCTGTATAAAATTATTTGCGTTTTCGTAATTTTAATTATAATGATTCTGCTATTTTTTACAATTATGTATGTATTTTTCGTTTTGGGTCGGTAGGCCGACTTCGCCGGCCAGATACCGGTATCTCCCTTGCCTGGGCCAAATTAAATTCCCATGCGTGGAGGTTAGAGCGACATGAGGCGAACATGAGGTATTCTCTTCACCGTAACTAGCAAGATCCGCCTGCTTGAGCTTTTCTTCGTCAAACATTTACAGAAACTGGGACGATTTTAAAGGAAAACTACAACTCTATTTTTGCCTCGACCGGGATTTGAACCCGTGACCACAGCACGGAAAGCTAGTACGCTGCCCATTTTGTGCGAAAATGTTGATAAACCCTGTTTGAATTTGTAGTACATTATTTCCGCCAACATGTCGTGTAGCCAGAATTCACGATTTATGGGTCCTTGATGCCGAAATATCGATTGAAGGCAAAAATCGATTGTCGGTCTGTCCGTCCGATTTATTTATTTATTTATTTATTTATTTATTTATTTATTTATTTATTTATTTATTTATTTATTTATTTATTTATTTATTTATTTATTTATTTATTTATTTATTTATTTATTTATTTATTTATTTATTTATTTGTTTATTTATTTATTTATTTATTTATTTATTTATTTATTTATTTATTTATTTATTTATTTATTTATTTATTTATTTTTTTAAAACAGTCAAAAAACAGTTAAAAACTGCGTATGACGTACTATGGGGAAAAGTGAATTGTGTGCACATTTTCAAAATTCTGTGATCCCTACACTAAGTCATATACTACTTAAATTTTGAATTTTGAAAGGGAGAAAAAAAAACAAAAAAACTCCCATGTAATAAAATCTATTTTCAAGGATAAATAAGCAATAAATTTTGAATTTTGAAAGGGAGAAAAAAACAAAAACAAAAAACTCCCATGTAATAAAATCTATTTTCAAGGATAAATAAGCAATAAATTTTGGCTCTTATTACTTCCTGCCGCGACAACGTGGAAACGATAATTTGAATAATTGTATTTCCCACTGAATTCTAGAAGACATGCACAGAAAATGAAGTTACATTTATGTCCAGAAGCAAAACAAGGGGCCATCTCAGCATTTGCTCAATGAATCAGGGAAACTGGACGAAAACCTGATCGAGATGGGGGTCATTGACCCGGATTGATTAATTGTTAGTGATTCGGGGCGCGTCAACTACTGAGGTCATTCGACCCGTAAGTGTAGTGCATGTTTTTCATCGAGATGTGGTGGTGATCTTCCCCTCCTGGATGGCGGGATCCAGCACTGACCTACCGTCGACTAGAGGGGTTTTACCCAACCAGATATCTCCCATCATGTGGGCAGCGTCCTAGCCGGGACCGCCACAGTCGAGACCTGTCTCTCGACATGTGTGGTAGTGTCGTGCATGTTAGTGTAAGTGTGTGTGTGTGTGTGTGTGTGTGTGTGTGTGTGTGTGTGTGTGTGTGTGTGTGTGCGTAAGGAGTGAGGATAGGACAAGGAAGAGGAAGGAAAGATTGTGCGTGGTTCGAGGCCCCTTTGGTAGGGTACTACTCCGGCATTCGCCTGATGTTGATTGGAGAAACCACGTAAACTACCGATTAGAGCAGCCGGCCACTAGAATTCTCCTCCAAACAACGACTGAATTCGACCTAGCTGACAAGCTAGTGTCGGAAATCTTGCCATTGTCGGGACTCGAACCTAGGACTTTCCTTGGCACTGCAGTGCCATCAGTTGATGCACTGAGCCACCGCTCCCGTCTGCCTGTCCCTCCGTCCCTAAACCGTTCAGCCGATTTTCTCCAAAATCTATATTCCTCAAGCGATCCAAACGAACTCGAGGCTTCGGGAGTTTCAACTGAATATTTTGATTTTGAGGGATCTCAAAAATATTTTCAAACATGGCTCCGAATGTTTTGATTGAATTACTCCTCGGATAGCGTAAAGGACGCGTAAGAGAAAGGCCCAGGTTTCATGGTCTTTAAAATCCCTGATTTTTCGAAATGTTCAAAAATTTAATATTTTGTAGTGTCTTCCTACAACTATAATATTGAAGTTAGAGATTTTTCATTAATGAAACCTGTTATTTACAGAGAGATCTTGAAATAAGATCATGTTCATTTTTTCGAAAATATTAGTAGTCTTTGTCTAATTTCGCGAGGTATATTGTCAAATTTTAATTTTTTTAAAACATTTTACTAAAAAAATACTCGAAATTTTTTCCTTGAATTGCCTCCTCGTATGTATGAAAGGGTGTTGAAAAAATATGGGGCTAGTCCCATTTTCGGCCATCTCTCCGTTTCTTTGAAAATTGCCACATTTGCTACAAAAAGTTAACACATCAAACTACAATATTGAAGATTGAGATTTTTGCCTTACACAAAGTCTCTTGTAAAAAATCAGCTCTTTAAAAAAGGTCACACTTCTGAAACAAACTGTAAAATATTTGTGCTTGAAATTGATGCAATTTCTAAAAAAATATATTCTCAAAAAAACACTCCAAATTTTGTCATTAAATTTTCTTCTCATATGTAACTAAGGACATATCTTGACAATAAGGTCTACAAGGACATTCAGTTATCTAAACAATAATGATTCTAGTCTTTTTTCGGGAAACTCTCAGTATTTTCGAAAATTAAAAAAAAGTTAACTTTTCAAAACTACAAAATGGAAGATAAAAATTGTCTTACACAAATTCTGTTGTAAAAAATCAGGTCTTTAATAAAGGTTAAATACAATTTTCTAAATAAACGAGTAGTTTTCACGTAATTTTTTATTTAAATAAATGAAAATATTAAAGAATATTTTCTCAAAAACTGGTCTTTTTTTCTTCTGTAATTACTACCAAGTATTAAACAAAGAACGCTTAAAAGAATGGTGTAAGTCTCACTTTTGTTGATCTCTCTGAAGTTTTTAAAATACATATTCGAAATATTGGGTTAGGACACATACATTTTTAAACGTTGGAGAAAATCAGCTGAACTCTTTTGGATCTAGCTTTGACCACGAACGGACGGACGGACGATTTTTCAGTCTTATTCCATATTATTACAGATGGAATGGAAATGAGGAAACAGATTGTCTGGCGAAAAGGAAGGATGAGGAAACGATGAGGAAGCAGGTTGTCTCCGAAAAGGGGGCAGTTCCTTGGTTATAGTGACTTCGGCAACGATCTTTCATATCAAAAATCTTCCAATATTCCAGATGGAATGGGCGTAAAAGTGTATTATTACATTGCCCAATGTGCCTTCTAAATCCATACCTCAGAAGCCTCGCAACAAGTTTGCTTTTTCTTGTACACTGCTTACATTCAAATTTCAAAGTTCTAAAATTATGAAGAACTTTCCATTGATTGTAAGCTTCGTTTATTCGATTCAACTCGCAAACTGAGTTATCTAAAATCACAAAGAACG
The DNA here is from genome assembly GCA_011170035.1 of Teleogryllus occipitalis. Classification (NCBI taxonomy): domain Eukaryota; kingdom Metazoa; phylum Arthropoda; class Insecta; order Orthoptera; family Gryllidae; genus Teleogryllus; species Teleogryllus occipitalis. The sequence goes on along the minus strand of BLKR01001233.1, from coordinate 121,093 downwards.
TATTTTGAAGTAATCGCGTGACAATTGTTTGTTAATTATTAATTAAAAGTTACACTTTTTGATGAATTGATTTAAAACGCGGTCATGTAAACCAATTTTTAGGCAAACAATAAGTCAAGTAATTTCTTTGATTATTAACCGAGACATCACGAATTGAAGCAAAAAACTAGTTGTGATTTAGCACCACGTACTTTCTCGTCCATATTTCACGAAAAATATGCAAAAAGTTCTCAAATTTTCGAAAAAGTATCTCAAAATCTATCTTTAAGGAAAGATTACATTAAGGTAAAAAGTCTCTATCTCTAATATTTTAGTTGTAGGAAGACTCCGAAAAAAGTTTGCAATTTTCGAAAAATAAGGGCTTTTAACGAACATGAGACCTGCACCATTCTTTTAAACGTCCTTCAGACTATCCCACAACAAAATTTAATAAAAAACAATAGAGCGCTTTATTTGAAAATTTGGAAAAAGTCCGAGGGGCTTCATACAAAATTGCACAATCGGTTTCAAATTCAAGGGGCCGCCAGATCGATTGGGGAATATCGATTTTGGAGAAACTTAGAGCTTAACGGTTTAGCCGCTAAAAATTTAGAGCTGGACGGTTTAGTCGCTAGCATTGACCACAGAAGGACAGACATTTTGTCATCATTCGATTTTTCGATATTAAGGACTCATAAAACATGGATTCAGGCTACATTTTCTAATAAATACAATAATGTGAACAAATTGCGTCTAATGTAAATATTAACAAATTGAGAGACAAGTCAAAAAATTACATTTTTGTAATTTTTGAAGAAAAGACAACAATCAAGCAATATAGCATGTATGTCATCTGGTTGAGTACATTTAGCACTATCTCTACCAAAAGTTTAAAGAAAAGATTGGACCCTTTTTGATAAAATCTGTTTTTTGTTATTTTTAAATATTGCACGTATTGCACGCAATATTGCGCGAAAATTACTAACATTAAAAGTAATGTACATGATCTGTCTGAACTTTTAATGAAACTCTAATGAACTTCTAATGAAAGAACTAATTAAGCAGAAAAGTTTTACTTCAAGGAAACATATTTATATTCAATTTTCTAGTGGTAGGAAGACTTCAATGACATTAGAAACTTTTGGAACTTTCGAAAATTCAGAGTTACGGTAAAAGTCGGGCGCATGCCACCTTTATAAGTGTATTTCATTATATTCATACAAGAAATTTCAATAAAGAATTATGATGAAAATTTTGAAAATGTCTCAGTGGCTTCATGTAAACTACCCTCAAAAGTTATTGAATGTTTTTCAAATTCGCAGAGCTTCGAGAGAGGCCAGATCGACAAGGGTTTATTCAGTTTGGTAACTATCCTACGTATTGCTTAGGCTCTAGTGTTGTTCACATATACCAGACAGGCAGATGGGCGGACGTTTAAAAAAAAAATTTTGTTTGTTTCAGATGACCTCAAAAGGTTGAATCCGTTGAAATCTCGAAATCAAATTTCCGCAACATTACATGAACTTTTTCTATACTACGTATATACGTGCGTATACGAGAAAGTAAAAGAATACGCTTTCTCTTGCTGGAAGTTAGAGTTCTAATAAAATTGAATTTTCAAAATTCTATTTAAAAACATTCCACGATATTGTTCTTCGCGGGCCAGCTGTGCGAGCGCAAGTGCCCTTGTTGAATCAACACGGGCAATTCTAATACCTCTCAGTAAATAATTTGTCAAATAAAAAAACTTTTGAATTAAAGAAAATTTGCCGCATCCCAAAAATTTGCCACTCAGGAGCCGGTGCCACAGTGTCTATGCCTAAATACGCAACTGGTTATATATCCATCAAACGTCCCATTATTATCTTTGTGTTATTTGCCTTGGAATTAGTTCTTGAGAGAATGCGATATCAGTAGCCTCTGAGTCACTTGAGCAAGTATCGATATCTGTTTATGACCCAGTATTAGTGGACGTGATGCATCGCGCATGTGATTGATTCATTCTATCCGGAATATTTTCAAAAACAAATACTTCGGAAAATATTCTTTGGGAAATTGAGCATAAAACAATAAAATACATAATCCATACAGTCATAAAATTGATAATGTATCATCAGGTGAAGACTTGCATCGAGTTTCCTCTTTTCCTTCTGAAAATTCGTTTCCTCTGGTTATTCTCCGAGCACAGAGTATACGAGAGTCACATTTTCAGATTTATTTTATCTTCCAGGTTTGCGCAAAGTATTTTTTAATGTGATACAAATCCAAATATTAATGTCAAATTTTTACTTCTCAACAAACGAGAAAACTTTGAGATACATAAAAAAGTTACACAATGTAAAGTTCTAAAGGCAAAACTAGCCTGCGAATTTAAACTTTTTGTTTCTTATCTAAAGTAAAAAATGTGATTTTATATAATGTCAATCTGCTGAATACGAATTTTCAATCCGTTTACTTCTATCATCTAAGGTTTTATGACAAAATCACTTTACAAGTATTGTATAATTATACGAATTTAATCACAAACGTTTTCATAATCCTTTTTTATTTTAAAGAAAAACAATATTTAATGTACACGAGTTGCTGAAATTAATGTGCATGATTGTTAATACATCTCTCTAGACTCTAGACTCTCTAGAGTGTTTTTGCATCATTTTGTCTTGTTTACTTTACTATTGGAAAGTTTCACACAAATTTTGCACCCGTTAATTCTTACTTGAGAAGTTCTCCTGTTCCTTTTTCTTTTGTTTCTCTTCAAATATTTCACGCTTTCACATCCAAAAATAATCTGCAAGTATAATGATATTCCAGCCCCCTGGTACCGCATTTCGATCTCCGGCACATCCTGGTGAAATCGTTCGCCTTGTACGCTCAAAAATATGGAATTTCAGGGAAAAATCTAGGTGCAAAAACTGGAAATGAATTTTCATACTCGTCGTACAAACAAGTATCTTGTTTGCTTCAGACATGTTAGCCACTATGTTTTGGTAATTGGAATCCTTCTCGTTACCAAGACATTTTGAAACCAACTTCACAGAAAAATTTCCCTTTTCATTCATAGTTTTTTAAATGCTGGATCAATTTTCTTATATCAGGACCTTCTTTTATATTCTTCTTAAATATACCTTCTTTTAATGTTGCTTCAGATAGTATTGGGAATTTCTAACATATGTACTTGAAACAGTCTCCTTCATTATCTAAAGCCTTAATGAATTGTTTCACTGTCAAGCTTTGTATAGAGAGATGATAGCAAAACTTAAGGACTCACAAGGCGCCCTACATTCTTAGAACCGATTTCCAAACTTTCTCGAGCTGGCCAGTCTTTCTTAGTCTAGTGATCAACTCGTGTCCTACAATAGTAGGAAGGCAAAGACAAAGAAAGTATGGGAATTTGGTAAAACCATATTGTTTACCTAGCAGTGTAGTAAGAACTTTAAAATAGTCACAAACTTGTCACTTGTGTTCATTGTAGTTGAAATGACATAATTTAAAATATGCGTACGATTCTTTGAGGATCACTGAATAGGCAACAGGCACTGAACCAAAAACGTTTCCATTATGAAGGAGAAAACCCTTTAAACTTTACTTGAAAGCATCAGTGAACAGTCTCTACTCATTTGGATCATAGTTTGGAAGCCATCTTCGGAGACAAAGAATTTAAATTTTATCTCGTGTTGTCTGAACCAAGATAATGATGTTTTTGGACAAAGATTTTTTTCTTGTAGTCTAGAAGCCAACAACTCGGTTAACTCTTTAGGGAGAGAGAAGATCCCTCACCAAGACATTTAATTCACTCTGGTTAAAACGCCCACGTTCTGCAGCAGGCGATCCTGGTTGGTTGTCACTGTCACTTATCTCAATTTCCATTATTTATACATTATATTCGAATGAAAACTGCTCAAGATTTTGTGGTTGCACAGGAAATGGTTCATAAGTTCCAAGCGGGACAGGTAAAATGGCTGACCGAACAACTGGCTACACAATTTGCTTTTTATTTTTCGAATTGTGCCCATTCACATCACACGAACAGAAGTAGCAGTCATTACTACGTTTTGAATGCTCTCTTCAAACCATAGGCATTCTAAAATATAGCGACGGTGTTTTGCCGTTGACCCAATAGCGAATATGACGTCTTCAGCGTATACTCCACATAGTTTGTGGAGAGCCTAAGGTTTACTTTGCTCTCAATGTTTGATTCGAAAGTAGACAAGATATAAATATTTTACAAACTATGTAAAATTACGCCTCTGCTTAGACAGTGTGTATTTCCCACATATGTAACAAAAGTGGTTTGGTCATTTATACATGAGCGATGCGACGTCACCCAGAACTGGGTATCTACATAGGATAATGGAAAGGGTGCACTTATCTCACTCTAACTTCCTGAGGCGCTCGCATCCCGTATCAGATAAGGAACATCTGGTTCTCGCGGTGTTTGCTATAAACGCATTAAGAGCATTCTAAATGCATTTGGTTTTCTAATTTCGTGACATACAAACACTACGCTATAAGGACAACGAAGTAAAATATTTAACAAATTAAATGGTACGCGATAGGAACTTGCTGACTTTGAATTTGATTTCAGCATGCTAAAAATATCTCAAAAACATTCAAATTTCGGAGGCAGCAATTTTATCGGAGATTAGTGCAATTAGTGGAACTGTTAAGTTCTAACTAGTCACCTTGTGCCTTATGCCATGAAGACCCTCTTACTGCATTGCATGTGTCGCGAAATGTCTGTTGTTCATGTGCGAAATTTCCCTTAATCATGTATCACTTAGCATTCATGACAATATGGAAGGAAACCGGTGATGAGTGGGAGGGATGGTGCAATAAGAGAGAGGGAAAAGGGAGTATCTCATAAAGACTTATTGTTAATTTGTTTCCGCCATCACAGTTTTACAAATTTATACTCTTATTAAATACATCGTTGTGTATTCACATTTCTATTCGCGTATACAAAACTGTATGATGACTACACAATGTCTTGTGTGTTATTTACCATAGTATATTAACATATGGATTCTTAAATCGAAATAGTGTCTATAACAAAATCTAAATATGTTTGCATACGTTTGCAAACCAATCTGCATATATGTCTTAGAAAAAAAAATGCTATCAACCCTAAGTGAGAGGGAGACATGTAAAGTATTCTTTTTGAGTCGATCAAGCTTTGCGGGTCATAATCAAATACGTCTTCAGCTCCCTCTCGAATATGTAGGAATATACACTAAACACACTCATGAATATCTAATCTAATCAATTGAGATTGGAATAAAGGTGATTTCATATCGTACAAGAGATAGCAAGTCGAACAAGCAACGTGATCGCATTCCAGAACTATGAACCCGGATGGTATCTACTTGGAGCTGTTATTCTTTTCATAGCAGCAAGGTCCACAAGTTCTTGGCAAGTTAATAAAATCAGGTGGGGAAATCCCTCTCAATATATTGCACATTGTAGACTGAGGTATCTCAGAGCAGCAACTACTGTAGCGATTCTGACCAGGCGGTTCCAGGAATCAAGCACCGACAGTTGTGGATTTTCGACCCCAGCTATATGGATAGATCAAATGCAGCTGATTGGAGAAGAATGTTAATAATGTTAATGGCTGTTCTAATCGATAGCTTGATAAGTTGATAATCTGCATATCTTCGGGAGTTGCCTATAGCTCTACCAGTCAAAAAAAAAAAAAAAAAAAAAAAAACTTCCAGTGCGCATGCCCGAACGTGGTCTCCCCTTCCAAAGCTACAAATATTCTCCACCTGCCAGCGCTCTTTGTCACGACATAGCTCCCTGTCTTTCTCTCCTGATCGCGCCGCAATTAAACATTGCGAGCTTGGCGATAACTAGGGGGATTTTGATGACCTAAAACATCGCCAACAATTATCAATAAAATGTCTTAAAATGTTTTTTAAATGTCCTAAAAGCAAAGAAAAATGACGTAAAAAAGGTTATCAAAAACAATTGAGATGGACATATCAAGCTATTGGATTTGATACTGATGTAATCGACGCTTCTTCCATTCGTTCAGCTCGCAAACTTTTGGTAAGGATCGTTCTTTACCATGAAATCTGTCATTAGTCCCGAAATCGCCCGAACTGAAACGGCGGTGATTGATAAGTGTCACAGGTACCTTAGAGCACATAATCACAGCAGCTGATGTTACACTTTCTAAGCGAAGAAATCGAAAAGACTACTCAGGAATTCTGTGGAGAATTGATTGATTGATTGATTTTTTCGTGTTTCCGGGCGCGTCAACTGCTTAGGTCATTAGTCCCGTGAGTGTAGTGCATGTTTTTTTCTCGGGAGATGGCGGTGATTTTCCCCCGCTGGAAGATCCGGCGCCGACCTACCGTCGGCTAGTTTTCCCCCTAACCAGGAAGGGGCACCGCCCCAGCCGGGACAAGCTCTAATCTCCCGACCGGTCTCCCGGAATATGTGATAGTGTAGTGCATGTTAGTGTAAGTGTGTGTGCAAGGGGAGAGGATAGGACAAGGAAGAGGAAGGACAGATCGCGCGCGGTCCGTGGCCCGTTTGGTAGGGTACTGCTCCGGCATTCGCCTGGTGTTGATCGGAGAAACCACGGAAAACTATCAGAGCAGCCGGCCGCTAAATTCCTCCAGACAGCAGCTGAATTCGACCTAGCTGAAAAGCTAGTGTCGAAAATCCTGCCGCCGTCAGGACTCGAACCTAGGACCTCCCGGTTAGAGGCGCTGCAGTGACATCAGTTGATGCACTGAGCTACCGCTACCGGTTTCTGTGGAGAACATTTATTGCATCTCGTAAATATTATTTCAAGGAAGTATCATTAAAATTACATTAAAATCGATAAAATCAGCGAAAAATGCATTAAAAATGACGGAAAAGAGCAAAATATGACTTATTAACCGAAATCGACGAAAAATGCAAAAACATAAACTATAAAAATGGCTCATTTCCTTTTGTCATGACATATAATTAATTTCTGCACTAAACGGCATTGTTCTAAAGTGAATAGAAAAAATGACATTTCATTAAAATCCGACCCCTAGCGATAACAAACTGATGAGTGTGAAAGATCAGACGAAAGGCAGCATACGTGTTTCTACAATAGGGGTTGTCCAAACGATCAATAGAAAATAAGCCGTGTATTGAAGGGTTTCGTTAATAAGGAGTGATGGACACATTGATGAATTCGTCATTTCTTTGGACACTCCTGGCAGTGCGAGTTCCTCTTCTGACGATGAGGGCAGTGATGACGAGTGACGGTCTGTGCGATCGCTGCGCCTCGCAGTCGCCTCTCCTTGTCGCCTACGCGCTTCCTTATCGCCGAGAGGGAAATCTCAGCTGCCGCAGGTATTCACCTAAGGTACGTCCACCATGATGGTCTTTTCGCGAGCGGTACAGTTACAGTATTGTTCCGCGTGGATGTAGCGCCAACGCCAACTGTGAGCGCCCGCCCACGCCACCCACGCCGCCCACGCGCCCTGAAGCGCCCGCGTCATCGCCGCCCACGCCCAGCGCCGCCCAGCGCGCTTTCACAGCCAATGCGACGCGGCGAGCGCTCGCATATTTCTTCTTTTCAAAAGCCAATACCATATACAGTCGGCTCCGGTTATAATGAATTTCTGGGGACTAACATATTTGGTCCACTATATCCGAGGTTCACTATATCCGATTATGTCAAAATTAAACAGAATTTCTCCATGAAGATTAGTTTTATTAACATAGAGATGAAGCAAAACACATTAACAGCACGAACTGAAAATTTCTATATCTTCGTGCTTTTTCATTAGTAATTTCTCTACATTCTTTTCCAGAATTCCTGTTCTCTCCATAATTGATTCTACATTGACCTCTGTGCCTAAGTATCGTAACGCAGTCTTGACACACTTCAATGCCTCTTGCACTGTTGGAATTTGAGCTGCCCAGTGTTGGAATTAGTGGCACTGAGGCGATATATTATTTTCCAGGAGGGAATTATTTTCAGGACGATTTATTTCGTAGGTCCACTATAGCCGAGGTTCAAGTTCATTAAAATAGTTTTCTTATGCTTATTTGTAATGTAAGCGAAACTGGAGCATTGACTTAAGCTCACTGTAATCAAAGGGTTCACTATATCCGAGCTCATTATAACCGGAGTTGACTGTACTTTCCCGACCGTCCCTAAAATCAATTAATACTAGCACTGAGAAAGATAGACACCAGCAATTGTCACTAGGGTTGCCAACAATGATCGTGTAAAAGGGAGGACACTCGCTAAGCAAAGCAAAGCCCCCCACACACACACACACACACAAAACGCATCAACTCTTTTCTTTTTATACATATTTAATTTAGAATAATATCAGCTCTATTTCATTCTTCTCTCTATTTGCGATTCAAGTGAAAAGATTCATTCTCAAAATGAAGATGACGATGGTCTGAGCATCTGTTTTTTTTTTATTTTAGTGGCTAACAGTTACACAATCATGCATGAATGTGTCAGTGTTCAGAAACAAAATTCACATTTTATATTCTAATTTAAACAATAAACAATACAACGTAACATACGTTAGTCATATGACAAAATAAATGACAATAAATATTTAAAAAATACTAAAAGGAGGACATATAAAATACAAAGGAAAACGAGAAGACAATTGACGTGACTGGAGGACTGTCCATCCAAATGGAGTACGGTTGAATATTCTAGTTGCCATTGTCTGAGAATTGGCCACTTGAAACCCAAAATTTGGAGAGTAAAAAATAATTCTAACTAGCTTGAGACTTGCAGAACGTAATTTGAGTTGATTTGATTTAGTCAAGGAACAGTAAAAACGGTGCATGGGAGAGAAGTGCTATGAAATACGTGGGGCTTATGCCTCCTGGTAACGAAGTGTGGAAAGAAGAAATTTCATTTATTTTATTTTTTATATGGTGCATAATTTGAAAACATTGGTATTATAATAAAATATCAATTAGATTCTTTATGTTTCATAAACATGCAGGTAGTACAATATACAGAAGCCATTATCGAGTCATGTATCTAATCTTTGCCAGAATATGGCAATCTGGAATTGACCTCTACGGGATGAAAATTGGGGTTTGGGAATAATTTCATAACAAAGAAAGAACATTGAAAATAGCCCATTTTTCTCCAAGGGTATTGAGAAAGCAGAAAAAGGTATGCTAATCGCCCATTGAATTTTACACAACGAATATAAAATTGTAGACCAAAAATATTAAGAACGTTACTAAAACGTATTGCCACTACTCACGATTTTACCCTACTAGTGACAGCCTAGCAGAGCCCTTACGTGTGAGCGTAAAATAGGCTCTTAAATCTGGAACTAACGAAGAGCACTAGAGGATACTAGATTAGACTGAAATTTTTATTTTGAAATACCAGTTTTGATCATAACTGAGTAGTTAAGTTGTTTAACTATAATTTGCAACAATTTTCTACAATTTAAATAATAAGTGGTTCCTCTAGAGGAATATAGAGGATACAGAGCGTAGCTGACGACTCTGAAGAAGTCACTGCTGAGGTTAAAACAGAAGAAATATAAGCTGCCTCTACAGTAGTTGATACTAGTTGATTCTAGTCAAGAAATACATATGAACATTTGTTTACGAAATTTAAGGAAAGTGTGATATTTTAGTGTGATATATGTAGTAATTCAAATAACTAAAAATATTCACAGGTAAGAAGTTGATGTTTGTAGAAAAAATACATTCTTGCTCGAAAAGGCCGCGAACCTACCCCTGACCCGGAGGTCCTAGGTTCGAGTCCTGACGGCGGCAGGATTTTCGACACTAGCTTTTCAGCTAGGTTGAATTCAGTTGCTGTCTGGAGGAGAATTCTAGCGGCCGGCTGCTCTGATCGGTTCTTTCCCTGGTTTCTCCGATCAACACCAGGCGAATGTCGGAGCAGTACCCTAGCAAACGAACCACGGCCGCGCGCGATCTTCCCGTCCTCTTCCTTGTCCTATTCTCTCGCCTTAGACACACTTACACTAACATGCACTACACTACCACACATCTGGGAGACCGGTCGGGGACTTAGAACTTGTTTAGGCTGGGGCGGTACCCCGCTGGTGGGAGAGTCCTGCTTAAGGGGAAACCTCGTTAGCCGACGGTAGGTCGGAGCCGTATCTCGCCATCTAGCGGGCAAAGATCACCGCCCTCTCCCGAGGGGGAAACATGCACTACACTTACGGAAGTAATGACCTAAGCTGTTGACGCGTCCGGAACCACTAACCACCCAACCCCACCACGAACCTGCAAATCATGGTGTGATGGAGGCCTGCTCAACTGGACTCGGAAGAGCGGCATCGGTGGCGATGGCTCGCGAGCCGAGAGAGCATTCATCGTGGGATGAGCAACACGTGTGTGTGGGGGGGGGAGATCAACGTCTTGACACTAAAAGGCACGCCGGTTGACTTCCAGAACAGTTAAGCTCATCCTGCATCGCGGACCCCAGTGTGCTAAATAAGCGCCCAGTGCGCTAATAGGGCGCTACAGTGGGGTTGGCACGTCACAGTGCCATTTTACTAAGCAAAACATTTTGGGAAAACATACCAATTAGTATGTAAACAAGAAACATACAAAAAATAATATTATGATAGATGTATCTCTCTAGAAAAGGATCTTCCCGGGTAAGTCAGTAAAAAACCAAAATGAAGTAAAACGATTAAAATGATTTTCATTCAAAATAATTCATAAAATGATTTTCATTCTCAGTTGGTTTCTACCCCATTCCACCAAAGAAAACGTGGTTTTAAAATTGTATTTTTGTAGTAATTACGCTTATACCTTTTTAAACAAAAAATGCAAAAATGTAATGCATATGTGTAGTAGCACTTACGTGAAGTTTTATGAAACGGTCCGTCATATACCGGAGCTACCATCTTGTGAGATATTCAACTGCTAGCACTGCACTTGGTTTAGCCCAATACAGGCGATGAACCATGGACACCTCAAAAGTAATATTTTGACACTTAGTCAATTATTTATTTTAATGCTACGTTTGAGCACTTTTCTTTGGAGTGATTGAATATTGGCAAATTGAAACGGTATGACGACACATAGTCATTTTTTGAAGCAGTAGGAAATTTTTTAGATGTTTAAGAATTATTTTTTACAACCAGTTTAATGATTTACTTAAGTGGTAGGTATCTCGCCAATAACAGGAGGGGAAATAAGCAGCTTGTGACCTTTTTGCGAACAAAAACTGTGAGTATTTTTTCAGAGGCAGTATTCTTTCAGTCAGTATTTTTTTAGAAATGTTATTTTACAGATGTGTAAAGTGGGTTGCAGTAAAGAATGATTTAGTTGAAAAGATATGTACTTTTGTTCTTTTTATCAAAAATAGAAGTTATTGAGTACAGAAACTTATGGAACCTCTAAAGTGATGTATGATTTTAGCCGTAAGAAATGGCCCGATCGAAGCACTGTTCTATGGCGGCGAGGGCGGCGAAAGCCGGGCGAAGTGAGAGGGGCGGGCGTGGGCAAGAGCTCTTTCGCCCACTCTCGTCGCTGACATTTGCGTTTGACGTCCAAACCTTGTTTTGGGAAGATGCAATCAGCTGTCACGGACTTTCCTTTTGTTTCTGAAAGATACCAGGGTTGGGTAGACTCTAGAATTAAAGGCACCCTTTTGAATTAGGAATATTCTGTTAATAATGCTGACATAAGGATCAGGATTTTAGCAGAAGGCGAACATAACATTTAGATTTTGTTTTTGAAGTGGAACTGTTTTCTTTTGTGTTATTTTATGAGATAATATTTGAATACAGGGCCAAGGAGGGGATATTATCATATGTCTTCCTTCCTTTCTGCAGCATATGGATTTTTGAGTCGGTAAACACCTCAGTTTTTTTGTAATGGCAGGGGCCTAGGAGATAAACATTTTGTATAATACGTTTCTCAAATAAATCATACAGAAACATAATTTTGTCATCAAATGTTGCATTTAATTTTTCTTGTTATTGAGTACAGAGTGCTGTGTTTCAAACGGGTTTAGTAAATAACAGGTTAAAAAATGAGTACTAGTGTAGATTTCATTACTATTTTACTCAAGTTTATTACAGTTTTACCCTAACTTTATAGACAATGAGTGGGTATGTTGTGGTAGGTTTTGCTTGTTAGTCTTTATCGTGCAAGGGAACATACACCAAAGCCTAAAAAATTACGCTTTTGTCGAGTTATAAGCAAAAAAGTAATATTTGTTTTGACGCATTGCCAATTCCCGTCGTGTTCTAGCGTCTCGAAACCGCTCGCCTGGAAAAATATCTAAGAGGTAGGAAATTCAATTTAATTTATTTTTGTGTATTTTCATTAAGACCGTTTAGCATGCGAGTAAGAAGTAAAAAATTATAAAGAGCAATTTTTGCAGTTTTCTCAGAACGCACATTTACGAGGCGGGAGAAGAGAGAATTTGATAACATGAGCGGTAGAGAAAAATGCTACATTTTTTACTTGCAAACTACTTTTTGACTGAACTCCTGGTTAAGAGAGAATTTTGAATGTGGTTCGAATGAATTATTGGATAAAACTCTGCTTTCTATTTTAAAGCACACATTTTGAGACTTTTTTAAATCAGGAAGTCAATGCGAAATCCATGTTTCTTAAACGTGCCATAACATTACATCATTTAATTGTTTCAAATTTTTGCCAAAGTTAAACGAAACTATTATATTAGTATCAAGCCGCCATTTTAATCACGCGATGAATGGTCCTGCGCAGACTGGGCGCAAAACCGTTGCATTACTTTGCATGCATCAGTCTTAATTAGTATATTCAAATTTCCAGGTCGACTCCCCTCGAGTTCGCGCGCTTACGGCAACCCTACAGTTCCTAACAAGGACCAACAAAACATGCATTCTGGCTACAACACGTGTAAGAGGATTCTTTCTAAATTTAGCAACTGGATTTATCCACTTTTTTGTTGCCAGGGCATAAGAGTTTTTCTACCGAAAATTCGTCTCTCTTTCCCACAGCATTACATAACCATTTCTTCTTAAGGGCGAGAGTATAAAAAGAAGAAATCATCATCACTCTACATAATATGTTTGTTCATGGCTTACAAAACAATGTACTTCATGAATATTTTTTGCATATCAATTATTTACAAGATGTGTAGCAAATATGCAAAAATAGCTAACAAAACAATTAACTGTCATTTGATTCGAAAACCCCCTTCACGCGCACAATACGACCGTCCACACTGAAGAGACAAAAGTCATGGAATAACTCCTAATATCGTATCGGAGATTCCTTTTGCCCAGAGAAGTGCAACAGTTCAACGTGGTATGGACTCAACAAGTTGTTGGAAGTCCCCTGCAGAAATATTGAACCTTGCTGCCTCTATAGCCGTCCAAAAGTGTGATTTATTGCTGATCTCTCAAATATGTCCCATAAATGTTTGATGGAATTCATGTTGGGGGATCTGGGTGGCCAAATCATTCGCTCGAACTGTCCAGAAATGTTCTTCAAACCAATCGCGAGAAATTGTGGCTCGGTGGCGCATTGTCATCTATACAAAATCCATCGTTGTTTCGGAACGTAAAGATGGCTTCAAAAAGTCTCCAAGTAGCTGAATATTACCATTTCCAGTCAATGATCGGTTTATTTGGACGAGAGGAGCCAGTCCATTCCATTTAAACACAGCACACACCATTATGGAACAACCACCCGCTTGTACAGTACCTTGTTGACAATTTGGGTCCATGGCTTGGTGGGGTCTGCGCCACACTCGAACCCTACCATCAGCTCTTAACAACTGAAATCGGGACTCATCTGACGAAGCCACGGTTTTACAGTTGTCTAGGATCCAATCTAAATACTAACAAACTCAGGCGAAAAGCTGCAGGCGATACCGTGCTGTTAGAAAAGACATTCAAGTCGGTCTTCTGCTGTCATAGCCCGTTAAAGCAAACTTTCACCGCACTGCCCTAACGGATACTTTTGTCTTTCGCCCCACGTTCATTTCTGCGGTTATTTCACGCAGTGTTGCTTGTCTGTTAGCACTGACAACTCTACGCAATCGCCGCTTCCCTCGGTTATTAAGTGAAAGCAGTCGGCTACTGCATTGTCCGTGGAGAGACGTTATGCTTGAAATTAGGTATTCTCGGCACACTTAAAATTGTGGATCTCGAATATTAAATTTCCTAACGATTCCGAAATGGATTTTCCCATGTGTCTGCTTTGAACTACCATGCTGCGTTCAAAATCTATGAATTCCCATCGTCCAGCCAAAATCACATCGAGAAACCTTTTCACATGAATCACTTAAATACTAGCACTGTCAATGCACTGTCTTTTCATAGCTACATTTTGTACTCTATACTACACCTATCTTAATATATAAATATTGCTATCCCATTGCTTTTGTCATCTCAGTGTATAATACTTATTGAAAATGGACGCATAAAGTGGCGGAAAACTAAGCAGTCTGTGGTTATGAAAGAGATGTAAATGGTTCATTAGATACTCAGGAAAGCTGAAAAAAACGAATGAAATTGTTTTCAACGCGACTGAGGAATAAAAATATTAGATATGTTAATTAATTAATTAATTAAACTCATCAATTAATGCAACTGATTAATCTGATGTAACGTCTATATTTTCGTACTCATTGCGTTAACGTGCGAGACCCAGTTGGCGTGATGCGACGGGGAAAAAAGAAGCTTCAGTTTTCACGTGCTCTGTTTCAGAGCAGCCAATTTTCGCTGCTCTTGGTCCCCATTTTCCACGCAGTCGACATCAGCATTCTTGCTGCTGCACGTCGCTAGTAATATCCTATGCCTTCAATAGCAACACGTCGTTCAGGCTGGGCTCGGGTCTGTTGCTTTGGGAGCTGATGTTTGCACTACACTTCGTCCTCGGGTAAAGCGACCGTTACGACAACCTGACTAGGGACCTGCTCCCAGTATTGGTGAGTAGAAATGCTCCGCTTCTTATTGATTCAACCGGCAAACCGATTGCTCCGCTCGGCGACTTGGCTCAATCGGTTGGGAATAGTAGCGTTTGTCACAAAAGAGCCAGTAAGTTTTTGGAGAAATCTTATTTCGTAAAAAGCAGTATCAACTAGTGGTATCTAGTGCCAGAAGCTGTCTATAGATTTCCCTTCTAAACAGTGGAAGTCTCCTGTTCATTCACTTATATGAGTTCGACTGTCATCGCCAGAAGAGCATGGTAAACTCCCCGGTCTTCCAAGTTGTAGCTGTGATCTCAGTACTAAATAGAAGGGAAGCTAGTTTTCAGGAGCCCCGTGGAAGAAAGTCTAAATGAATCCTCGCATTTCCATTGCAATCTTTATTTTAAGCCACACATGTCGCTGTAAAATAAAAACTTTATTTATAAGATAGTTTGAAACCAATCTGGACATATGGAATATATCTATGGTGGGCAACTAGTAAATGTAATACTGAAATACTTCAACGTTTTTAATCCAAAACTCTCCGTACAACTGCTAAAGACCCTTGGTAAGTATCCAATTCTACCTTGAATGAATATTTACGTTAATCGACCCAGCCCAATTTCCGGTTCTAAGGGTATATCCTCAGCAAGCTCGTGTCGTCTGGAGGAGGAATCCTGTATATTCACTCGCAATTGCCACAGACCGAAGTGCACCCACCTTACGGCATCGTACCCCACAACTAGCGGCAGAGGTTCAAAAAAGGTTGCCTTCAACATTGTATCAGAAGCTTTGAGGTCCATTGTGAAGTGTTCCACCCATTCCTTATACTCAACCTCCACTCATCACGTGGCAGCTGTTTTGTGGACTAAGACCGTGCTGCGCAGAGCCTCTGGTTGGCAGCAAAAAATGGCGGAGCTGACCAGTTTGTTCGCGAAGTGCAAGGAAGAAAACTGTTCTCGTCTTTTTCACAAACAACATACTTTGCTAGAAACATATCACCAGCTTGTGATGCCGATTCTCGTGTTGATGAAAGCTCAAAATACTAACGTCATTTGAACCAATTTTCTTTCGTTTACATGCTTTCAATAAAGATTTAACAAATTAAAACAAAATTATTAACAGATTAAACAAAATATTTTTCCAAAACAAACAACAGATTTTTCATTATAAAATATAATAGTTCAAATATACTCTTTCTGGTAAACAGGAATGGAAAAAATTAAAGAATGCAATAATTTTAAATTATGACACCGGTTTTTTGGTTCCATTTGGTACTATGAAATATGAATTTCATAAGTTGAACCTACAAAGAATTGCAAGTATACTAATAAACAAATTGGAAAACGAATCTGTATATTGAAAATTGGCCGAGGAAATCCGTCACGGAATTAACTTCGCCAAAGTATGCGAAAAGGCATGCAAAACTAGGTTTAACTTGTAATAGTTATAATTAGTTGTAGAAAAATTGCTGCATGAATCTAGATGCAATGGATATAAGATCATTTGCATGGCTCTGGCTGCGGAAGTCTATGACCTCACACTCATATGAAGTTTACGACATTTGCTCATTACTCGCTCGTATCATCCCTTATACTGCTGAATTAATACCCTTTATTACATCATCGTTTTATAGCATACTATTATTTGACTTCCTTTACACCATTGGTCTTTGACATTTAAATTTTTGAGCTCAGGATAAATGTGTACAATCTTGTCAAAAAACAGTAAATACTCTACGTGTCATAATATGGAGGAGAACTATAAACCTTGCACGTTTTCTTCACCCCCAGAACCCATACCAAACTCTTTCAAGATTCTTAGTTGAATTGTGGATAAGGGTTCCACTGCCAACAAACGTAGTTTGAAACAGCAGAAAATTAGAAATGTTGCTCCTGATTAAGTGAAAACGCAGAATATTCTACAGTAATGAACTTACTATTTGATTTACTAGCAAAGTTGACGAAATTATAACCCCTCACCGGCTGTGCGCTTCCGCAACTAGCACAAGAGATCTAAAAAATGTATCATTATTAAAATAAATATCTTGTTTGGTTTTGCTCAGTAAGATCTGTAATTAGAAATAGTTAGGTAAATTAAGATTTTACTTTGCATTTAAATTTGTATATCAATTTTAATTAAGATCATTTTTCAATGTGTTGTAAAATAACATACGGTACATGTATGGATTTCTTGTAGTGTGTAGTTGATACTGAAACTTGTTCTTACCGTCCGGATGTAAAAGTTTCTCAAAGACATGATTCTATTATACGTTCTTACCTTTTTAATTAAAGTGCGCAATTATTAGAGCCAAATCATAATGTTCCATTCCTAAAATTAAACAAACAACTACTAGTATCAGTAGTATATATAATTTTTGATCTTTTCACAGGCAACCATTCTCCATAAATGGAATCTATAAAGAAAGAGAATTTCACAAGAGTCGTGATGAATTGCACTTCAACTTTAAAAACAAAGGATTTGTTGAAAAAAACATCGGAATATTCATGGCAAATGCAACCCGCAACACTCGGGCAGAGGATGTTAAAATTTATATTATTGTTAAATAACTACTAAACCAGGCATTTCAAGGCCGCGGGCAAGGCAACAAAATTACTAGAGCTCGCGGGCACTGCGTCCAGAGAAATTGGCGCGTGATTCAAATGTAAGGGTTGTACTACAAATTCCTTTTGATTGGAGGTACGTCACTGGATACTTGGTCCATGACAGTCTTTGAGAGACGTTACTTGACATTTATTGTCACAAATTTAGTTGCATTAATTCCAATTTTACCGGTAGCGGTAGCTCAGTGCATCAACTGATGTCACTGCAGCGCTTCTGACCGGGAGGTCGTAGGTTCCAGTCCTGACGGCGGTAGGATTTTCGACGCTAGCTTTTCAAGCTTAGGTCGAATTCACTCGCTGTCTGGAGGAGAATTCTAGCGGTCGGCTAGAATTCTCCTCCAGACCTCCTTCGGTAGTTTTAGATTTAGATTTAGATATTATTGATTTTTATTGTTAATTCTGCAATTAAGTGTAGTAACTTGGTGGCAGAATATCTTAACCTTACATGCATTAAACTTAGATTCACTAAGAAAAAGTTACAAAAAAAGTAGTTAATTAAGATAATAATAATAAATAGTACATAACATCACCACGCAAACCTTACTCCACTTCACTTCACTGCACAACACTTAACTGTGACGCATTTCTTTCGCATTCCCTTCCCTCCACTTCACTTCATAACACTACACTGCGCTGCACTACACTCCACTGCACTGCACTGCAAATGAATAATAATAAAATGATAACAATAGCAATAAAGGTAATATTAACAATACTTCTACAACTGATATTTATACTAACAATTAAGCAACTTACTTTGTAGGATATACTACTAATTTAACAGTAGAAACAACATTGATACATATAACCAAATATATAATTAACTAAAAAACTAATTTATTTTTAAACTTGCTCAAGCTTTGAGGAAAGGGTTCTAAGATAGTCGCAGGCAAACTGTTCCAGTCTCTAATTGTTCGGTTTGTAAATGAAAATTTCCCGACATCCGTTTTCTGTTTTCTTGTCTTAATTTTATGCATGTGATCCGTTCTACCGAAGTATGAAGGTTTTCCTAAACGTCGGTGTATTTCATTCCAAGCAGGATAGCCTGTATATGCTTTGTACAGAGCATAGAGTCGCAGCTTCATCCGCCTCTTTTCGAGTGATTCCCATGCACCTCTATTTTTTGATCCCCTGAAAGTAAATTTCGATGCTCTGCGCTGGACTTTTTCTAGATTACCTTGCTGCGATATTCTGTACGGGTCCCAACATACCGCGCCATATTCTAATACGGGTCGGACTAGTGACATATAAGCTAATTCTTTACCTCTAACTGTACTCTTCTTTAGGATCCGCATGACGAAATGTAAAGATCTCCAGGCTTTTCCCACAACGAAATTTACTTGATTTTCCCAGC
Source organism: Teleogryllus occipitalis (assembly GCA_011170035.1). Classification (NCBI taxonomy): domain Eukaryota; kingdom Metazoa; phylum Arthropoda; class Insecta; order Orthoptera; family Gryllidae; genus Teleogryllus; species Teleogryllus occipitalis. Next base: position 102,252 of record BLKR01001233.1, on the reverse strand, counting down.
TCAATTTACTATCTAATTGAATTCCTAAATATTTGCAAGATGTGACTGTAGGTATGACTTTGTTGTTCAATTTGTACACAGTTTCACCATAACTTCGACCCCTACCAAACGTGATGGCTTTACTTTTGGAACTATTTATTTCCATGCCATTTGTTTTTGCCCAGGAGTGTAATTTGTCTGTGTCTCGCTGCAAAATATACACGTCCTCCTCTGATTTGATAACCCGATAGATGATACAGTCATCAGCAAAGAGTCTTACGTTTGAAGCTAAATTTTTTGGCAAGTCATTCACGAAGGCGAGAAACATGAGAGGCCCAATGACACTTCCTTGTGGAATCCCTGACGTAACACTTACGGAGGTTGATAGATATCTTCCGATTCGAACCTGCTGTTTCCTATCACGTAATAGTTCATTTATCCAAGCCACCACCCTAGTGTCTATACCCGAATCTATTAATTTATTTACAAGACGATCGTGAGGAACAACATCAAAAGCTTTGGCAAAATCTATTACTATTGCGTCTACCCTTCCACCTTTATCAATTTCGTCGGTTAGATCTTGTAAAAGTGAGACAAGCTGACTCTCGCAGGAAAACCCGTTTCGGAAGCCGTGCTGACCTTGATAAAGCCATTCCTTGCCCTCCCATTCTTTCCGGATGTAGTTAGTAATTAGTTGTTCCATGAGTTTGCATACGACTGACGTGAGACTTATCGGCCTATAGTTACTAAGTGCCGTTTTATCGCCACTTTTAAAAACAGGTACTACGAGTGCTAACTTCCAATCTTCCGGTACGCAGGCGTTATTGATAGAAATATTAAATAACCTAATTAGGTACGGTAAAATAGCCTCTCCACTTAATTTAATAATGTCCGTGGAAATAGAATCTGGGCCTCGAGATTTTCCGCTTTTCATTAATTTTATTCTTTTCCGTAGAGTACATACATCGACCTGAAATATATTTCTATCTGATAACGTTGGTATCTGTGTACAGTCAGTTTTCTGCTTAAAAACCGAAGCGAAATATGCATTAAAAGCGTTTGCTTTTTCTCTATCGTCAGTTATTGGCAAATTATTAATACGAAGAACTGGAATTTCGTCTTTGTTTCCCTTCCTTCTACGAACATACTTAAAAAATTCCGACCAATTATTGCCATCCGCATTAAGAATATATTTTAAATGACGTTCCTCCGCGATTTTCTTTTCTTTCTCTAAGTCTTTTGAATAACTTCGAAATAATGCCATGTGGTTGCCACTAATGTGCCTGTTACTAAACGCCTTTCTGGTTTTTCTTTTCATACGTCTAATCTTTGCATTATAATATTCTGGGTCGTGATTTCTTTTTAACAATTTACATGGAACAAATGTCTGCACGGCATTTTCAAGAATGTTTTTAAATTTTTGCCATACTTCTTCTATCCCCCCTCCCGTTCTAAGAAACTCATTGTACTGTTCCCTTAAGTAATTTTGAAGCCCTTCTACATTGGTTTTCCTGTATTGCCTCACTAGAATCCCGGTGTTAATACTTTTCCTTAAACTACTTAAGTCTAGGTCGACAAGAACTGCTTTATGGTCACTTATACCTTCTATAACGTCGCACGATAAGAATAAGTCTTTCGGACTAACAAGGCAAATATCTAGAAGCGCGTCCTGGCGAGTCGGCTGGTCTACTACCTGCGCTAATCCGTTGTCCCAGACCAGTCTATTGACAAGTTGCTGCACGTGTCCATCGCATACGCACCCTTTCCAAATTGTGTCTGGAAGATTTAAATCTCCGGCAATAACTACGGGATGGCTACGTATATTTTTTGTTCTTTCGTGTATCGCGTCTAAGATTTCGTAATTACTAGCCGGTGGCCGATAGCAAGCAATTATTTCTAAGTTATTTCCTGAACAGTAAATTTCCAACCCCGTCATTTCAGAAACATTATCGACCCAATTTGATACGACATTTAAAGTGTTTTTCACACAAATGAATACTCCGCCGCCTCTAGTTCCGCGATCTCTCCTAAACGTAAAATAATCAGACCGAAAAATCAGACCGAATAATCAGACCGAATATAACGAGAAAGTCTGTGCCATTCTGTAGCACCTCTAGTTAAGATAAAGATAGCAATTGTTTTAGGGCCATAATACCTTGTGAGAATGAATATAATATTAAAATGAGTTGTTTTGGTAATGTTTGAAACCCTGAAGTATAATCTATTACTAAAGATTCAGTGCCGAAAAACAGCAAAAGAAACAGAAAATGTGTGGAAGCAATTTCAAGAATTTTGCGAAGAAAGAAAATACAAATGGAGAGCACAAACTACAAATGAAGAAATTACACATATTTTAGGGAATTAATATGTGAATATTAGAGAACAAAGAATATTCTATCAAAAATGTGTGGAACGTTACTACCAAATTATGCAGAAAAATACTTTAATGGGTACACACATGGTGTTTAATCCATTCGAATTTGACGAATCGCACTGCTAATTCAGCTTGTACATCTTCCATTTCAAATACAACCACGTAATGCCAAGACATGGCGAACTCAACTTCCTACAACTTTAATAACAGTGTTTTTAATCAATGTTCTTGTAAGTAGCTTTGTTATAATTGTTTTTTGAAAGTTTTATAACCATAAAATCGAAACATATTTGAAATCATTTTGTTTTAAATTGTTTTTATGTAATTTATTTATTGTTTCTTTGAAATTACAATGTTCAGTTAACAAGTAAAACTTTGTAATTGTGCAATGACTTAATCTAATTAACTTAATCTAATTTAAAATTGTACTTAACTAATCTTAATACAGGGAGAGGAAACAAATAGCACCTCAGTAGAATTATTCAATATTTGCAAATATATGGAGGAAGGAATGGAGAGGGAATCTGTTAATAATTCTGGTTTTGTATCTGGGATCTTTTCCGTGTTTGTAGTGAGATGATGCCTTTATGAAGGTTAAATTTGTGCAAAAGTTGTTTGATAGGTATATTATTTGGTGAGCGATTTCATTTATGTTTAGATCATGATGTAGTGGTTTATTACTAATAAATCATGGAGCTCTTGTTATTAATCTTAAATATTTGTTTTGAAATATTTGCATTTTGTTGAGATTGGTTTTGGCGACATTGGTCCAGATCGGACATGCGTATAATAGTGTTGGGCGAATAAGTGATTTGTATAGCAGTAGTGCATTTGTCAGTGAGAGATGGTTGTATGAGTTTAGTAAAGGTGGATTAGTTTGGTTTTTGCATGTTGTGCTTTTATCTCAACGTGTTGTTTCCTGTTAAGTTTAGTGTCTACATTGAATCCAAGATATTTTATTGTTTTCGTGATTGGGGTCCAATTTATGTCATTATTATTTGTGAGAAGCGGGAGTGGATATGCAAAGGTTTTTAATGAGAAGATCTTTGCTGCTGATTTTCAGGGATTTTATTTAATATGCCCTATTTGTTATTAGATTTAGATGCTGTTGGAGCAGGAATTGGTGAGTTTGTAATGAAGTGCCGGAGATATATCATGCAGTGTTATCAGCGAATTTGGTAAATGAAATACAGGATGGATATTCCCATCAAGCCAAATACATGATGGGAAGTAGGAATGTCTGCAGGGTAGAGAGATTAAACAGAGTTGGCGATAGCGGCGAACCCCAGCGGCAACTTGTCTGGGGTTACAACACTGACCTACTGTTACTGAGAAAGTTCTGTTAGCTATGAAATTTTTGATGACTTGAATTAAATATTTTGGTGTACCAATTTGGACTAGTTTGAAGTAAAGGGCTGGTTGCCATATTCTGTCGAATGCTTGTGACACATCCAGAAATACAATCGTGGTGTGATATCCCTTTTGGAAAGCAGAGTGGATGTGTTTAGTTAGTCTCAGTCGTTGAGTGACGGGGTATGAAACCGAACTGATGAGGTGGTATTGAGTTTGTTTTATTTAGGTTTAGTCTGACGAGCATTAATTTTTCTAAAATTTTTGACACAATAGATAAAAAACTGATAGGTCTTTAATTTTCTGCACATGATTGATTTTTATTTGGTTTTGCAATTGGATGTATTATTGAATGTTTCAATGATTGGGGATAATAACCTGTTCTTAGTATGGAGTTGTATATATTATTTAAAAATGCGATGGCATAGTTCGGTAATCTTTGGAGAATAGCAGTATTATTTCGGCCATGTCCTGGAGATTTTTTAGGCATTATTTTTATAATTTGTTTAATTTCATAAGGAGAAATGGATGTAATTCTGTGAGGAACGTTGTATAGAGGAGCGTTTGGAAATTTTAAAATTTTATTATGTTTGGCATTTTTATGGAGTCATTGGGTGTGAATGTGCTGGCAATATGGGCTGCTAGAATTTCGGCTTTCTCCATGGGTGAATATTTTTTTCATTACCCGTTGACGCTGGAGGAATGCTGTTCTTTTTCCTTAGAATTTGTTTTGTGAATTGCCACAGAGAATTACTTTTAGTATTGAGTCCTTCAATAAATTGATTATATTTTTCTTGGTTCTGTTTACTTATTTCCGTTTTGCAGATATTAGTTAGATGATTTAGTTCTTTTTTTAGTTCTGGTATTTTTGAGTGTTCCAAAGTCTTCTGGTTTTATTTTTAACGTTTATTAATTCTGTTATATTGGGAGGTAATACTTTTCTTAGTTTCTTTCTGATTTCTAATATTGTTGTATTTTGAGAGTCATTGACTGTTTTTGTTATTATATTATTTAGTTCATTGATTGCTTGATTAATTTCAATAGAAGAATTAAGGATTTGAAATTTTGGTATTGATTTTTAAACAGTTTTAAAAATAATTCCAGTTTATATCGTAAGTGCCCAGCGTGGGAGGAGGAGAGGATGGAGATTTTCTTAGTTTAGATGTTATAACAACCGGGATATGGTCCGAGTTTAATTCATGGTGAACTGTAGAGTAGAATAGTTTGTTACTTCTATATCTAATATGTCTGGATTTTTGTGGGAATCATAGGGGAAATGGGTTGGTTCTGCGGGCGTTAGTATGTTAAGCTGTAATGTGTTTTTTATTCTGTTTAGGTATTCGCCGGCCGGGTTTGTGGACCGACATCCCCATGCAGAATGCTTTGAATTCAGATCTCCTGCTATGATAAATGGATTCAAGTAATTTATTGATTCCTAGAAGGTGATAATTTTGCGCTTTGTTTTGTCTGCAGATAGAGGTTATGTAATTTTGCTATTATTTTTATTCCACGGTCGGGTGCATGGTGGAAATAAGATATCTTATTTCCACCATGGTCGGGTGTGTATCTTTTGTTTGAAATCGTTTGAGTGCAAAATGTTGCAGCAAAGGTTTGGTTCGACGTCGAATGGCCAAATAGAGGAAATTATTAGTAAATCCAAACCAAATAACACACTCAACAGCAGGAAATATATTTTGAATCAGTTTGAGAAATTTTGTGAGGAAAGGAAATATAAATTAACCGCGAGTAATACAAATCAGGAAATATCAAATATCTTAAAAGATTGGAGCATGAATATGAGAAAAGTGAATAGTGAAGAATATAAAGAATATTCCGTGAAAACGATATGGAACGTGACTGCGAAAATGATACAAGAGAAATTTTTCAAAGAATTCTATAGAAATATTAACCCCTTTACAGATATGGAATTTCAAGTTGCTAGAGAGGCAAAGAGAAAGTTGCTACAAAACATTCCGGAGAAACGAAAGGTTAGTGCAGTAGCTCTTAAATCTCAAGAGTACCAATTAATGATTGATACGTGTGAAGAAAATACGCCAGAAGGGTTGCATATAAAGTTCTTTCTTGCCGCCTCACTAGAATTAACGTGGCGTGGTGGAGAAGCGGCAAAATGTTTAGTCTATTATTTCCAAACGGAATTAGGTCATGATGGTAAAGAAACCGGTAGAATATCCTATAATCCCGTACTTTCCAAGACTTGTCAAGGAGGCGATGGAAAGCTTACAGAGACGAAATGGTTGACACCAAATGAAGAATCGCCTTCTACATGCCCGGTAAGATTATACAAACTTTTGGCAGAAAAACGCACAGGTAACATTAAAACTGATCGATTTTTTGTCACACCTATCCCTTCCTATCGAAAGTCAGGTATTTGGTACAAGAACTGCCCTGTTGGGGAAAATCAGTTGTCTACGTGGAGGAAAACGTACGCAGCTTAAGTTGGATTTGACACACACACAAACACACACACACACACACACACACACACACACACACACACAAACAGAAAATAACTAATCATTCTTGTCGTTCAACTGCAGTTTTTGAAATGCTCCAAGTTGGCATACAAGAGCAAGAAATAATAAAAATTACAGGACACTCCAACACATCGTCACTCGAGACATATCTCCAAATGAATGAGGAACACCATTATTCAAGTATTAATAAATTAAGACATAGTAGCGCTTGAAATTAAACATCGTACTTAAAAATAAGCGAATAAAACACGTTTCCTTCGAATTTAAACTTTAAAGATTGTGTATTCAATAACTGTGTTTTCAAGTAATTTCGCTCTTAGTTTGTCTTATGTTTATTTTGTTGTTTATAATTGCCCTTATGTATGTATTTCTGTTCGATGTAAAAATATTTTAATAAAAAATGTTAATTATTAATAGTACATTATATTTATGAAATTTCATTTGTGAAATAGTCTTAGTAAATTTCACTCGTGGTTTGGAAATTTTCGAGACAATTTCCAAACCACTCGTGGAAATACCTTCGATAATTTACTCTTTGAGTGAAATTAGGAATATTGTTTGTAGTGGGCAAGAATGGAAAGTTCGTTGTGTCATGAATAGGTGGTGGCGTGCGTGATTGATCTGCGAGACGATCTAGAGTTAACATTATTGCTGTTACTTTCGATTATTTTCCTATAATATGTACATTCGTTTGACCTTAGGTCAGCCCTGTGCTTCCCCATGCAATTCTTGCACGTAGGAGTTCATTTCTTTGATAGACAGCTGGCTGACAGGTGATTTTTTTCACAGAACACACGAAACTTGGTCGTTACTGTTTCTTTTGCACAGAAACTAAAGTACGTAACGAAATTAAAATCCGAATCGCGGCGAAGAAATCTATTGACTAGTAACGAAACCGCCTCTGTAACGAATCTTTACTGCAGCTGGGAATTTAGTTTCGTTACAGGAAGGAAACTATATTATCATGGGAGTTTAGTTTCTATCCAAGAGTTTTATTCAGATTCATTTTCATTATTTGCAATTCATGACGTCACAAAAAAGGTTTAGCTTCACTCCCAGTTGGCTGCTTCCCACGCACATTAACCCCTTCACCTGCCCGTTTCCGTCTCCCGGGCGCCCCTGTCTCTACAAGCGTTTCTTGGAAAAACCCTTGTTATCCCCTCCCCATTGAGAGATTTCTTTTAAATAGCAGAGTTATGCCCTTGACTCTCGCTGTTCTGTCTGTACCGGGTCTCTAAGCCGCCACAGAATCGGTATTGCAGTTTGCCCATCTGAATTTATTTATCTATCTATTCTGTGTATTTTATTTCACCTTAGAATAATAATGGATGTCATTCCAAATCAATTTTCTCATTTTACCGCTTTTAACAATTATTTTACTTAATATACTTGTTATTTCATGTATTCATTCTTCAAAATTATGTTTATATTTTCTCATTTTATAATTCTATTTTAGTACATTGTGCTTAGATTATATTTTTCACTGAAATTCATAAATAATATTCAATAATACACAAAAAAATTTATTGTAATTTATTTTTGTAGCACTGAATATGGCCGCTATGTAACCTAAGAAGCCCTGATCACATAAACACGACAAAATAACGCCTCAGATCTACTTCTTCTTCAAACACCACATCATTTCCTACCATTATTTGTTTTTCAGTGATAAGAGAGAAATGGGAATCTGATTGCAACGTCGGGGACGCAGAAAATTTTGACGATTATCTTTCACTCGAATTGCTGTAGAATTCACTCGTTATAGCTTTTTAGAATCAAAGTTTTGAAATAAAATTTAATCCTCATTTTAACCCTCAACGTAAATTACATTTTACAGTTAAGCAACTACTGAAACTTTTTGTGATCAATTTATCACTTTTTGTTATCACGAGAAAACTATAATTTCAATCTATTTTAATCTCCACCTCTTTGCACGCCAAAACATGATCGATATCGATTTTAATGTTTGCAATTGTCATGAATTTTAAGTCCAAATAAGCAGTTGCCCCTGACTCCAAAGACCGCAGATAAGCGATCGCAGTGTAACATCAGGACATCGGAAATGGAAGACAGCATATAGTAGGTGACCATTGGTTCATCTGCGAGATCAGCTACTACGGAAGTTTCAGTGATTGCTAGATATGAAATTTTTTCAACCCCAAAGTTAAGTTAATATAACAACTTTACTTATTATAAGAGGCATTTTATTAATGCTGTAATCGAAGGCTTCTGGAGTGGGAGCTAAGCCTGAGGATCGTTAAGTTATTTCTCCTGTCGTATATGCTGATGTTATTCAATTTCTTACATAAGGAAAACACATTCAGGAATAGCCTCTTTTTGTGATACATGTATGACAGAACATCTGTTCCTAGCTTAAAAACAGTTCGGCATTTGTTAAAATTGATTGCTTTGAAAATTACGAATATACTATATTTTTATATTTGTAAGAGTGTTTAATTATTAAGTCTAGTATTCTTATACAGGTTTATAATATAATTATAGTTACTCAGAATGTTCGTTCACGCAGGAAAATAACGCAGGGTAGAGAATTGAAATAATATTTAAATGTAAAAAGAGTTTGGTTGTTCCTTTATTGGGTTCTAAGAAACACCAACAGTCATTACTTTGAATTTTCTCAAAGAAAATTAAAGGAGCACGCGTTTATTAAGAGAATTATTATCTCAATTCGTGTGAGACAGAGCCAAGTTTATTGAGAAACTAAGTCACTTGTTATTTTCAGATGCCGTAAGCATTCCAAACCACATAAGAATTGCAAATTTTAATTGTTGCTGACCAAGAATTTTCTGATTCGCTTTCCTTCCGAAGAAAAACATTTCTAAAGTAGACGAAATAATTTCCTTGACAACTTCGCATTATCTGGAAGCAGAGAGTAGCCGCTTTCGAGCTCCACCGGCCTTTTCAGAATGCGAGCGAAGATAGCGCCTCGCTGAAGCGGTTTCCCTTAGTCGATTATAAGGTAGTTCAAGTTGTGCGATATTCGCTTAACACCTATAACTAGGGTCCGCCCTGCTCCTAATTACATCTGCAGCGCCGCTGCGCGAGCAACTTTTGCTTCTAAATATCCAGCCAACTTCTTTAATCCCGCGGAACCGCTAAATGAGAATAAAGTTTCCTTCCCACAGTCGCGCTGCAGGTAGAGCCTCCGCGTTCGCGAAGGTAGGCCGCTCCCCCACAGCCATCGCAGCCTCCCCCGTCTCTTCCGCTTCCTCCGTGCCACAGCAGCCACTATGTCATCCGACGCCATTGCCACCTCCTCGCCACAACCGCCTCCGCCTCACCTGCTCCCAACTCCCGCCGCCTCCGTCACTTCCAACGCCTCCGATGCTCTCGACACATAACGTGCCCGCCTCCTACCACGTCCCCGAAGCTTTAGAAGTCCCCACCCCTTGTATGTCTCCGTCGCCTACGCTGTCCTCACTGCGGTCGATGTCCCAGCCGTCTCCGATGTCCCCGCACCCTACGACGTCCCACTCGCGTTCCAGTTCCCCGCCGCCTTTAATGCCCTCCTGTCACCGACGTCCCCGCCTCACTCAATGTTCCTCGCTACGCTCGCACCAACAAACCCCATCGCCGCCATCGCCTTCCAACGCCCCTGCCGCTCTGTCTCTTCCACATCCTGGAAGAACCCGACACCCCTCGCCACCACAATCAGGCTGCTGCCCTCGCCAAAGAAGGCATCCAAGGCTCCTCGCCGCCCCGAACGCCCCCGACGCCCTCCACGGCCGCACAGCTCTACACGCAATCGACTAACAAACTCTGGACGCTTACCCTCCGGCGCTGCCATCGCTTCTGCTCAAATTTCACTTGAAGTGTGTTTTCTGCTAATTACATTATATTATGCCGCTCTTGCAGTCAGACACGTTCGTCATGCCCATTGTCTCCTGCCGTCACCCTGCCTGATTTTCTTCACAACCCAGCTGCCCCCTGTCTCTTCAATGCGTTCGTCACAGCCACTATCCAACTCTACTATCGCTATCGCCACCTGAAACTTTTTACATCTTTCCGATTACTTTTGGTGCCGTCTTCAACCTCGGAGTCTGCGCGGTATCTGAGCGCTCGTCAGCAACTTCAATGTCACTTCAATGAAATCGCGCGGGCGAAGAGGCGGGCGAGCGTTGGGGCGATGGACGGCCAAAGACCATCGCACGCCATTCAACGCCCCCAAACAAGGCGCCGATACCCAAAATCACCCGCGCTTTTTCACTCGCCCAACGCACCCACATGCATGAAATGCCTTCTGAATCACCTGCCTTTTTCCACCTCGGCTCGTACTACCCACTCTCCGAAGCTAACAACCTCTATCGCCTCCTTTTCACTTCTCATCCTTGTGGGAATTCGGATTTGATGTTGTCGACGTTCTTATGAGAAGAAATAAGAGAGGTCATATTCGTCAACATATTATTTTTATTAAGATAGCCAACTTTCGATAGCTTTTCCGTTTTCATCAGTCTACAAGGTACGGAAAAATATAACAAAATTACATATAACATACAAAATAAGATAGAAAATTAAATTACAATTAATAGATACATTTAAATTTTAGTTACAGATAACAGATAAAATTGCGAAAATTGAAATGCGGCGGGGGTGAGGGGGGAATTAATACAATTTTGAGTGTTAGTTACAGATGGCATTTTTATCTGCCATCTGTTTTATCTGCCATTTTATCGGCAAAGCTGTCGAAAGCAGGCTATCTTAATAAAAAGAATATCTTGAAGAAGATGACCTCTTTTATTTCTTCTCACTTCTCATTCTGCCAAACCCCTCGATTGCCTCTGCATTGCTTCATCCTTTCCTAAAGCATGTGGAATTTCTCTACATCGCATTTTCGCTCTCTACCTTTTCTCATATTTTCCAACATCGTTTCTTCTTCCCTTCCTCAGCTCGTCATTTCCTACTTTGCCATACCCTTTCCTGTCTTCCCCACCCTATCCCCTTCGCTCCTTCTCTCTCCATTCCTCTCGACTCTTCTTTCTTTCTCCTCCCCTTCTGGCTATTGCCTCTTTGCCCTGCGGTGCGTTCACTCACTGCCCAGATTTTCCTTCTCCGCCTTCCTTCCCTGCCTTGCACCTCGCCTGAATTCTCCTTCCAAGTCCCCACCCCTCGCAGCGAATTGACTCCCCGGCGCGCGCCGGCCGCCTGCAGGGCTGCCGCTTTGAAAACATGCGCGCCGCATAGTAAATTCTAGACGGCAAGAAATTTGAATTGCGGTCGGCAGCGGGAGCGGGCGGTGATGAAAGAGATAAGAGAAAATGGAACAGGATACCGTATTAATATCATCACTAAGGCAACGAGTAGGGGATTTAGAAGGAATCTCACGGGCGTCAAAACAGGTGCGAAATGTGCAAACACAAGAAAATTACTGGTATATTTCTAACTTTGCTTTAATCTAGTGATGGTCGCGTCAACGGTTTGCATAAATGACTTACATAAATGACCACTTACAGAAATGAATAAATAATTCATATTTTCATAAATACCTAGAGAATTTAAGCATCTTGGGGAATTGATAACCTTCGTCCCAAAAAGGGATATGGCACAAAAAGATCATCCATGTGTTACTTTTGCTTTTGAAGTTTTTGGAGCCAAAACATTTTCAGATACAGTGAATCCATAAAATGTGAAAAATAAGGATATGCTTATAATGTATCACAAAACCGAAGGGCGAAAATAATCTTAGAATATAATAAGTCCCATAGTGTTGATTAAGTCCATGAAACTTCCCAATTTGAACAAAAAGTTATAGAGAGTTGTATAATATCTCAGTTGTGTCCCACTACAGAAGAAATATTAGCATTGTTTGTATGCGTTGTTGTCAAATACACTAGCAAATATGGATGTGGGGAATCAGTAATTGGTGAAAAGGGAGGCGTGCGGAGGACTAGGTCCAAGAATGAGGCAGATAAAGAGAACAAGGACTAGAAAGGAGGCAACAGTGGAAAGGAACGAAAAAGGGGGAAGGGCAGGTGCGGAGGTAGCGGTGGAATCCGGGGTGGGAAGTAGGCGGGAGCAGAAGTGATGGAGTGAAGGAGGGCCCAAAGGAACCGTAAGGGAGGGTTTTAAGCAGGTTTGCGATATTTGGAGCTGGGTTGGAGTGGGTTTTGGACGTGGATGAAGCGAGGTTGAGCGGGGTTGGAAAGGAGTTTGAGCGGGGTTCAGTAGGCAGCGGGCTTGTAGGGAGTTTAGAGCGGAATTGGAAGAGGCTTGGAGCAGAGTTGCTGAGGGGATTGGAAACGTACTGGCACGGAAATGGAGAGAGGTTAGGGCGGGGTTGTGGCGGAGTGCGGGTAGTACTGGAGGAAGATCCGAGCGAGATTGCTGCGGGGTTGGAACAGGAATGGCACGGAGTTAGAAGGTAGTTGGAGTTCGTTTGGAGAGGGGTTGAGGCGTGATTAGAGCGAGGTTATAATGGGTTTGGAGCGGGATTGGAGGGCAGCCTTGAAACGAGGGCTTGAATTGGAACTGAAATGGGGCGGCAGTTGAGATGTGAGCGACAGTGGGGGTGCGGATAGCGTTTTTTTGTTATTTTTTTTAAATATTATTTATTCTTCTTGCTCGACATACAAATGTCTTCCAAGGGTGTGTACAATTTTAAATACGCATAGCGGTGACATTAGGTAACTGTATCCTCGCGCTCCCTCTGACGCTTAGAGGGGCGCGGGATGGGGCGATACACAAAGACAGCGAGATATAGATGGGGAGTTTTACGAATCAAATGGCTGCTGTGGGTGCGGGCAACTTGCGAGGCACACCGACACTCTGCCTCCGCGCGCGCAACCCTCATCTCCACACCCACCTCAGTTCCATCCCCTGCCACGCCACTCATCTCAGCGAGCTATTTATATAGTATTAATGATATAATAAAAATAACAATAAACGTCCAGGTCATTCGAAAGATTGGAATGTGCTAGACACTGCGACATTAGGCAGAAAGAACGTTATGTAATGCTGGGCGAAAAAAATAAGTTTCGACAGAAAATTCTTAATACTGAGCCCTGGTAATGAAAAAGTGAGTAAATACAGTTGATACATTTATAAACAAAATCCTCTGACACGTGGTGTGGGCAGAATCTAGGTTTTGTGGGTCCTTGATGGCGAAAAATCGATTGACGGCAAAACGTCTGTCTGTCTTTGAACAATAATAGCGCTTAAATCGTTCAGCTGATTTTTTCCAAAACTGATATTCCCCAATTGATCTGACTGATGTCGCAGCCCTTTGAATTTGAAACCGATATTTTAATTTAGGAGCTACTTTACATGAAGTCCCTGGGACCTTTCCCAAGTTATGTACAAAATTAATCCATCGTTTTTATTAAAGTTTGTTGTTGGATAGTCTGAAGGACGTGCAAGAATAGTGCAGGTCTCATGTTAGTTGAAAAACTTAATTTTCCGAAAATTGCAAAAGTTCAAAATTTTTTTGTAGCCTCCCTACAACTAAAATATTGAAGATAGAGATTTTCCCCTTAATGTAATCTGTTCCTTAAAGATGGATTTTGAAACTTCTTTCACTCTTTCCCCTCTTTCCTTTCCCCTCTCTCTTTTCTTCTCATCCTTATCTCTCTTTTCCCCTCTCACTTTTCTCCTCTCTCTTTCTCCTTTCTCTTTCCTTCTTTCTTTGTTCCTTTCTCTTTTCTCCTTTCTCAGCTCTTCCCTTCTCTTTTCTCCTTTCTCTTTTCTCCTTTCTCAGGTCCTCCCGAAGATCGTACGTGTGGTTTTAGGCACTAGTAGTGTTCACAGATGGACGCACGAACGGACGTTTTGAAAAAAACACTTTTTCAGTATCAGGGGATCCCAAAACGTGTATTTCAGTTTAAATCTCAAAATCGATTTTCCGCAGTATTACATAACTTCCTCTATACTACGTACTCCCACATATACGTATGGATACGAGAAAGTAAAGAAAATATTTCAGGGTAATCTGGGTTAACGTCAATTGCTCTCCATCACTATCGCTAATAGTAACACTCTACAGCAATTCCTAGTCATTGTAACATGATCGAGTAAATAACTTTCTTCAGTTGCACGGTACTTGCATACGTTTAAGGAATATATGTTCTCACGTCTATGGTAATGATCTCTTTATTAACTAATCTGTGGACAAACTGTTACGAATTCCGTGTCAGATCGGAATGTCTTTGCATGAACCTACCTGAGATACTGTCTTTATTATCAATTATTTTTCTTGGCTCTGGAATAAAATATGTGAAGTCTAAAAGATGTGCGTACAGCATCATGCAACTTTGTCAATTTTTTAAAATTCCCTTACTTGCAGAAATTTATTACATTTGTTGGTGATTATTTAGTATTAATGCCTTATCGATAGCATATGCGAATAATCCTCTTTTGCAAGAAACATAAGTAAACACAGCACTAATTTGCTTTTAAAAGTGAATAAAATGAGTACGGAACACAAAACATAACACACAGAAAGCAATGTTGTAATATTTAGAATGCATAAGCAGCTTTTTCTTACAGTACTTAATTTTAAAATACCTTCAGAAAGAAATTTTCTTTTGTGAGATCTATGTCTTTCCTTTCGTATTATTTTCACGGAGTCTTCCATTCAATTTAGCAGTCTTGCGTCTGTTTCGTCTCTTTCTTACGGGCAAGCGCAGGGGGCTGGGGGTGTCCGTAAACCTCACGGCCGATCTCATTTCCTCCGAGACCTCTCCTCGAGGCGGGCTGCTTCCTGGCCCCCGCCCCCCCCCCCCGCGGCACAAGCGGAATTGCCTCGAAAGACCTTTTGCCGATTGAAGCCAAACAAGCTGACGGAATGAATGAAAATATACTACGAATAGAAAAAGCGCCACATTGGAGGAACCATTCAAATTGCAGACTACGTCTCCTTCGCAGACGTCTAGTTTATTTGCGACACGAGGAGAACTACTTATAAGTTTTAATGTAAGGTCAATAAGAGGTTCTGGACTTGGAAGTAGCTTTCCAAGTGTCGCGGTTTGGCAACCAGTTTTTTTTGTTTTAATTTTTTATTTTTTGAGGTGACACATATTAACTTTTACATTTGACACACACTTGCGGACTTATAAATATTTGGAAGTATACGTATTTCGTATGGAAAATGTTTTATGGGACTTTTACTATAGCACAGGTTCTTTCTACATTTTCTTTAGCAGCACGAACGTTAGCCGCGAAATACCTTCTCTGAATTCTTTTAATATATACGTAGATTAAACTCGCTACAGCTAATCTATCACTAAAATACATATTTATTATATATTTCATATTTCTAGGTCATTGAAATCTGCCTATTTAATCACTATTAATACGATTATTATTAATGGTGGCTTAATGTAATTCTCTTTGTTTCATTAAAGAGTTTTCATCAGTCATTTACGTATGTGTAAGTTATTAATATCTCTAAGATTATATATGATTAGTGATCCACAAAATAACTTCATGAATCCCAAATATTCCACTTCTCAAGGTTAAGAACCCATTACTTACACCGGAAGAAAGATGTGATCATTTTTTTCATGAAGTTAAAGCGATATTCAAGTGAACATGTATGGTGTTGGTATTGTATGAACCTTTCTATCATTAGGTTTCAACGAAATTTTGGTCAATCCAGACAATACTTATTGGTAAACGACATTAGGTTCTAAATACGTTAATTCTAATGAAACTTGTAGTGATGTTTCACTACTTGTTACGTTTTTCGTTACCTTAATCTGGAGTTCTCATTTCTTTTAAATTGATTTTAGTGCTTACCATGTCAATTTCCAGAAAGTATGACCACACGGTATGGAGAAAGAGCCTTGCCTTATAGAAAAATTGAGAGAAAATATTCTAATTTGCTTAGAAGACAATTGAATCAAAGTTCAACCTTCAGCAGTATTTTTTTTTACAATAATGTTGGTGGTTACATTTTAGATCGTAGTATACAATGTATTCTACATCACGTATTACCAGAATGTTATAAGCAATGCTAGAAACCCAAATTTCGAATTACTGCAGTTTATATCGAGCATTCATATTCCATAATAACTATTTTCACAGATAGAAACTAACAAATTTATCCCCTAAGTAATCAATTAGAAAAGCGTAATTTAAACTTATGACGTATATAGAGTTATAAAGGAGCATTTCTTTACCGTCGCAAATCTGCACATTAAATATTACTTTTACAGGAAGAGCGATTTACTTCAACGGGCAAGTTCCCATCCCATCTAGAGGGAGAATCCTTTTCTAGATTCATTGCTATCTTCCACCCCCGCACATTCTCTGCAACTGTGATTGGGATTATTCAATTTTGTCTTTCCTCATCGATCTCTGCGGCTTGGCCTAGGAAGGTACGTAGTACTGTACTAGAAACAAAAATTGATCGCGGCCGTCTGCGGATAAGTTCAGCTTTTGCACGGCTTGGCCAGTCCTTGTCATGACGAAACGTCGCAGGCGGAGCCTCACAAACCATCGTAGCCAATCTCAACGCAGGGGGGAGTGCCCTAATAAAATTACGTCGTACAACATGGCGGGCGCCGCTAGTTCAGATGTGGAAGTATTTTCAAATAAAAAAATACATGGAAGAAACACTTGTATGAACATGAAAGTAAATTCATTGAAATATATATGAACACATAGCACTTAATCACTGTTAACACAAATCTTTTTGAAGAAATTATATTGATATCAGATAAAATAACACTAAATTTAGAACAATTACGTTCTTATACACATTTAAATTCCAATATTCTTGCCCAAACACAATTTATGAACTTTATCAAATGACCAGTTTACTACAGAATTTTGCGATAAGAAAAACGATTATAATTGCATATTTTCAATTGTTCATATGTATATTACATTTTCAAAAATGCAAAATACGGTCTTTCTCGAATCGTTCGGACTGCTAGGGAACCATTTCAATAAAAGAAAGTAAAATTCAAAGACCAACTGTATATTTATCATTAAAGTAACAATTAAACCAGATATTAAGCAATTAATTTGCATCTCATGTAAAAATTGTTATTTTGCTATCATCAAATCAGGGACAATTTGGGGACACTTCCCGGCAGGAATAGCGCACATTTAGGAATTGTTTATAAAATTGTTAATTGTTGCAAAATTGTTAATTCACAGTTTTCGTGCTTTTGGACATCAGAGAACCCTTCCCAATTTAGAATTGCAAAATTTGGAAATTGTTTTAAAATTTTTCAAACAAAACTTATTGCTCTTTTAGAATTGCCTTTAAACGAGATGTAAAATTCTGCAATCCGATTAGCGCTTTCTCTTTCGTTTTCGAGATACGGAATTGTTTACAAGAAATTAGCATGTCATGACAACTATTTTTTTGGCAGTTCCCACGCTAAGTTTTTTTTCTATAAACCGTTTTGCAACGGCTCGCTTAGTCTATCCGGCAAATACATTTGAAGTTCCTAACAGGGGTGGAGGGGAAAAGCGGCCACAA
This sequence comes from Teleogryllus occipitalis, assembly GCA_011170035.1. Lineage (NCBI taxonomy): Eukaryota > Metazoa > Arthropoda > Insecta > Orthoptera > Gryllidae > Teleogryllus > Teleogryllus occipitalis. The sequence goes on along the minus strand of BLKR01001233.1, from coordinate 84,611 downwards.
CGCTTGTATATATTGCCACGAAAATTGTTGCTTGTTAGACATTCCTAGTTTTCAGCTCTCTAATTTTTCATTTTATTCTAAATAATTTAAGTTCCATTTGTTCAACAATTACACCATAAATTTTAAAATACTAATCGAGTCGGCTACCGAACGATCTTCAACTTGGGAGCAAGAAAGAGTTATCAATTAGCTTCCAGAAATACCGTCCTTCCTCCACACGTTTCAAGGTGAAATAGGCTGAGCCTGTAAGCGAAAATAGTAAAACTCGCTTTCCCTCGAGAAAGCCTTTATCCACCTTCTTAGGAAGCCAATTCTTTATACATGAAATTGTGGAAAATTTTTCAAATTAAATATACAAGAAAACAATAACTTTGCATTAATTGTCTTCACGTATAAATATAGACATTAAAGCTTCCGGCTCCTCAGTATTCACACGTTCCAAATACGAAATGCATTGTTATAACATTCACAATTTCATTCTAACCAGCAAGTCTGCTGCCTTTAGAAGCAGACAGCATCAGCATGAAATATGAGATAAAGTAATAATACTATTATAATATAGTATTGACATGTGTTTATTTATGGACATTTGTAATTGAAGGAATGTGAACTTACGTATGCAGTTAAGTAAATTTCAATGAAGGTGCAAAGTTTGCAAATAAACATGTTTTTAAAATTCAATTATTCCAAGTTCAGAACAATTCCTAGAAGCATTCTTTTCCATTCGACACTATAACACCAATGCTTTTTGACACTACCATGGCAAACTTCAGTGACATGACACTACCCACTGAATCTAAGTGGATTGTTTGAGGTCATCGCGTCGCGTCGCTTATCGCGTCAAAATCATGGAAGTTTACACGGCTTCGAAATACGTATACGCCGAGGTCATCTAAATGAAACACAGAAAATATCTGAGCATATAAAAGAATCAGTAAATAGGAGAAACCGTAAATAGTACAATATCAGATGTTTCAAATTGGTTCCGAAATAACAAATTAATAGTAAACGAAAAGAAAACGGTTTTAATGCAGTTTTCCATTTCAAATAAAAAATTCTGTGCTCCATTGAAAATGAACGGTGTACCATTGACTGATGTTAAGGCAACAACATTTTTAGGTCTCTCAATTCAGTCAAACCTTAAATGGAACGTCCATTTAAATGGATTGAACACAAAATTAAGTTCATTATGCTACGCGTTCAGAATTCTTGCAAATTCAGTCAGCCTTCATACTGCTCGTTGTGTATATTTCGCGAATATTCATTCCCGCCTGAGATACGGCATAATATTCTTAGGAAATACATCTTATAGCTCCCAGACTTTTAGATTACAAAAACGAATCGTACGAATAATAACCAAATCCCACCCACGTGATTCATGTAAGCTTCTCTTCATTAATCTAGGAATTTTACCATTACATGTCTGTTTATTTACGAATCAGTGGTTTTTGTCAAAAATGACTTGCTTAAGGGCGGGAATATATTTTCAGAAAATGCCGATGTCTATTACTATAACACTCGACGAAGAAATCATATTCATCAGGTGACAGTATCAACAGCTCAATACAAAACATTCACATACAATACATGTACATTATTTTACAACACTTTGCCAGACGACATTAAACGATTAAATTCGATAAAAAAGTTTAAAGCCAAAGTGAAATCGTTTCTGCTGCATAACTGTTTCAAAATTAGAGACTATACTGAGCATCACAAGAAAAGTAACATTAATTTTAACAATGATACATAATGCATTATTTACCATTTGGACTGTATAAATGTGTATAAACAACCTCTAACAACTATTGTACTACAGCCTCCGGGTCAATGACCCCCATCTCGATCAGGTTTTTCATCCAGTTTCCCTGATCCGTTGAGCAAATGCTGAGATGGCCCCTTGTTTTGCTTCTGGACATAAATGTAGCTTCATGTTCTGTGCACGTCTTCTAGAATTCAGTGGGAAATACAATTATTGAAATTATCGTTTCCATATTGTCGAGGCACGAAATATGATTCCGAAGGACAACATGAATAAGGGCCAAAATTTATTGCTTATTTATCCTTGAAAATAGATTTTATTACATGGGAGGGTTGTTTTTTTTTAATTTATTTATTTATTTAAGTAGTATATGACTTAGTGTAGGGATCACAGAATTTTGAAAATATGCACACAATTCATTTTTCCCCATAGCACGACATACGCAGTTTGAAATGTTTTTTTGACGTAAAATAATTAAATAAATAAATAAATCAGTCGTCATTTCAACAACGAAGCTACTACGACATAATAATCATAATATCCTCAATTTCGTTTACTTATTGTGTTCTTTCGAACGTACTCCGCGTCTCTGAGTAGCAAACATGATCATAATCGTTAAAACTAAAATTAACGATTTAAGATGAACTTTTAGGATGAAGTTCACATCTCCTTATAAGTGTTTGTAGAAAGTCATATCAGGTTAGTATTATTGTCAATAAAATTGTAGTTTTATTTAATTTGAAATAACTGCTTGGATATTTTGGGGTTTAATTAAGAAAATATAGCTACCCGAATTTGACGCTATGAAAAGTAAACATTTCGAGCATTCCACTACGAGACGTATTTCGTCATCCTTATTCATTCGCTTTCTATACTGCAACCGCTTTCATTTATCATCGATCATGTTACATAAGGTTTCTATTGTTTATATGATACCGGGTGTCCGACCAAATATGGATCACCCCCATAACTTCTAAACGGTTCAGGGTATCGAGTTGCAGTTTTCGCTGAACAATGCAGAATCGTGGGGCAGGTAACATGCTGATAAGGGAATATATAATAGCTCTATAATAGTTTTAGTTTTCGAGAAATTTCATCATCTTTGATATTTTAAATTGAAATATATATTTTTTCATCAGCAATGGATAGATCATGAACATTGGAATAAAATGACATTCGTATGTTAGTATTTTAAGAGTAATTTGAGTATAAAATTAGATTTTTTGGCATCAAATTTTGAAGTAAACGCGCAGCCTTTGCAACAGTCGCCGTTTTGGGAAGGTGTCCTTTTCGACGTTGATACTGTTTTGTCAAGAGAGGAGTGTGAGAGGGATAGCCGTGTAGGATAAAGGTGTAATTGCAGGAATTCATGATCTTGACAAGAAAAACATATGAACAAACATCAATTTTAACGATCTAAATGAGAATTTTTTCCCAGTTGTTCATCTGAGTTGAACTTTTCTTCTGTTATTCCAAATCAACGATAATCGAAAAGAATGAAATAAAAAATATTAACGCGAAAACAACAATAATATTAATAATAATAATAATAATAATAATAATAATAATAATAATAATAATAATAATAAAGGTCATATCTAAATTTACAAAAATTGAACTCAGTGCAGAAACAAGCCATCATTTTAATATAAAGGAAGCGAATGAATTTTTAAAGATTTTTATTGTAATATCTTGATTAATTAAACAAACAATTGAAAGGTAGAAAGTTTCTCTTATTATTCACGGTAACTAAACTTCCTATTTAAACACGTACTACCAGAAGAACAAAGTAATAAAACACTAGAAATACTCTTGACTGTTCTATCAGAGTAAATTTGCCAAACTTTAACAAAAATGCATATCTGCATTCGCTACTGCTCATACTGATTAGAGAGTTTCTCATTTCATAGCGACAAGTGCTGCCTCAAACTTGAAAATGCAGAAGACGGAAGTGTACCGTTTTCTTTTCTATTCAAGAACAGCAGTCGTATGTTTGCAAAGTGCACAAGTGATCATTTTAATCAAAAATGACATTTACCAACGAAGAGACGGTGATTGGCTTCTTGTTAAGTATGAAAATGATATTTATTATTATCATCTTCCTTGCGCTACCAATTTTTTTATATCGTTCTTTGGAACGATCAATGTTTTGATACTTCAGTAGAAGACAAGTTAAATGCAGATAAATAAATGGAAAAAAGCTCTAATTCTGATCGTTAAAATTGGTATTTCTTAGTGTGATGTCTGTGTCATCACCAAGAATTGCTGTAGTTATGCCTCTTACCTCCCACTGCCACCCCTCTCAGTCGAGACGCAAGTCTAGACGCCGTGATGGCCACCTTCCCCAAAAGCGAGAGTTGCAAGGGCTGCTACACGATTGGGCCGTTTTATTCAAAATCACATGTCAGAAAGCCTAATTGTATATTCAAATTACTATCAAAATGTTAGCAAATTATACACCATCTTAACCCTCTTTTCATGGTCTATCCATTGCTGGTGATAAAAATATATTGTTCCATGTAAAAAATCGAAGATGATTAAATTTCTCGAAAATTAAAAATATTATAGGCAATTTCTCTACGGCTTGTTACTTGCCCCATGATTCCTCATTGATCAGCAAAACCTGCATTTCGTTATCCTGAACCGTTTAGAAGTTGTGGGGGTGGTCCATAGTTGGTGCGACCCCCGGTTTATGTAATAACATTACAACTGCATTCTGACGGGCAGGAATTCGGACTCTGTAATTGGTGTTCTTTTTTGCGTGTAACCTACTCTGTGGTGTATGAAAGTGTATTTATTTATATATTTATTTTTACTTTCTCGTAAACATTCGGAGTAACAAAAGTAATCTTTAGAGAGGTATGTATGTAATGTTGCAGTAAATCGATGTCGAGATTTTAATGGAAATACACCTTTGAATTGAAGGTGTTCAATTTAATTGAAGCCCCTGGGGAGCATTTTCAAACTTTTCTTCAAAACGGCCCCAAAGTTCTTCGACCTACATATGTAACCACAGTCGAACATCCGGCAACGTCGGAAATCAAACTCTAGGGCCTCGCGGTCACTAACGTTACAGGGAAAACTGTAACGATGCCACTGAGCTATCGCTACCTTTGCAACGTGTACTTAAAAACATAGTAAGTCTTATTTCCATTACAAAATTTTAATTTTTCAATATTACAAATATTCAATTGTTTCATATTATTCGTGCGCATAGTAAATTTAACTTAAAGCTTCCTGCTTGAATCGTGTGAAACAAATCGGACAAATTGTATGTTTGAAAAAATTATTACAATACAATTAATCAATTATTACAATTAATACAATGAAGATCTTTTGTGTGACACAATGATATTTCTCTAAAACTGAAAAATGTACCGAAACGTATGTTTGCTATTCTGGCAGTTTTCTGTGTACTATTCGTTACTTCTGTGAATGTTTTCTGAAGAATACACTGCATTAGACGAAAGATAATTACACACATTTCTTTCTTAATGCAATCTGCTCTTCAAAATTAGTCTTTCAAATCATTTCATGTGCACGTTTCTTAAAATATGAGTGTTTTTCGCAAAAGTTTGAGTTATATGAGGACAATATATATGTTTTAGAACACCACCAATACACATGCTGGAGATCTATTTACAAGTGCAATCGTTTTAAATACTATATTTTAAAATACGTTTTATTTAGAATTTTGTATGAAAAAAAACAGCAGCTTTTGGGATTTTTCAAAAGAATTTTCTGGTATAAATAACATTGTAATATTCAAAACACTACATAAGTGACCTGCCCACGGACATTATCGTAGCGTACTTGATTGAGTGGCTTTTATTAAAAATCTATTTTCATTACTGGACATTTGATTGATGCACAAGTCTGGTTTATGGGATCCCAATTCTTTTGTTAATATTCTGTCTTCATAATTCAAGTTTCTGTTGTGTAAATATATTACTTTATTCATGTTGAAAATGGATGACGATATTCCTATTGTTTTGTGAAATTTTTAATTTAAAACACGTTTACGAATTCTAGTACAGATCAAAATACAACCAATTTCGCACAGAAGCATTGAGGAACAGATTTTTTAAACACCGTGCTAACATACATTCCTAACGCGTTCGCAAGTGTCAAAATTCAGGCAGACACATGGCGCGGTCGCACATGATTTGTGACTGACCAGTGCAATAAGCTCACATAATTCCCTCTCACTTTCTTCCCTCTAATGTAGAATCCATCCTCGTGTTAAAGGGCCAAGCAGCGGCCGCAGGCCTCATGTGACCAATGCTCTGTTGCCAAATCCTGAGCTGTTGCCACTTGCTCGGTTATCGCTTCCGAGCAAGGATAACCAAACTTGCATTGCCGACCTGGATATCCGTTACAGCTTTCGGTCGGAAAATAAGAGTTTCAGTGCAGCTGGTAATGAGTCGATTCTCAAAAATATTTGATTGAAAAAAAAACACCTACACAGTTATTCATCTGACTACCAATACAAACTATTAAAAACCGGTCTTATTTTCTTGTTTTATTGGTAACGATTCGGATATAATATATGATAACTTTTACACTATAATACTTCATTCATCTAATAAACATCAAGGAAAAAAGAGAGACACGGCAGAGAGACAACAAATTATATAATTATTGGAAAGCAAAACAATATATAAGATTCCACGTCTACAATTGATTTCAAAGTCATTTGTCAGATACATACAATAATGTACAGAACAAAAAATTAGTAGTGCAGGCTAGGACTTCAACCCGAGATCTTCAGCACAAGAAGCAGACACCCAATCAAATACGCTACGATAATGAACATGGGGAAGTCACTTATGTTGTTTTGAATATTACAATATTCTTGATGTCAAAAAAATTTTTCGAAAAATAGCAACAGCTACTGGTTTTTCAGACAAAATTCTAAATGAAATGAATTTTCAAATTTAATATTTAAAAACGATTGCACTTGAAAATAAATCTCCAGCATGTATGTTGGTGGTATTCGAAAACATATATATTGTCATCATTTAACTCACACTTTTGCAAAACACACTCGTATTTCAAGAAACGTGCACATGAGATGATTTGAAGGTCTAATATTGAAGAGCAGATTGCATTAAGAAAGAAATATGTATAATTATCTTTCGTCTAACTAAGAGTATTCTTCAGACAACGTTCACAGAAGTATGGAATAGTGCAGACACACAGAAAACTGCCAGAATAGAAAGCATTCGTTTCAGTGCATTTTTCAGTTTTAGAGCAATATCATTGTGTCACACAATAGATCTTCATTGTATTAATTTTAATTATTGGTTAATTGTATTGCAATAATTCTTTTTTAATTACACAATTTGTCCGATTTGTTACACACGATTCAAGCAGGAAGCTTTAAGTTATATTTACTATGCGCACGAATAATATGAAACAATTGAATATTTGTAATATTGAAAAAGTAAAACTTCATAATGGAAAGAAGATTTACTATGTTTTTAAGTACACGTTGCAAAAGTTGCGATAGCTCAGTGACATCGTTACAGTTTTCCCTGTAATGTCAGTGATCGGGAGGCCCTAGAGTTCCAGTACAGACGTTAGTGGATGTTCAACTGTGGTTACAAATGTTGGTCGAAAAACTTTGGAGCCGTTTGGAAGAAAAGTTTGAAAATGCTCCCCAGGGGCTTCAATTAAATTAACCCCAAAATTTAAACAATTATTTTCAAAATCGCAGGGTCTCGATTCGGGCCAGATGGTTAACGGAAAATTAATTTTGAAAATAATTTTACGAATAGTTTACTCACTAGTGTTCACAGAGAAACAGACAGACAGACAGACTAGTGGACACATGGACGGACAGACGGACGTTTTGAAATAATAACAACACTCTCTTGGTAACTTAAGAGCCAAAAACGTGTATTTCCATTAAAATATCGACATCTATTTACTGCAACATTACATACATACCTCTCTAGATATTACTTTTGTTACTCCGAATGTTTGCGAGAAAGTAAAAATAAATATATAAATAAATACACTTTCACACACCACAGAGTAGGTTACATGCAAAAAAGAACACCAATTAGAGAGGCCGAATTCGTGCTCGTCAGAATGCAGTTGTAACGTTATTACATAAACAGGGATTCCCACCAACTATGGACCACCTCCACAACTTCTAATGTGTTCAGGATATCGAAATGCAGGTTTTGCTGAACTATGCGAAATCATGGGGCAAGTAACAAGCCGTAGAGAAATTGCCTACAATATTTTTAATTTTCGAGAAATTTAATCATCTTCGATTTTTTACATGGAACAATATATTTTTATCACCAGCAATGGATAGACCATGAAAAGAGGGTTAAGATGGTGTATAATTTGCTAACATTTTGATAGTCATTTGAGTATACAATTAGGCTTTCTGACGTGATTTTGAATAAAACGGCCCAATCGTGTAGCAGCCCTTGCAACTCTCGCTTTTGGGGAAGGTGGCCATCACGGCGTCTAGACTTGCGTCTCGACTGAGAGGGGTGGCAGTGGGAGGTAAGAGGCATAACTACAGCAATTCTTGGTGATGACACAGACATCACACTAAGAAATACCAATTTTAACGATCAGAATTAGAGCTTTTTTCCATTTATTTATCTGCATTTAACTTGTCTTCTACTGAAGTATCAAAACATTGATCGTTCCAAAGAACGATATAAAAAAATTGGTAGCGCAAGGAAGATGATAATAATAAATATCATTTTCATACTGAACAAGAAGCCAATCACCGTCTCTTCGTTGGTAAATGTCATTTTTGATTAAAATGATCACTTGTCCACTTTGCAAACATACGACTGCTGTTCTTGAATAGAAAAGAAAACGGTACACTTCCGTCTTCTGCATTTTCAAGTTTGAGGCAGCACTTGTCGCTATGAAATGAGAAACTCTCTAATCAGTATGAGCAGTAGCGAATGCAGATATGCATTTTTGTTAAAGTTTGGCAAATTTACTCTGATAGAACTGTCAAGAGTATTTCTAGTGTTTTATTACTTTGTTCTTCTGGTAGTACGTGTTTAAATAGGAAGTTTAGTTCAGTTTTTCAAGAGTTCAATTTTTGTAAATTTAGAAATGACCTTTATTATTATTATTATTATTATTATTATTATTATTATTATTATTATTATTATTATTATCGTTATTATTATTATTATCGTTTTTATTATTATCTTTTTTGTTTGTTTTTTTTCGATTATTGTTGATATGAAATTTCAGAAGTAGAAATGTTCAACTCAGATAAAAATATGGGAAACATTTCTCATTCAGATCGTTAAAATTGATGTTTGTTCATATGTTTTTCATGTCAAGATCATGAATTGTTGCAGTTACGCCTTCATCCTGCACGACCATTCCTCTCACACTCCTTTCTCCTGAAAACAGTATCAACGACAGGAAGAACACCTTCCCAAAACGGCGACTGTTGCAAAGGCTGCCTGTTTACTGGAAAATCTCATGTCAAAATATGTAATTTTATACTCAAATTACTCTTAAAATATAAACATATTGTACATCTTTTTATTCCAATGTTTATGATCTATCCATTGCTGATGAAAAAATATATAGTTCAATTTAAAAAATCAAAGATGATTATATTTCTCGAAAACTAAAACTATTATAGAGGGTTTCCCTATCAGCATGTTACCTGCCTCATGATTCTGCATTGTTCAGCGAAAACTGCAACTCGATACAATGAACCGTTTAGACGTTATTGAGGTGGTTCATATTTGGTGGAACACCCGGTATCATATGAACATTAAAAACCCTATGTAACATGATTGATGATAAATGAAAGCGATTGCAGTATACTAAGCGAATGAATAAGGATGACGAAATATGTCTCGTAGAGGAAACCTCGAAATGTTTACTTTCCATTGCGTCAAATTCGGGTAGCTATATTTTCTTAATTAAACCCCAAAACATCCAAGCAGTTATTTTAAATTAAATAAAACTACAATTTTATTGACAATAATACTAACCTGATATGACTTTCTACAAACACTTATAAGGAGATGTGAACTTCATCCTAAAAGTTCATCTTAAATCGTTAATTTTAGTTTTAACGATTATGATAATGTTTGCTACTCAGAGACGCGGAGTACGTTCGAAAGAACACATTAAGTAAACGAAATTGAGGATATTATGATTATTATGTCGTAGTAGCTTCGTTGTTGAAATGACGACTGATTCTTTCATATGCTCAGAGATTTTCTGTGTTTCATTAAGATGACATCGGCGTATACGTATTTCGAAGACGTGTAAACTTCCATGATTTTGAGGCGATAAGCGATGACCTAAAACTATCCCCTTAGATTCAGTGGGTAGTGTCAAAAAGCATTGTCGTGTTAGTGTCGAATGGAAAAGAATGCTTCTAGGAATTGTTCTGAACTTGGAATAATTGAATTTTAAAAACATGTTTATTTGCAAACTTTGCACCTTCATTGAAATTTACTTAACTGCATACGTAAGTTCACATTCCTTCAATTACAAATGTCCATAAATAATCATATGTCAAGACTCTATTATAGTAGTATTATTACTTTTTCGCATATTTCATGCTGATGCTGTCTGCTTCTAAAGGCAGCAGACTTACTGGTTAGAATGAAATTGTGAATGTTATAACTATGTATTTCGTATTTAGAATGTGTGAATACTGAGGAGCCGGAAGCTGTAATGTCTATATTTATACGTGAAGACAATTAATGCAATATTATTGTTTTCTTGTATATTTAATTTGAAAAATTTTCCGCAGTTTTATATGTAAGGAAATGGCTTCCTAAGAAGGTGGAAAATATCTATGCTTACAACCGCAGCCTCTTTCACCTTGAAACCTGTGGAGGAAGGACGCAGTTTTCATCGAGGTGTATTTCTGGAAGCAAATTGATTCTTTCTTGCTCCCAAGTTGAAGATTGTTCGGTAGCCGACTTGAGTAGTATTTTAAAATTTATGCTGTAATTGTCAAACAAATGGAACTTAAAGTATTTAGATTAAAATTAGAGATTTGAAAACCAGGAATATCTAACCAGCAACAATTTTCATGGCAATATATGCAAGCGTTGTAGCCGCTTGTCACCTTAGGAAATTCAAATGTATTTGCCGGAGAAACTATGCGAGCCGTTGCAAAACGGCTTGTAGAAAAGCTTAGCGTGGGAACTGCCAAAAAAATAGTTGTCATGACATGCTAATTTCTTATAAATAATTACGTATTTGGAAAACGAAAGACGATAGCGCCAATCAGATTGCGGAATTTTACATCTCGTTTAAAGGCAATTTTAAAAAAGCAATACATTTTATTTGAAAAATTTAAAAAAATTATAAACAATTTCCAAATATTGCAATTCTAAAGTGGGATGGATTCTCTGATGTCCAATACCCGAAAACTGCGAATTAACAATTTGGCAATAATTAACGATTTTATAAGGAATTCCGAAATGTGCGCTATTCCTGCCGGGGAATGTCCCCAAATCGTCCCTGAGTTGAATATTGCAAAATAACAGTTTTAACAAGAGATGCAATTTTATAATTGATGGCCATGTTCGAATGAATTGTCTGGAAACAAATGAGGGTTGGGTTCAGACGCTAAGATCCTATAAACAATTGCGTATCTCGAAAACGAAAGGCGAGAGTTCCGGTTCGATTCCGGAATTTTGCATCTTGTGTAAAGGGAATTGAGATGAGAGAATAGAAAATAATTTCAAAAATGTAAAATTATAAACAATTTCCATTTTTTGCAATTCTAAAGTGGGAAGGGTTCTCTGATGTCCCAGAACTAAAAACTGCGAATTTACAATTTTGCAACAATTAACAATTTTATAAACAATTCCGAAAGATGCGATATTTCTGCCTGGGAGTGTCCCCAAATCGTCCCTGAGTTGAATATCGCAAAATAACAGTTTTGACAAGAGATGCAAATTGATCGCTTAATATCTAGTTTAATTGTTACTTTAATGATAAATATACAGTTGGTAATTGAATTTAACAGCCTTTTATTAAAATGGTTCACTAGAAGTCCACTATCGATTCGAGAAAGACAGTATTTTGCATTTTTTGCAAATTTAATAAACATATGAACAATTGAAAATATGTAATTATAATTGATTTTCTTATTTAAAACATGTGTAGTAAACTGGACATTTGATAATGTTCATAAATTGTGTATGGACAATAATATTGAAATTAACATGTGTATAAGAAATTAATTGGTCGAACATCAGTGTAATTTTATCTGATATCAATGTAATTTCTTCAAAAAGAATTGTGTTAACAGAGGTTAAGTGCTATGTGTTCATATATATTTTAATGAATTAACTTTCATGTTGCAAGTGTTTCTTCCATGTATTTTTTTATTTGAAAAAACTTCCATATCTGAACTAGCGGCGCCCGCCATTTTGTACGACGTAATTTTGTTAGGGCACTCCCCCCTGCGTTGAGATTGGCTACGATGGTTTGTCAGGCTCCGCCTGCGACGTTTCGTCATGACCAGGGCTGCCCAAGCTGTGCAAAAGCTGAACTTATCCGCAGACGGCCGCGATCAATTTATGTTTCCAGTACTGTACCATGCCTCATCATGCTCGATGTTATCAAGTTATGCCTGTGGCAGCAATACCACACCCACGTTTCGTCCCATATTTACACTCATCAATTAGTCCAATCAAGCTACGTTCCACTCCACCTCACCCCTCCAGTCTTCCACACGTCTCGTCTCGTCATTGTCAAACCACACCAATATCCTAACGACTTGTTGTCATCCCTCGTTCCACCTTTCAGAGCTTCCCGACGCTCCATCAAGCTTTTGCCTACCACTCCAAGATTTTTTACGCTCCATCCAGCTTTTCTCTACCTCCGCAAGTTTTTCATGCCCCATCAAGCTTTACGAAGCTTCCCCAAGCCTTACGCACTTTCCGCTTGCTTCACCAATCTTCCGCGTACCTCACTGCTGGTCGGCAGCTCTTCGCGGCGCGGTCACGCCGTCGAGATCACCGCCACTTTCCTTGATAATAAAAATCAGTACACTTACAGGACTAATGACCATAGCAGTTGACGCGCCTGGAAATAGGATGTAATATCATTTGATGTCCACCAAGACAAGATCTCGATGGCGCCGAATTTCAACGTTGCACTATTCCACGCCTCTTCATTCCACCCACGAATTGAAGAATGCCCTAATTCGTCTCTTCCCGCTAATGGTTCCCGCTAATCTAATCTTCCGGCTTAGAATGCTTGGTAGCGCGAGATGAGGACATAAAGGATGGTCATTTTCTTCACTCACACATAGACAGGTAACTTTGGTTCATACGCTGAACTACTCTATATATCATACACCGCGTTGCCTTCGTTTTCAAATTGGTTACAACAACCGAGTGGCCACCAACCAACACCGCACCAAATCCCAGCATGTTGAGAATCTGCTTACATTGAAATAGCTTATGGTTTTGTAGAAGTAGTCAAAATGTTTGTTACCATTACTTATTCTTTCTTCTTTCTAGTCCTCTTTCCTCCTGCCCACCTTACACACCTATACAGTTACAGACACTAAACAACCTCATCCCAGACGATGGGAAGAGGACCAGTCGAGAGCTTAGCGCTCGTCTCAACTTGAGCGGGGCTCCTCTAAAATAGATATTCCTCACAGAATCTTCAGCCCCAACTCAATCATTACTGTCGTATGCTAAAGAATTGAAAAAAGTATTTAATTATCGTTTTCGACGCTGATACAATAGAAATCAATACATAGCTGTGTACTAATAATGATACGTTGTCAACGTAATATCAACTAATGAATGATATTAAACATAAACGATAATCATACAGAGTATTTTGTCGAAATTATTGTAAATTATACACTTTTATGGAAAACGAAACTCATAATATTAATGCAATTTTAATTAATTTATAACTATTGTTTAATTTTAATAAATTATTTCTTTATTTGCTAGATAAATTGTGTACGTACTTTAGATAATAAATTAATTAATGAGGTTCGAGCAGTCGAGATGTAGGTCAAAAGATCAGTGCAGCCTGTTGCTGTAGTGAAATACAAATGCAGAGATCGATAGCCAGCAAAACCCTATCTACTCAGTTCAGCAATGTTTGCTTTCATTTGCATTAACGATTTACTTGGCCTAAAAATTACCATGCAAATGTGCTGTGTTTTGATCACGTATTTGGTTGGAAGGTTAAATTATTGGATCACAGTTCTTTATTAATGAATTGCTCCTTAATTTGCTCACTGGATCCTTTTCCATAATCATATGATATCAAAAATAATTTACGCGAATATTCCTATGAATAAATCAAATTTACAAAACCAAGTTCGTGTTTTTCAGCAAAAATTATCCACGGGGAAGTATTTTTTACAGATAGCACAATGAGGGAAACGATTTTTTGAAACGTTACAATACTTTTCCTATATTACGCATACAAGAAAGTAAAATAAAATGAGATACATCTTCAAGACTTGGAGGTGCTGTAGAGCTAGTGTAAAAGATCATTTGTCGTCGAAACTCAAATGTAAGCCCTCTGGTCTATGAAGCACCAGTCCCAAATTTACATGTACGCAATCGGCCGTCAAAACCTATTTCAGTAATATATAGCCAAGCCTATGTAGTGGGAATATAGGACTCTTCAATGTCTGACTAATGTACCAACATCGGTCGCACAATTATCTAAGGCAAATGAAACCACTAATGCCATGTTGGTACCCCGAAATAGCTCTGCACGTTTTATAAAAGCTGATTCTCTATTCATTCGTATTTGTATTTAATTTCACAAACTGTATGAGATTCAAATTCATTTAAATTGGAACTAATAGAAACTCAAATAGAAACTATCTGCATTAAGTGAAATGGAAGAGAGCGTTCTAATAAAACTAAACATTAATGATCTAAAGTGAAATAAAAAAATGTATGTGGCATTGACGTTTGACGATCTCAGGCGCTCTTTACAATCAGCTGCCTGAATTTTGCTACAGGATTTCGCTATTGTCCTGTGCAACAGATGGCGTGCCTGAAGATGCATAGTACAATATAGTGGCATACTAAGATAGTGAGTGGAATGCTCAGATGCTCGAGTTTTCAAAAATTTTACCAACTTTTACCATTTAACACACTTATTTTCATACAGTTGCATTAAAGTAGCTTTCTTTTACGGGCCGCAACATGATATTGTCACAAGCTTTTCGTGCTTTTAAGAGGAAGTCATACTGAAGGAACCTGCACGCTCAAAAACCCTTTGCTTATAGTATGGAAACTCATAATTAACCAATAAATTTCTTAATCAACAAGACAGTCTCGCCAATATTTAACGCTCATTAAGTCATTAAAACGCGACTGCATTGTCGGTGTCCAAAAACGTCCTGAACGTTTTATAAACCCACTAAAATAATTTAATATATTATCATAAAAATATACATATATAAGGCCGAATCCTTCAAGAATTCTAAAATTTCTACAATTAATTTTTAAATTAAACTATTAAAAACTTAATTTTTATTTCATCCCATATAGTGTACACTTAAAACCCATCAATAAATTACTAAACCAACAAGCAATTACCTGACGCAAATGAAGTCGCAGCTGCGGCGTCAGTTGCACCAAAGTAGACTTGAACGTTTAATAAAGGCTGCCCCTTTGGCAGTCACGTGAACTGCCTGCCAGAGCAGACTTCTCGCGGAATCCGGATTTGGAGGCGTGGTCTCGCATATGAAGCACACCGCCGCAACGCCCTCGATCCTACGGCATTATAGCTGCAACGGGGAATCACTTACTAAACATGGAATAAATTAAGTGATATGTGGAAGTTGGGAACGATAGATGTGAAACACACACAAAGCTACGATACGAAGGTTATGTAATAAAATCGGGGTGGAAAAGAGGTATTACGAACTGTGTTCATTCGACGATAAAAGATGGAAAATTTGGAGACAGCTCACTGGCAATCGGTCGTTTTTTCTTATAAAGAAAAATATCACAGTAATTTGCATTCCTTTTAAAAAAATAGAACTTTTCAAAGTTTATCTGGATTACGTTCAGCGATATAGTGAGCTTGAAACAAGCAGAAGATGATGAATATGAAACAAGCAGAAAGCGGATATCCGTAGATCTTGAAATAAAATCTCTCTGAATAAGTGATTTTCTCAATCGTAATGCGTCAAAATATCCGCTAATAAAGGAAGAGAAATACTGGAGATAGTGTATTAGCAAGGGCGAGTTCTTCATAACAAAGAAAATGATATAGAACAAATGACACCGATATATTTCCACCGCAGTTTATTATTTAACAACGGTTCAGAATTCAATTGCCTTATCATCTGAATATGGTCTTCAAAATGATTTTCCGAATGAGGCTTGGAACATATAAAACAATTCAGTTTTGTTCAAGGATTCTACGCTCCGTATTCATAAAGTTAATAACCCATTCGTATTCATTTCCAACTAATTCACGATGCTGTACGTTTTGTTGTAAGTAATAAAACGTTTTTAGAAAATTCTCTGCCACGCGTATTGAGAGAATTCATGCTGTAGAAACGGCCATGAAAAACGAATAAATGACGAAGGAATCAGGGCAATCGAGGTATGTAAAATCTACACTGTCAAGGTGCAAATTCCCAAGAGATGGTCCTTAGTTTACATATTGGATTATAGTATTCAACATGCGAAAGATTAATTACAAACAATACACCTCTGCATTGCTGTTTAGTAAACATAGAGTACATTAAATAACTATAACAGCTTTTGTGGGGAACTGTAACCGTTGGAGGGGGTTGACGGGGAAGGAGGAATGTCGGGTAAAAAAATGTATTTCAATTTACATCAGTGTTAGAATCATTTTTTCGACTAATAAATTAGAAAGTCGGGTTAGTTCTGCTAGGTTCAAATAAAATAATATGAATTTTACACTGTAAATAACATATTTTCAAAGAGAAGTGTTTTAAACGAAAATGTTGCATGTTAATTTCGTGCACTTGTCAAATAAATTGTGTGATATGGTAATAAATAAGTGATATCAAGCATAAATACTAGCAATATATTCACCAGGCTAAACTATTGTTAGAGCAAGGATTTGTTTATTAACCGCCAATTACATGAAGATTAAATATATTATTTATTAACCCAAAAATAGACAGTAATTATCTGGTAAATCAGCCATATTAAGCTAAGCTTCTGCATTTTAAAAAATTGTCCACAAACTCTGCAAATATACATTATCATCATGTTTCTGCCGATTACGTTTATTGAAATATACGAAAGCAAACTTTACAATGAGCTGGACAAAATCGAGTAAGATTAATTCTCGTATTGGATCGTTTTGGGAAATATATTTTTCATCCGTCTCTTGATTAATCACTCATTTAACAAAGTATTAATTTATTTTTACAATTGCTTAAATGGGTAGTGAAATGAATTTACATTTTACAAATGACATTACCGAACATCACAGATAATTAACAGACAGAAATTAATTTTATATATGTAACAATTAATAAGAATATTACCACATTCACTCACGGAGTGACATGATGAAGTTTTGAAATTTCATTTTATTGAGATTAAAAAATAAGGGAATATGACGTTCTAAATGAAATATGTCATGTATGGTATTTGCAAAACTCAGTAGAAGTAAATAGAGACAAAACGTATGTTTAAATTAAAAACATACTCAGAACACAGAAGTGTAAAATATGTGGGAAAATTGCCATAACGTTTGTGAATTAAAAATGTAAATCATTCAAGGTAGTTTTTAATCTTGTCAGTTTGATAATACAAATTATCACTAGTAAATACTTAAATTATATGTTTTATTAAATTAAACATATTTTATTTACTCTCTAATACCATACTTGTATTGTGTGATTGAATATAACTTAACCATCTTCAATCCGTGGAGATAAAAGTTTTCTACAATAGTAGGTACAACAATAGTACAATAGACATAGTTAATACAATATTACATATTTTTAAAATGGTTAAATACATTTAAATCAAGTGTTATACTTATTTGATATTAATTGGTGTTATTCATTACATGCATTGAAATGCATTCACGTAAATACGAGTTTATCATTTTAGTTTTGATGCCCATATTGGCAATATATCAATATAAAGGAATATAATAATAGTAGAAATAATAATAACAATAATAATAATAGTAATAATAATAACAACAATAATAATAATAATAACAATAATAATAATATTAGTAATAATAATAACAATAATAATATTATTAAAATGAATTTCCTTTACATGACATTATTTACTTACAAATTTTGAAAGACTTTTTACGTTATTGAAATTTCCAGTTAAGATTTATTTATTTATTTATTTATTTAACGTAAAAAACAGTTGAAACTGCGTATGACGTGCTATGGGGAAAAGTTAATTGTGAATTCTGTGCACATTTTCAAAATGTTGTGATCCCGACACTGAGTCATATACTACATGAATTTTGAAAATAAAAAAAATACTCTCGTGTAATAAAACTTATTTTCAAGGATAAATAAGCAATAAATTTTGGGCTCTTATCCATGATATCCTTCGTCAAGGAATAATACTTCCTGCCGCAACAACATGGAAACGATAATTTGAATAACTATATTTCCCAATGAATTCTAGAAGACGGGCACAGATAATGAAGTTACATTTATGTCCAGATGCAAAACAAGGGGCCATCTCAGCATTTGCTCAATGGATCAGGGATCTAAAAAATAATAATTTCGGGCGACTGATCTGCATTTAAAAGAGCGTAGGCACACACACATACACCCACAATGGATAGAGATCGCAGAAGTACGAACGGCAATCTGAAATGAAATAATCCAACGATATCCAAACAAATGCACAACACTTTTTGACACTTCACGATGAAAGGTGAACCGTCTGCCATTTTTAAGCTTCTCCCTAAACAAAATTTATTTCTGCAAACCTATATTTCGGAACAGTTTCTAGCCGAAGAGCATTTTCAGGCAAGCGCTAAAAAATTAACACTTTCGGGCGAGTGATCTCCATTTAAGAGGGCCGAGGCCAGCGCAGGTGCGGCGATCGCGGGTGGGGGTGGGCGAGGTGCGAACGCGCAGGGTGGCGAGGCGTGGCGGCGCGGCGGTTGGCGCGCCGTGGGGGCGGGGTCGCTGCGGGCCGCTCTCATGCATATGCAGCGCGCTCCGGCGGTGCGCAAACGAACTTAGGATTAATGGCGGCTGATCACGTCGCGCCCGCGCGCGGAGGCGAAAAAAAGCAGAGCGCCACCGCCACCGTCATTTAATGGCAATTAAACGGGGATTATAAGTCAAACCGGAGGAAATTGACAGTCCGATGCCCGAGAGGCTACTAATAGAGCGATTACGGCGCGGGCGCTGGCCGCGCGCTGGCGCGTGCAGCGAAGGGCTGCGTCAGGGTTCCTGCCAGAGCGGAAGGTGCGCAGTGGCTGGCAAAATGGTTGAATGAGAGAGGAATGGATAACGAATGGAGGCTGCGACAGTTCAGCGGTAACATCCGGCCTCTGAAGCATCGTTGACCCGAAGGTGCCTGTACTGACGGCAGCGAAGGATTTTCGACGCTAGCTAGATAGCTGGGTCGAATTCAGCCGCTGTATGGTGGGGAAATCTAGCGGCCCGCTGATCTGATCGGTAGTTTCCCGTGGTTGCTCCGAACGATAGTAGGGCTGGAGCAGTGCCGAAGCATCTGGACCATGAACCACCCATGTTTCCTTCGCATCGTTATTTCCCTTTGAAGTCACAATTTCATGCATTACACTATGACTAACGTCGAGAAACCAGGCGGGAGCATAGAGCATGTCCCGATTGGAGCGGTGCCCTGCCGAGGGAGGAGGAGAAAAAAACCTTGCAAGTCGGCGTGTAGATTGTCGCCGAATTTCCAGCTAGAAAGAAAAGCCGCCACTCTCAGGAGCTATGACCATCCGATATTCGAAGCAGTTGACACGTCGGAAATTGATACTCACAAATGGAAAAGGAACAGGGGATAATGTAGAACAAAACGTACCAATAGCGTGAGAGGAGTGTGACTGGCTGACTGGAAACTTACTATTGATTCTTTTCCAAAAATGAATTGGTTATTCCGTAAGTTTGAATATATATATATATATATATATATATATATATATATATATATATATATATATATATATAGTGACGTCACGGGGTTAGACAACCCCATAACGCCACCATCAGCTATGTAAAGAGGCTGACTAACAGAGGACTAGGGTACGCGGCGGAGCGATGGCCGGTAAACGCGCCATTAGCCCGCAGTTTTTCAAACTGCGACGCCCGAACTAGTGGGTAATGTTTCTTCCGAGAGGTTACGAAAGGAGGAGAATATGCACCCCTCCAAAAATTTCCCCAGGCGCGAGTATCATAAGTATCGCGGTGCGCCTCGGAGGAACTCTCTTTTACGACAACTACGACGGCGATCGGAGGAACTCTCTTTTACGACGACTGCGGCGGCGACCAGAAGAAGCTCATTTGCTACAACTGTAACGGCGAGTACAAATAGATAGTATAGGAGTTTACTTTAACTTGATAGTTAAAAGCTAGCTCGGAAAAGCGTATCTTAGAAAAGTGAAGTAATTAGGAGATTGAGTGCAAAATCATTCGTCGCGGTCACAATAATTCGGAGAGCAAGCCAAGTAACTGTTTTGACATCGGAATAACTTCAAAAGTTGTAAAATTCGCGCAAAAGGACAGTAATTTAATCCAGCATCTCACATTGCACGCTGAGATCACACATGCCTAAAGTGTGGTAGGTCGGCCGAGCATGTGAGCATAACTCTTGCAACATTAATAATTTCGAGGCTGGAAGCGCAAACGAACGTGTACGAAGCGGTGGAAGACGGACGACCCCAGGAAGAAAGAAGCGTAGGCGAGAAGGACTTGGTCTAGAGCGAGGATAGTACGGTTTCGGAACGAGAGAAAGGTGTGGAAATTGGTGGCTTGGCGGCGTTCGAGCGGAAGGGACTGCTTTCGTCGCAACACAGCAGGCGAGACGAGGCGGCAACGCGGGGCGAGCGGCAGAAAATCCCCAAGGTTACCTACAGGCGAGCGACGCAGAGCTGGTGAGGTAAAGGCAGTGTTAAAAGTGGATGAAACGTCTAAAATAGGAGGGGGAAGTATTTCAAACTGTGTGAGGGGCAGTTTCCTGGCCATTTACTGCACGTGTCAGTAGATTCATTTAAAGAGCCTATACCTTGTACAATTTTACGTAAATGATTCAGAAATTTTATATGTTGTACAATTAATATTATCCAGAAACATCAATTTGTTGTATTATGTTTCAAGTAATTGCTTTTGTGACATGTAAAAGGGTTTGAATTAAGTAACGTGAATGCCACGTATATTTTTTTGTGTTCAGTATTATAGTGAGTGCGAAGCCCAAGGCTAGCACCTGTGAAAGGGTTTCTTTGAAACAAGTATCAACTTCATTTGAAAGAAATCCGTGCACGGAAAACTAGAGGCCAAAAGAGTAAATAATTTAGTAGGGGAAAAACTCAGAAAGGAGTAATTAAATCCTAAATTGTAGTTGATGAAAGTGTGTTCAGGCAGTCGAGGCGACGCCTATATGTTTTGTTTTTGTCTTGTTTCATTTTTTCAGTGACCAGCTACTCAAAGTGCAATAACCTATTGTGAAATTGCGTCACTGTAAATTTTCTCATTGAATATATGTTCATATTATTATTATTTGATTTGATTCATTGTGTTAAGGGTTCAGACCTTTCTCATACCCGAAAGATCTTGCTTCCTGAGAATTGTAAGCTCGCTTCATGAGCACTCATGCTATCACGACCCACCACGTGTGGTAAAGTAGGTAGGTGGGTGTGTTGCTATATATATATATATATATATATATATATATATATATATATATATATATATATATACAGAAACATATCTCTGCAGTGTTAAGCAGACATATCTTTGCACTATTAAGCTCAACCAGGCCTACCAATAAATTAAGCGGCGTAGCACTACCTTGTTGTAGTACACAGATCGTATGAATACAAATAGAATGGATTTTTACTTTTTCGTCTACATACGTATATACGTAGTATACAAAAAGTTATGTAATGCTGCACGAAAAAAACGGCGGCAATTTTCGACCATTTAGAGTTAACCGCGAAAATCGGACCTATGCCACTTTCATAAATGTATTTTACTCTATTTTTACAAGAATTTGAACACAATATTAGTAGCCATTGTTGAGAAAATTTTTAAAATATGCCAGAGGCTTCATGTAAAGTTACTCCAAATTTTAAAGAATGTTTCAAAATTTCAAAGCTTCAACTAGGAGGTCAAGTATTTCTTCTATTTGGAAAAACTGCTACGCATGGTTTAGGTGCAAGTAGTGTTCACAGATGGATTTATCCACTAGTTACTGGATTTATCCACTTTTTCATTATCAGGCCCAACAAAGAATTTTTTCTACAGAAAATCCGTCGTTTTTTCGCGCAGCATTCCATAACTTTGTATATTACTCCGTATTTACGTACGTATACGAGAAAGTAAATATCTCAAAACGTAGAAATTCTTAATCTTATTCTGCAATTTACATGACGATCTCTGGAATCTATCTTTAGTTGCGAGCCTTTACACCAAAGAAAACGACTTGCAACCAAACCACCCCGTAACAATGATCACTGTTGAAAACATAGCCAGTCTCTTCTTCCCCTTCAGTTCTGCTTCTCCCTTAAACCCAGCTTCCTCACTAGCCCCGCGAAAGCATAATAAGCAAAATGTCACCCGCGGGTGTGGCAACCAGAGGTCGAACCATCTAGCGCAATCCCGTCGAGACTCCTAAGCGATATGGACCCGAGTGTTTATTACAGTATCACTATTTACTCCTTGAGGGCATCCCTTCCCCCCTTTCTCCTGTACTCCCCCAACTCTGCTGGTGGTTGCATGACCCTCTGGGCTCTCTGGGCGACATTAACTGCGCGGTCCTCAGACACAAGCAGTTTAAAAACGCCGTCTGGAGCTCAATAAATGCGGAAATATCTGATTATGCATTTGTAGATGAACGCCGCTCGAGAAGGGTATCTCACTTCTTGAGCCACGCAATCGCATTAAAACGATACCCGACGCTATAAAACCCTACCGTGCGGAGAACGCACCAAGCCTCCTCGCGAACGGGTAAGAGGATGTCAATGAGAATGGTACGCAGACCTAGAAGGAAGAGCTTCAGGAAACGAAGGAAATTTTGCGAAAGACTTCATATTATTATTTACAGATTGTGTTATGTAATAGTTTATGATGCAAATTTTACCTATTATTGTCATTACTAAGAAACTCTTAAGGGAGGTACGAGGCACAAAATAAGAAAATAGAATATATTCAATCAACGTCTCCTTCTGGTTTAAACTAATTCCGAAAGCTGCTATAAAATGTTGGTTCACGCATGAAACACCTCAAGGATTAGAAAGAGGACATGAATGAGAATACGGTGACAAATTGTAGATGGTCGTAAAGAGGGGAAGAGGATAAAATGGAAATACAGAACTACCCGTCCAGGACATTATGTTGCTATTTTAACGTTATTGAATTGAATTGCGGCGTTAGTGGAACGTGTGTAATTTTTAGAAGTAAATTTTAAGTTGTATTTTCAATACTTCAAAAAGTGAGTAAGGTATAAGTACGAGAATAAAGGGAAGAGACGAGTTTGAGGTTATTACGAAAACCCGAAGAAATAGTTTTGAAAACGCCTGCGCAGAAGAGTACATTGCTATTTATTATTAAAGAAGGGTAACCAGCCTGCTATTTTAAGAAGCAAATTTTACAAACTACTTTGGAACCTTCGAAAATGTAGTTAACTACAGGATGAACGAAGGAAGGAAGGACGATGGAAGATAACTAAGAAAAATATACTGCGTTGATTCGAAGAGAAATCGTTGCAGAATTATAACGAAACGAAAATTTCGCAAAAAGATTTAGAACATCATATTTAATAGACGATAGTACAATGAGGTATTTTTTAAGTACTGAGGTGAAACATTTAATTTGTTCATACATGACTTCAGTAGTAGCTGAAAATATATTCTTCTTTGTTGGCTGTTATGATAAGTTTTTAAGGGGGGAGTGAGAATGTTTTCGTTATGTGGTAGGAAGAAGATAAAATAACAAATACTTCTGTGTTGGAGCTGGCGGGAGACGTGCCATATCATTCGAAGAGTTGATAGAAGAAAGATGAATGTTGAAACTCAGAATTAAAAACTTCCGCAAATAATCAAGTTGGTTAATAGTCTCAAATTAGTTGAAAAATTTAGAAAAAACAATTTTATTTTGATTAAAATTAATTTTTTACGAAATAAATATTAGCTGGCCGTAAGTTGGAAGGGAAGAAGATAAAAATGATTTTGATGTGAAACAAGAGTGCAGATCATCGCTTAAGTAGGACGAACTTTCCATTTTCTTTTTTAAGACATTAAAGATTTTTTCAAAAAGCCGAAAATTTGTTTTAATATTAATTTTTAAATTTCCAAAAGAGTAAAACATGAAAACATCAATGATCACAGGTAGCATGACAGCAGCAATCAAGGGTTCACATTTAAAACTAGTGAGTAAATATTAGTTTTCCTAAAGTTTGAATGTAAATAGATATTTTCTTGGATTAAGAACAGATTACATATTTATTATTATTATTATTATTAATATTATTATGCCTGAACATCACGGCTAAAGTTGTTATGAGTCGGTTGAATATAAAATCTAATCCAGGAGATAACCAAAGTCAGGTTGCAAGGGAAGCTATCTAAATAGTGGGATCAAACTAATGCAAAACAACTGAGGGGATAGAAAATCTTGAAAAATTCCCCTACTAATCTGAATACTTTTCGTTTCTACTACTTCCTTTCTGCTATGTTTTAGTAACTCGACGACATCATACTAGCCATGCAAAACTCAAGAAGTCTAAGATGAAATAGAGCTTAGCTTCTCAGCTACCATTAGTCTTAGTGTGTCATTTTCAATTTGGTATTTTTGTTCAACATGGTGTATTTTCTGTTGAACTTTAGAGGTGTGTGTCGATTTAGAAGATGCGTCGGCTAAGATGTTTCCAACAAAAGAGTTTTCAAGTCGGGTGTCGACTATCCGCGTCATAATACTTTGCGCCCACGGGGGTACGGAGCTGTTTACTCCATCTTGGTGCAGAAATCCAGTTGCATACCCAATGTGATTGATTTCAGTAACACGAGTATCTAGATCTCTACCCGGAGCCTGTAAAATCTCATTTAAAACAGAATTTGCTGCCTCTAACGCTCTCTTAGCTTTAGCATTTACGTATATTTTCAGCGGTGCTCAAGATTGGAAAGGAAGTAGACGAACTCGTTCTATCTCGCGTCAAAGGAGGTACCGTATCATGTCCATATCGTGTGATTGAAGAAGCAAGCTGAATTTTCACCACTGACGGATGTTTCACTGCGAAGAGATGAACCTTCAAGAGAACCATCGTTTTCAGGGATATTAGATGGTTCTAAATGTTCGTCATGTGGATAGTTCGTTCGAAGAACACTATCCTCATTTCTCTGAATGCCTGCACGTTTTTCTGCAGTGAATTTTTCACTGCTGAGTATGTATCCTGGGATAACTGTCAGCTTTTTTGAATCTAAGATGTCTCATATCTAGGTTCCGCTCTCTCCATATCTTGAAAACTTTTATAGCTGAGCCCTTTTTCTCGCTTTCGCGTAGTGATAGTACCACATCACCTCCTTTAAATCATCACGTGTCCATCTCTGACGATGGCTTTGAGCTATTAGCGACTTTGGGTCCCTGAAACCTGACATCCGCGGAATAGACAGACGTCGACAAGATGATATTAGCTCGATTTGTAAGCGAGTATCAGACATTAATAGAAGAAGGCGCGTTAACATTCTCAACACGTCTTGTTTTAACCATTTTTCTCATTGGTTTTAAGAGCAGCAGGAAGCAAGTTCGAGCTCACAGATCACATTTAATCCACGAGTTATTTTGTGTTTTGCGTTACTACGACCCACAGTGGCATCAAGACATTCACCTCGTAGGGCTCCACTACCAACTACAAGGTCGTGTATTCCTTTTATGGAGTAATTATTATTATTATTATTATTATTATTATTATTATTATTATTATTATTATTATTATTATTAATGTGCAGACATTGCTGGTTCACAGGAAGACCTGGTTCTCAAATAATAACGGACTTTTCGATATGTGTGTTACTAGCTATTTATTTAAGAATCTGAATTTAGATAGTCCCGGAAAATGCGGCAAGTATTTAAGATAACATATCTGCAATAATTTTAAAAGCCTTCAATAGATATCACGTCTTTGATGTGTTTTTCTCTAAGGCCATTTTTTTAAAAATTTATTTATTTATTGTCGCATCAACTACATGGTCATTAGCGACAGGTATAAGGTTACAATTGTTTACATTGTATTACAAGGATACACAGTCCGTTGTATATACAGTTTAGATTCCAGAAAATTCAATGAGGATACAGCACAATATTATACAATAGAAAATATACCACGAAAACAAAAAATGCAATACAAAATACATAAATGATCACAATAGTAATTACAAGATTACATGATTAATACATGATTACAATAGTAATTACAGAAGGTGCGTATACATAAGTGTACACCCAAACTTGCATATATATTAATTGCTCCTTGTTGTGTACACTATTCCATTTACATTTCGTCAAAAAGTTTGGTACGTTTGCATAATTCTATAATTTGTTTTTTGGTATACAGGGGAGTCAAGGATTGAATCGAAATTCGTTCCTTGCAGATGTTTTTGTCTTTGTTGTGAAAATTGAGGGCATTCGACAATTAGGTGTTAAATGGTGTTTGGGATGCTGCAGATAGAGCAGATGGGAGGGGTATTCTTAGTTAACAGGTGAAGGTGGCTTAGTTTACAGTGGCCTGTTCTTATTCTTGATATGATGACTTGCTCCCTCCTACTTAATTTGTTGTTGAGTTTAAGGTTGTTGACATGCTTAATTTTCTTATGAAGGATACTGGCTTTTTGATCTCTCCATATTTCGTCCCATTTTGCAAGAAATATTTTGTTAATATATGTCCTTAAATCGTCAGTTGTGTTGGATATGGTCAATACCCTGTTTGAATCTCTAGCTGTCCTGTCATTGTCGGGGCATATACTGTTGTCATCTCCAATTTTTTCTTCTGTTTGGATCACTTCAATTGTGATGGATGTCCCTGCTTTGGTGATGTTGTAGTATAGTTCTTGTATGTTAATGGCCATTTCTGTTTTAAGATTTCTTTTAGATATATTGGGTATGGTACCGGGAGATTTTATGTAAATTATAAATCGGCTGCTGTTTATTTGGTTAGCCAGTTTAAATGCTAACATTAGTGAGCACATATCTGCAGTGGTCTTCTCTAAGGCCATTACTGGAGAAAATTATTGGCAGAATGAATTCTTGGTCCTGTTTCCATCGATCTTTGATTAGATATGTCCAATTGCTGTACTTCCTTATTTTTTCCGAGTATACTCTTTGCATGTGCTGTGGGAAGAGACTGCAACATCAATGAGAAAAGTAGTTTTGGCACCCTGAAAGTTACCACAATATCTGGCCTGTTAAGTTGTAGAGTCTTGTGCGTCAACATTGTGTGATGGAAATAAATTCTGACCTTTTCATTTTCCAACACAGGTTCCGGTTTGTATTTGTGGTAAGTGACCTGATCACTAAATTTATGGTTTTTGCAATTTGTTGGCGTATAATAAATGCGATCTAATTACGGTGCATTGTGTAATCAGTATGTGGGGGGGGGGGGTTGTACATCCTGAAATGATGTGATCTATATTTTCCGTCCTCGCGGTACATCTGCAGCATTTATCAGATTGGACAATGCGATCTTTTTGAACTTTCTTCTGTAGTTTCCGGAGAGCATAACTCCATATTGAATAGCTAGCATGAAACCCTCAGTTTCAGTATATCAATCTCCGTCTGTTAGCAATTTTACAGAGAAGTCTGTGCATGGATCGTGAACGGCAGGAGAGATTTTACTATGAATTTGTTTTTCTGACCTCTGGTCTTGCTTTTTTTCTGTTAGAAAGATACTTGTAGTTTCTTGAAGAGTGTCGTGGTACAGATGTAGAGGGGTAAGATTTCTATCTGCTAACACAATTGCTTTGTGTATCAATGACAATTTTTACTCATTCAGTATTCTCTAAGTGAAGTGATTTCTTTTGAGTGTAGTTCCAGGATGTTATTTATGCGTTTTCCTCCCCACGCTTCTCGGCAGCATAGACGGTAGCATAGCTTCCAATCATCGGGCACGCTTGAATTGTTGATCGAAACCTGAAATAATCTTGTTAGATACGGTAATATTGCTTCTCCACCGAGTTTAATTATGTCATTTGAAATGACATCTGGACCCCGCGACTTCCCGTTTTTCAAAGATTTAATTCGTTTTCGCAATGTGTTTACGTTTATATTAAACTGATTTGGCATAGCCTCCCTCGATATCTGAGCGAGTTGAGATTTTGTTTTAAATCTTCCTTTTTTTTCCTAAAGCTTTTATCCAGCCGACAGCCGGTTGCCCTTTTACGTCCCGAAGGGACGCATACTCGACCATACACTAGACAAACACTTGCGGGCTCCTCTGATCTGGGGTCAGCAGAACGCGAGGCCCTCCGCGACAACACACACACAACTTCAAGGGACAAACAGCCATGCCCAAGGCGGGATTCGAACCCGCGACCCTTCGGACCGAAGCGCTGAGTCGGTACTCGCTCTTAGCCACCTGGGCCATCCACGTCGGCTTTAAATCTTCCTACAACTATAAAATTGAAGATAGAGATTTATCCTATCTTCAATTTCAAATGAAATTTTTTGTCCATAAATATCTTTCATGAAGGCCAAGTAGGTGTTTTTGAAACTTTTGGTAGTTTTCGAGCAATAGTGCAAGAAATATTTGCAATTTAAAATTTTAAAAAATACAAAATCATTATTCTTTTCTTTAAGATTTTGGTAGGGATAGTACCAAATGTACCCTATTCGATGACATAAAAGGCATATTGTAACCGTCACCGATTACTACAGTAGATCTATCAGGTAACCTATTTCGTGACGTGTGATTACACCGTCACGCATCCCTGGGAATATCTCAATTTACGGATAAACTTCCCTATCGGTAGTGGGTTCGTCATTGCTAAACTACTGATCAATTAACAAGCCAACACAATTTTACAGTTTTAAATAACAAATAACCTATATTCTAATGAATGAAAATCACTGTACAAATGAAATTCACAGATCCTCCTATGTTCTCACTTTTCGTAAAACTATGGTAGCTAGTTCCCTACCTAAACTGCAGTTTTCACTAAAGTGATAATAACTCTGATCCCCGTTTACAAAAAAACAAGCAATAAATGCATATTTACACTTCACAAAAAATATCACACATGAGACACACAAATCATAGTACAAATATTCATCCTGCAAAAAAAAAAAAATACATACACACAATGCTCGAAATTCACTACTACCTTTTAAATCACTAATTACGTTACACTTAATAGTCACATTTGACCTTCGGCTTCTACATAGTCTTTCAACACAAAATTTTGTTTCATAACGTCTCTGAAATGATTTGAATCAATTACATATGACTCTAAATAGATAATTATGTACAAAACAACTTCTATCATAAACATAAGGATTACTCTAATCTGATTCCTCTTACGACTGTCGAAAAGAAATAAAATCACTGGCTAGCAAGACCAATGTTCTAAGAAACTTGCCCGATCAACGTCTGTTATTGAGGGAAGCTCACATTACGTTTTGGCTAGTATAATTATAATCCTATCTCAGAAGTTTTTTTTCAGACTGAAATTTAATGAGTGTTCTTTCTGTTTTTATGTGACGACCGGCGAATTTCTCAAGTTGGTCCCACGCTGTGTAGCTGGCCGT
Organism: Teleogryllus occipitalis; assembly: GCA_011170035.1. NCBI lineage: Eukaryota > Metazoa > Arthropoda > Insecta > Orthoptera > Gryllidae > Teleogryllus > Teleogryllus occipitalis. The sequence continues at coordinate 54,903 of BLKR01001233.1, read as the reverse complement.
CGCGCAACACTCGCGCCTCAAGGTCGTCGTTCTTCTGCAAGGTCCGTGCGTTGCCTGTCGCGTCGAAATTGGAGTATTCCCGAACGCCGTCCCCTCGTCGTTCCGCGAAAATTCACCGCAGCTTTCGCAGAGGCGATGGTCGCATCAGAATGCGAGTCCGAAACTCCAAGTTATGACTTCGTAATAGCAAAAGTCAAGCTAGTTGTTGGATAATCCGTACTTCTAATAATTCTCAAAATTTCATAATAGGATTTCCAAAGTGAAATTCCAAAAATAAGAATAAAAAATATATGAAAATATATGAAAGCTGTAACAAAGAAAAAACATGTCCTATGTTACAATAGTCCTCCTTTCTAGCAACAAGAATGCAGCAACGTGGTTTTACAGATTCATTTCGATCTATTACCGCCGTCGTTCTTTCATTCATTGCATTCTTGTTTAATATTCATTTACTAATTCCATGTAATCTCACGACATTCACAGTACGTAAATCCATGAAAAGTGTTCAGTCATTTACCTTTTATTAAAGCTTTTGTGTTCCGTTATCTTCCGCGTGTCCCTCGTCGACTATGTGGTGTACTTGTAGGCAACCGTTCACCTCGGCGTCTCGAACCAGAAAGAGAGCGAGCTCTTTTGACGCAAGTTCACGCCACGTCCGTATTTCCACAAAAATTTCCTGATTGGCTATGGTCTGAGTGCGTTCAGAAATCCTTTTCTGACTTACGCCATCTCTTCGCCACTATAGAAACTACGTGTAGGGCCAAATGTCGGGTATTATTGCTTCTATTTTCCGTTGGTTATAAATGTGACCGACGACAAGCGGTTACAATATTGCTCTATTCTTTGTTGTTGTTGTTTTTTCAAAAATTACAAAAATATAATTTTTTGTCTTGTCTCTCACGTCGGAAATATTTACACTAGAGACGATTTCTTCACTTTATTAGATTTATGAGGACATGAACTTTAAATAGTGTCAAATAAAGTTTCTCGAAAACTCAAGTGTTTTCTGTAAAAATGAGCTCTAAATTCCGCATTTTCATAAAAGGTCAAACGCCATGTCTCCAAATTTTTTCATCAAATTTTTCCAATGGATAGCGATAATTGCACTCTTTAATATGACGTAACGTTCATTTTGCTGTATTTTTTTGATTTTTCAAAAATTACACAAATGTAATTATTTTCAAATATTTCTTACACCATTAATATGCATATTTGCATCAACTTGTATACACTATTTCTTTTGTTATTAAAAATACTTCAAATTACTTTAAATGACGTTTTTTTCAAAACTCAATAGATTCCTGTGTAAAAGGGCTTCAAATTTCCCTTAACCGCCATTTTCTTGAAAACGGCTTCAAATTTTTCAATGAAAATTGCTATTTATGACGACGTTATAGCCTTCTTTAATATTATTAAAATATAATTTAGTTTCTCTTATTTGGAAACCGAAAAGTTGCGAAAATTTCCTAAATAGACTACAATTCAGCCAACACCAAGGAAATTAGAAAACTTTACTACGAGAAAGTCTGTGCCATTCTGTAGCACCTCTAGCTATAATTTTTATTGTTGTACGAATTAATCTTTGAAGATTTTGGAGGTCAGTTGAGGACCATTTAATAATACTGAAGCTCTATGTAATAACAGAGATTGAATAGGTATTTATGGATTTTATAAGAGACTCAGTGAGATGATTTTTCATCAATTGATGTGATATTGATAATTTTTTAATTCTATCAGAAGCGAATTTTGAACAAGAGTATTTTTGTTTCTCACTGCTTGCATTATTCCCAGATATTAGTTAAGTTTACAATCTACATTAGGTATTTTAATTCATTATATTATCTTATATCAATTTTACCTTCTTCAGTACGACATTTATCTGAGTGCGACAGAGTGCGACATTTATCTGAGCCCAGTTCCATGTGAATATCATTTTAGAATATTTGAAGAGTTTCTAGAAGAATTTGGTTGTTCTCATTTGAAGGAGTATATAGTTTTATATAATCTATATAAAAGTGACGGATTATTGTGATGATTATTATTAGTATGCTTATTATGATTATTTGTATTATGATGAATGTTATAATGATTATTATTATTATTAATATTATATTTATCAAGGAAGAGAGGATCTAAGGGGTTTGAAAGGGTGCACTTGTGTGCGCGTTCTCCGAAGCGCAGAGGCGGAGAGCGAAGGAGGGGTGATGCATGGCAGGGCCCCGCCGCGCGGCCTCTTCTCGCCCCGACGTCTTTGACACAATTCTCAATCCAAAGCGCGGGGCGGCCCTCTCTCGTTAAATGTATGAGTGAATGAATATGCAATAGATATTTGTGAACGATTTAATGGTTCTATGCGCGACCTTTACAGCAATATTTAGTCCTGTAAGTGTAGTAGATATTTTATTCCGAGAGGCGGCGGTGTTCCTCCTCCGATAGAACGTGAGATCGGATGGTGACCTACATGATGACGACCCTTTCCGGGTTTTTCCCTTTCCATATAGTATCTCTCTCAGTAGTGTCCTGCTTTAGGACGTCAGACTTCAGACAAGTGTGCTTAAGAACGAGGATACTAGCGCCGTAGGTTTTTTCCCCGCATAAAGCACGTATGTTTACAGTTGTGTATATGCAATTGACACCTCTAAAACATTAATTATTTGCCAAACTGTTAGACTCAGCTGAGTTTTCGGCGCTATGGGGATCCAGTGCGTTATGAAGAATTGCCTCTCTAATGCCTAAAATGGACAAAGACCAAAAGGAGCCCAGGACCTACCTGGGGCAAGATGAAACTAGATGAAAGGGCTATCTCTGAGGGAGGTTCGAGATGTTACGTGGCCTTTCACTAGCAAAATCGATCCAGGGAGCGATGGAATATCTCAGAGACTCGGAGCGGAGAAGGAGTCAGGCAAACCGAGAGAAGTCTCGACAGCAAATAAAAAGAGAAATCATTGCACATCTTCGAATTTTCCTTTTTGATATATTCCAAATATTCATGGTTCTACAACCGAATAGCATTCTTCATCGCATTTCTTTTATCTCCCATTAGCATCTCGTGAGATCTCTCTTTGCGACTTTCGCTAAAAACCTGCCTACAGTACATTAATTATTTGGGAAATTATTTTCGGTAATATTAACAATTTATATCTCAAAACAATAAACGCATTACTGCATTTGTGGGACACTTGAGGAGCTATAAAAAATCTTGTGAAAGTGGCACACTTCTGAAGACGCCCCTTTAACCAGAGTCCGCCACAAGATGAGACGAAGCTCCCCATCCCTACATTGGCTGCTTCCATGGACGAGCTCCCTTTCCCAGGGCTTCGACGAACATCTTCCCGAAAGGCAGGTAACAGTTTTGTGGTGTCTGCCACGCTTATTTCACTTCATTCGAATCAAATTGGTCCTCCTCGTCTATTTAAGTGTGAAGGACCCGGATTGGACTTTACAGCGCTCTATGAACGCCGTTTATCCTCGCCGAAGGTCAACGGTCTCTGAAAACGTTTCGCTAAGGCGCGTATTTATTGCTTCGCAATTTACGACAGGACATACATTAAATCATTTCGTTTCTGAGGTATTAACCAGTAGAAACAATAACGCAGCGGTAATGCTCTTACAAATAAGAAATATTTCATTCGGGCGGCGTGCTCCTTTTGGTTGCAGGAGTGGAAGTGGCGCGGTGAGTGTGGAATGGCGGGGTTGTCAAGGAGTGTGTACACGATGTACAAGCCTGAGAGAGCGGATGAAGATAGAGGGGGAAAGCGGGCGACAGAGCGAGCGCGCGAGGAAGAAAGCAAACGAGCGGGTGAGAGAGCTCACGGCCCAGTGAGAGAGTGGGCGGGCGGGCGAGGGAGGGAGCAAATGGGCGGGTGAAAGAACGGGTGAGTGAGTGAGAGAGCGAGCGGTGGGCGAGAGAGCGTGTCACGCAATAAAGTGCGGCCGGTATTTGCATTACCCTGTGCTCCACTCGCGCTATATATAATTTCCGCGTTATTCGTGCTGTTATTATTATTCCGGAGCGCGAGCCCCGACGCCCTCCCGCCGCAGCCCCGTCGCCTCCTGACTTCGCACCGCACCGCACCGCTCGCCACCACCTCCTTGCTCGGATCGTACGTCACATATCGTGACATATTCTAACGCTCCCCCGCTTTTTGCATTTCCATGTTCCTTTCTGTTCTTTTTCATATCTTTATTCCTCGCACATTCGCATACTCTCAACATTTTCCGAATCTCAGATTCTAATACTCTCTGCGAGCTTCTTTAATTTTCTGTCTTTATGCTAATTTACTTCCTGATCTCTCACACCTAATTTCTCACTTCCTTAACTTCTCGCTTTCCATCTTAAAGCTCTTCTCACACCCACAACTCTTTTTCAACAGTCACGCCTTCCATTCTACCCGTCACGTCTTTCTTTCTAGCACCCATACCTTACTCTCTACCAGCAACACATTGGTTTCTATCCACCACATTTGGATTTATACCCGCTTTGCATTCGCCTTTACATAACGATCGCCCTGTACCACCACATCTCGATATCTACCAGCCATACCTTGCTCTGTTCATGCCATACCTTGCTCTCTATTCGGCATAATTTGCTCTCTACCAGAAGACGTTGACACCACAATTTTCAATCTACCTGCCACACGTTCCTCTTTACCGCAACACATTGCTTTTTAGCCATCACATATTGCTCTCTATCCACCACATTTTTTTCTTTACGAGCCATAACTTGCTCGCTACTCCCCACACCTTGCTCTCTACCGCAAAAGTGTGCTCTACTTGCCACATTTTTATCTCTACTAGCAACACGTTACTCTCTACAGGTATTCACCAGACTTTGCTCCCGACCCACTATACCTTTGCTATATGCCCACCACACGTTGCTCTGTACCTGCCAAGCCTCGCTCTCTACCTTCCACGCGTTGCTCACTACCCGTCTTATCTTGCTACTTGCCGCTTCTTTCTATTTGTCATACAATGCTCTCTACTCGCCGAACCTCTCTCTACCCGCCGCGACGTCCTCTCTACTCGCCACGTCTTGTTCTCTATTTTTGTTCTTTTCTTGTCACACGTGGCTCTCTAGCAACCTCAGTCCATCCCCCATCCGCCTTTTCCCGCTTTCCAACCTCCCCACCGAACCGCACCTCTGACCTCTGTGTGTGTTTTGCCCCCTCCACTGCCTGTTCATTCCCAGCGCAGCCCCGCTTCTCCAGCGGCGGACTCGTCTCTCTGCGGCGCGGCGCAGCGCGCGTATCGGCGCCGCTTCGTTGCAAACGCCCGGCCGCGCTCGCGCTCGCGCGAATTAAGTTCGCGATAACTCAGCGGCAGAGCCCGCCCCGCTCGGCCCCACCCCGTTCCCCGCACCGCTCCGCGTAATTGGCGTAATTTACGCTCGCGATATTCGTGCCGTTAAGCATCGGCCGGCGCGCGGACTGTCCCCGCTCCGCCCGGCCCCCGCGCCTCGCCCACCATCGCCCCCGACTGCCCCCGGGGCTTTGACACTCGGTGCACCACACTCGAATTTGGTGCCCTCCTCCTGAAGCACGTGATTCTAATGTTCCTCTGGATGGGTTTCAGTGGATATTTTTTCTCGTAATATTCAGTTTGCATACGGCTGTTGGAAGCTTATCATTATTTCTTGTCTTCAAGCCAGATAATTCATGGAAATTATATCGCTTGGAAATAATTTATATCATGATTTGTGGATTTGTATATCACGTTTTTAATTTTAAAAAATTAATTTCTCTTTCGATGTCTTAAAACTTCTTTTTACGGCGTAATTCTTAAAAAAATCTAAACCAAACAAAGTTCTTACATTCCCTCCACACAAATGCATATTTATCTCTTGTGGTATTTTTGTATTTTCACTCTTACATTCATCAACATGTCGTAGGGTTCTCATTTTTTACTTTCTTGCCTTACGTAAGAAGATCTTCGTAAGAAGAGAAAGTTTGTAATCGTGCGCAGAAAAACGGAGAATTTTCGGCAGAGAAACAGTTATTGCTAAGCACTCCTGTCGAAAAAGTGGATATCTTCCTTTGCTAAAAAAGAAAAGAATCCTCTAACATGTAGTATAGTGCAGAAAAACCGATTGACGGTGAAACGTCTGTCAGTGTGTGATCAATAGGGCCCGGATTTTAATGACCTAAAAATCAGCGAAATATGCAAGCATTTATGATCTAAAACCTATATAAATATGATCTTAAAAATAAAATATGACGCTATACACGTTTGTTTTTTTAAAATTTCTGTTGATTTTTTAAGTATAACATAAATACAAAATTAACTCAAGAACAGATTGTGAGGATGTTACATGCGGTTTGCAGTCGTTGGAACTAACTAGCATTTTAAAAAAATGCTTGTATGCGCGGCAATGTTGTACACTTTTTCAGCCACATGACCACGAGCTCGACCCAACTCACTCCGTTCAAATTCACTTACGTTTCAAATAATCGTTTGTGATGTAATTGTTGAGTTTATTTGTGACAAAATCACTTGATACATTGTCATGCAAGACACATTTCCAAGCTCTTTATTCTTGTGTCTTCAAAAATATGACATACGTATGCATTTTGGGGAAAATTTGGCCAAAATATGACCTTTCACTAAAAACGGTCCTTAAAAATATAACAAATATACTCATTTAGGGCAATATTTGGCCAAAATATGACCTTTTACTGAAAACGGTGTAAATATGACTTTATATGCACAATAAAAATACGTTTTTCTAATCGACAATACCTGGATTCGTGCATAAATTATTTTAAAGTTCACCTGAAGGTTCAGAAAAAATGCAGACTTGTCATTAAAATCCGGGCCCTAGTGATCAATGCTAGAGCCTAAACCGTTCTACCGATTTTCTTCAAAATTTATATTCCCCAATCGATCTGAATGAATCCGTGGATTTTGAAAGTTTCAAACGAATATATTGATTTTTGAGGACACTTCACATGAAACTTCAAAAGATTTTCAATTTTTTTTCAAAAGGGCCTCCAAGATTTTTGATCAAACTTTGTATTTAGTGATGATTTCTTGTTCCATGAAATCACAATTATTTTGAAAATTGAAGAAACGCAATTTTTGGGAGCGTCTTCCTACAACTGTAATATTGAAGATAGAGATTATTTTAAATTAATAAAATGGATTCCTTCAAGATGGATTTTTAAATATGATCATGTTCAATTTTTCAAAAATATGAGTAGTTAATGTGTAATTTTCGGCGAAATACAAGCATTTTTTCTGAAAAAACCGCCCCTATTTTTTGAAAAAATTTATCCTCATATGTAATAAGAGACGGTAAAAAATGTGTTCGTAAACATTAGCTGAAAAATCCCGTTTTCGGCTACTGTTCCTTTTTTTTCGAAACTGCCAAAAAGTGAATATTTAAAAAATAAAGAACTAATGATCGCGATTTTTCTTTAAACAAAGTCGGTTGAAAACAATCAGTCTTCAAAAAGGTAATGTAGAATTGTTTGAAGAAACGAGCTGATTTCGCTCAATTAGTGTCTGAAATTTACGCAATTTTTTTAAAAAATTTTCAAAACCAGAACAAAATTGATTCATTAATATTTATCATCGTATGGTAAATAAATAAACTAGTGGTGCTATAGAATGTCACAGATTATGTCTCACTAGTTAGTTTTCTAATCTCTTTAGTCTGGACTAGATTTTAGGTCGGTTAGGCCTTATTCTCTCCCCAACTGCCTTCTTTTGTCGCCTAAGGACATTTTCTCAAGTGTAGAGAGTGGGAAGTGTAGAGCTCGTATACGACAGGGACGGCCAAGGTGGTTAAATGGCGTGTGTGGTGTGTACGTTCATAGCCCGCTTGTATGCCTAACAGCCGTCGCACTTGACAGACTCTTATAGCAGTTCGGACGAGGCAGCGATCGGACGAAGTTTCGCATTGCGGCCGCTGGAGCTCTGGTCGCCAAAACCATTCGCGAGGCTTCCAGTTCGCTTTAATACATAGGGAAATGCCCGCACATTGGCCAATTTTGGTCACTTACAGTGATATGAGTCATTGCAAACTCGAGTTGATGGCAATGCTAAACAATACTAAAATTATACATATCTGTGCAGATTGCTCAAAAGAAATTGTGAAGTGAATACTTCAAAATAACCCTCAAATGGCTTGCGTGAAATTTATCTGGTTAGTGTGGCAGCAGTAATTCGTTTTGACATATAAAATACAATATTTATTCTTAATTATTTCTGATATTTACCTGTATTTTCAGGTGTTCATAGAGAACTATAATGCATATAATATCTTTAAACTTTTTAAAGACAATGGATGAAAACGAAAAAACGACAAAGAATTATTTTATCCGTTTTTATACCATCTATTTATATGTTTTCAATCTGTATTGATTCTTTAATCTATATTACACGCTCAAAAAACTACAAACTTAAAACAGAAGAGATATTTGTTGTTGAAAAAATTGCTAAATAACAGGAAAAATCTAGTTCTAAAACGGAGGACGGACGCTGATATAATAAATACTGACCCTGCTATAAATAACACCCAAGAAAGTTCAATTATCAAAAACCACTCCAAATCACTATTGCCCTGGCAAAAACGTTATCACCTAGAGATAGGATCAGAAAGTTACTTAAAATAGCAAAATTCATATTGGTGCTCTCATGGACATACAAGAAAAACTATCAGTGATTTTCGATTTTTCAAACTAACAGATTTTCAATAAGGGGCCGTCCATTAATTACATATCGCAATTTTTTTAAATACCTCCTTTCCTCCATATAACGCACATGCAACGCGCGCTTGAACCCCACTCTAACAATTACGTAACACTAGCGGCAATACCCCCCCCATTACAATAAGTAAAAATCAACTATAAAGCAGAAACTGAGTTGTATTAATTGTATTTGTGTTAGGTATTAACAATTATGATAATTAAAGTTATAAATAGTTGGTGAAGTGGACTGCATGTAACAATAAGAGGACAATTTTTGAATGAAGGACGCGGAGGCAAGAAAATTGCTGACAAGCCGTGCACATGCCGTTGTAAATGATGCATGGGGCCCGAGTCTACTGCACTAATTGATTTAGATTCTAGAATATACTACAATACATTATTGATGAAAAAAGATTTACATTTATTGTAACAATATATACATCATAACTTTTTAAACTTATTATCTGCTTCATTTAATTTGTTAATATGTTAAGATTTTAGAAAGACATTGAATAAAAAGAATTTTCTCAGCAAATGTGGAAAACTTTTAAAATGACATATCCACATGACGTAACACTAAACTAAGAACCCTTACTCCTACGTAACGCAGCGCAACGCTGCCTCACCCTTTTAAGCGTTACGTAATTTTTGAACGACCCCTAAGAGCGATTGAAGTACAATGTAGAAATTATTTCTGATCCTTTGCGTAGGCCGCTTCCAAATTCCACAGCAATGAGAGAGCAATATATCAGACAAATGAAAATCAACAATCAGACAACATTTCGGGTTGACATTTCAGACAACATTCCCCAGTGACGGTTGTGAGAAAACATATCACCTTTCGATTGCAAGGTGTTCCAGTTCGAGAAACGTCCAAAAGTGTCCCAAGACTTCCCAGGACTTGAACCAGCGTGTTCTCATTGGTCGTAAACAGAAATTGTTTGTGCTATTTGTGATCTTTTTAATTTATATCGAATTTTGAAAATAAACTGAATTGTTAGGTAGCCAAGATAGGGTTATAGATTTTCTTAAAGTTCAGGAATATTAATAATATATGTTAATATTTATTTCTATGTATTTTTATTATTATTTATTTTAAATTATCTTCATTCATATTTCTATTCATATTTATTTTATATATGTTAACATTTATATACGTGAAGATAATTTACATCGATGGTTCTTTTTCGTGTTAAATAAATCAGTCTCACATTTAAATAACTCTCAAGGTTATCGGTGAAAGAGCAATTTATTGTGAAAGCTGTGCCACAACTTCCAAGGTTTGTTGTGAAAAGATACCTTCAAAAATCCATTAAGTCAGCTTTGCAAAGAAGCAGTTTCCTTGCGTGTGACGAGAGCGCAGTATATTTAATAACGATCATTGACATAATTTGTGAACATTTTCTTCCAGTAATCGTGAAGAACATTGCTGCTGTTACTAATGAAGTAATTGGGAGACCTAAATATTTGAGTTCAAAGCCTCTAAGTCGAAAAGTTCAGTGTTTGTAATGCGAATCTTCGTATATATGCATGCAGCAGCCGATTGAGAATTGGTCAGCGAGCAGCGCGCCAGCGGTCAGCAGCGGAACTTTAAGATATTACAAGACAGGCAGGACTGGCGGGGCTTTTACGCATACTAGCGGGCTGTAGTACGTTAAATGGTGTCTGATTGAGCACTTCGAACCAAAGCGGTCGCCGGTTCGAGTCATGGGCAGGGTTTTTACTTTGTTACTTTTCTCTCATGAATGTACAGTTACAAACAACTATTGAGAATTGTAGAAACGTTATTGAAAATCATTTGAAACACTTCTACTCACAAATACAATCAATACAGGTAAAGAAGCCGGAAGTGTCCCAATGTGATTTTTGAATTTGTAACTTTAAAACATTTTTATTTGTCTCCTTCGTCAATTTCTAAGACGTATGTCATGTCTAATTAATTGTTGTCTTTCTGTGCATCTGTATGAACTGATAAATCAGAAAACGAATGAATCTACAAACATGAAATTTAAATACAGTATGAACACTACCTATGGGACCAACTTTGTTTTTCTTTTACTGTGATATCCGTAAGGGTTCGGAATATTATTACTTCTCGCACTTACGAAGGTTCTTGCGTCTGTGGCGTAGTGGTATGGGAGTCGGTAAGTTAACTCTGAGGATCTGAGTTTGGGTCTCGGAGAGAAAAGCAATTGTTGCTTGTTGAAACACTTTTGCAACTTCATGTTGTAGAATAATATAGCGGACCTGTTTGAAGTGAACCGAGAAAGTATGTTTTTGTAGCACCACTAGTTTCGTATTTTCTTCCTCATTCACTTCTCAATGGCTCCTATATAGAAACTTACCGCATCGTAGTAAAAAGTATTTCTTATAATTGATGATAAAATCCAAAATTTCTACATATATTTTTATTTTATTTTTCATCTACCAAGTTCCTCCCCATTCAATAACCTTTCAGTGACATTCAATGTATTTTTCCTTTCTCTCTCCTCCATTCTCTCTCTTTCCTTTTCTTTCTTACTATATTTCTCCCATGCACACCTCACCCTCTCGTCTCTCATACAATACCTTTCATTCAGTGACAACCATATGACTTTTATTTCAGGTAACATTTCTCTTCGCGCATTTCAACCTCACTCGCTCTCTGCTCTTCCTCTGGGGTCCTTCATCGCCTTCCTCTGCTTCTCCCTCACACACTCCGCTCCGCTCTGCTCTTCCGCCCACTCGTCCTCCCGCCCGTGGCCGCGTCGCGCGCTTTGTTCTCCGTAATTAAATGTGCGCGCGGTGCGTTCTGTCGAAGATTTAAGGGCGCCGCGGCACGCAGAGACGGCGACGCACAGTGGTTCAGACTACGGGATAAAGCGGACAAACTCTTTTTGGCTAAGGTTACTGCGGGTATGAACAATAATCACACAAGCCAATTTAACTCTACTCGATGCGAGTAGCGAGAGAGTGAGTATTTATTGTTCCCAAACACCTCCATTATTTTGGTTTTTTGTCCCACTAACGTAGTGCATGTTGTATCTCGTTGAAAGTGTTCTTCCTCTGTTGAAATGACCGCGAGATATTGGTCAGGGTATCACCTGATGTCACTGCAGTCCCTCTTGCAGTCTTTGGTTCGAGTCCCGACGATGCAGGATTATCGATACTATCGAATTCTAGAAGCCGGCTGCTCTGATCGGTAGTTTTCCGGGCGTTTCCGGATCAACTCCAGGCGAATGTTGGGGCAGTACCTAACAAACGGACCATGACCCCATTCCTCTTCCTTGTCCTATCCTCACCCCTTACACACACACTTACACCACCATGCACTACACTACCACACATGCCGGGTAGGCGGTACGGAGCTTAGAGCTTGTCCTGGCTGGTGCTGTTCCACGCAGGTGGGAGATACCTCGTTGGGAATACCCCGCAAGCCGACAGTAGGTCGGCATTGGATCTCGCCATACAGCCCGATCACCGCCACCTCCCGAGCAAAAAACACGCACTACACGTATGGGACTAACGACCATAGTATTTGAAGCACCCCGAATCACGATCGATTAATCCGTTAATAATGTGAGATTCGGCCCTGACCTACATGGCGACTTGCGAGGTTTTCCTCTCTCTTCAGGTAGCTCACTCACCGGAACAATTTTCCTGCCGGAACAAACTCGAAGCTCGCGACATAAATGGCCTCCTGACATGTATAATAATGTGGTGAATGTAAGTGAGTTTATGTAAAAGAACAGAAAATGTGAAGAACAAGAAGGGAAAATTGTGCGGGGAGCGTGGCCGGCATTCGTCGGGTATTAATCGGAGAAACCAAGGACTACTATGGACTAGGGGAGCCGCCCGCCAGTATTATCCTCGAGGCAGTGGATGAATTCGACTCATTTATGTTGCTAGATTTTAAAATCCATCACCATCGGTACTCGAACCCTAGAACCTCTAGGTCGGTGATGCTAGAGTTGTAAAGGTATTTTCGCTGAGCTATCGTAGCTGGTTTTCCCCTTACAGGTGCCCCTTTTATCATTGCTCCAAGAACATTTAATGGCCCCCATTTAATGGTTATCTATATCTTCTTCTTCCTTCTTGACAAGGATTGGGACCCAATTGTCCGTTCCGAGTCTCAGAACTGCTCTCACCACCTCATTCTAGGTCTACCTACATCTCTGTAGCCTTCAGATTTATATAAGAGAGCTAACTTTGGTAGTCTATATGGCTCCATCCTGTATATGACCAGCATGTATATGCTGGAACCATTTCTATTGGTATTTTTTAATGTCATTTTCTACACTGTCAATATTTAACCTTGACGTTATGTCTTCATTTGGAACTCTGTCACTCAAGGTTTGTCCCAGTAGACCTCTTAAGAAATTCATTCATGGGCGTACTCTTCTTTCGTCATTTGTTCTCAGTGTCCACGTTTCACTTGTGAAGCAGAGTGTGGGGTGAGATACCACATCGTGAAAGTGGGTGCTATCATTAGGGTGCTATTATTATCTATATATCAGTCCATTCGCCTCAGGTATGTCCGAAAAATACTTTAAGTTCTGAGTATCATAATAAACATAAACTACTGTTAGTGAGAAGGGAAAGAAGTTATCAAAATGACATCAATTCGTAACTTAATTGAACCTCCAGAAACTGATCGTAAATATTTCGCTTATTTTGACTTGTGAGATTTTTATACGGCAAGAATAAACCCTTTTAGTCGTATGTGGAACAAAAAATTGTTTATTTACCTCGACCCTAGCATTTATGAAGGTAAGTGAAGGACGTTTACGCGTCATCCTTTTTCTTTTTCCTATGATCACAGGTGTGGCTTGCCTTCGCTTCTCTTTGCATGTAGGATGATAAGGTTTTCGTTATCATAAACAATTATGAATAAGTTGATTTTGGTTAGGACAAGCATATAGTGCGAGTCTTCCCCCACGCCACATCCACACCTTTGAGTAAAACACCCACGCTTTGCACAGGATTCAAAACCACAGTCGTCGCCCTCCCGCACGTAGATTCTGCTTGAACTGCTTATCATGGATAGTAAGTTGATACCTAAAAACGAACTTGGCCGTACGTATACCACAAAGTAAGGTATAAGGGACAAAGAGTGAAAGAAAGTACTCGTTTCCATGCAATAATGCTAAAAACGAACTTTGCCCATATTTTGTGCCTTCTAATCTACCGTGCGGGGTAAATCGGGCCTCCTGTGTGGATCGGCGCCGCGCGACTTCGGGTCCGTTGACAGCGAGATCTCCCGGCGCTCGCGTCCATCCGCCGCGATGCCCACCGCAACCCACCCCACCCGCGTACTTCGATCCTCCCCTCCCACTTCGCAGTCACACACCAACTCCCTGACTTTGGTGAGACATTCTCCTCTTTTGCACGGGGTAGTTCCATCGCATTCTGAATGATTTTTTTGTCGTGAATGATGAATCATAAAAGATTGGGTAATCAGTTCCTAACCCGTCCTGAAGAATGGGATGCGGTGGGCATAAATGAACAGGTTTTGAAATATTATAAGTTCATATCGCTGCCGCCCGTGCACCGGCAACTGTTTTAAATTACGAATTAAATAACTAAAATATAAGTCTAAGAAAAGCTTCTGATTCTCCTACAAATATGTATGTTTTATTTATACTGCTGTTTATTCAGAGCTGCGTCTAACGGGTCATCAGCTGTTACCGTGTCATTCAATGGGAAGGTTGAACGCCACCAAAATGATGCCACTGTAGTGTCGTGTAAGCTCTCGATTAAATGGCTCCGTAACAGCTGAAGACCTGACAGACGCAGCTCTGAATATATCGCGGTATAGTAATCGTAATTGTCCATTCGCTTGTTTCAAATTCACTTACATTATTTCCCCTGTCATCTTTAAGATAGGCTCGAAGAACGTCCTTCACTTCATTTAGTAGCAGCCCCACATCTATTGTCACATTCTGCATCTCCAGGGTTTCCCCATCTGCGACGACTGATGGTGTGTTTCCGTATTTTGGGTATAAGCAATATAGGGATGGTGTATCTGCCCAACATTCCAAGTTTACAATGATATAATGGAGCAATAAGATAAGTGCGTGATCCATAACTCGATGTTCAGAGGGGAATGCTTCAAAGGAAGCGAGGGAAAGGGCCAATCAAAGAAGCTAATCACTGGAAGTGATCATCTCGTCAAACGGGAGGCATCATGAGACCCAGTCTAAAATTTGCTACCAGGACTAACACTATCGAGCCTAGAACATTCGTCTATTAAGAATAAGGTGTGTGTGTTTGAGGCGGCACACTCCCGATATACTAAGCTTTGTTCACGGACACGTAACAACAACTATACGCCAACTTATGCGCACAAATTCCTTTCACTGCATACAGTCCTCATATTCTCGAGTCATATTTTTATGGCTGCGACATTATGACCTATTCATACTGTTTTCTGAGATTAGCTTATGGTGACCTGGGCTGGCGTAGTCGAAATGTAAGAGAACTGACAGTCTCTCAGTACACATTGTCGACCTCTGTTCTGATGAGAAAATAAATGTTCGCCTTGTGAATTATATGCACACGTACACACAATTCCAAATTATACACAGAAGCACACGTATACACAAACACTGACTCAGAATCACAAACAAGCAAACACTCATTCTCGCATACAAGCAAACACTCGCCCAAAAGCACATTTTTTTACGGGACGAGACAGTGATCTTCCACCGCCGGATGGTGTCATATGGCGCCGACCTACATGTCGGCTTGAATGGATTTGCCAACTAGATATCTCTCACCAGCAGGGCATTGCCCCAATCGGGACAAGCTCTCAGCTCCCGACTGTTCTTCTGACGTTTGTGATAGTGTATGTAGTGCATGTGTGTGTAAGAGGTGATGGTAGGACAAAGAAGAGAAAGAAAACATCGCGAGTGATCCATGGCCCATTTGTTACAGTTCGGGCTTGGGGTTGAACGGAGAAATCCCGGAAAACTACCGATCATAGCAGCCGTCCGTTAGAAATCTCCTCCGACAGCGACTGAATTCGACCTAGCTATGTCGCTATGTTGCTGCCATTCGAACTCGAACCCCTCCCAACTGGAGGCATTTCAGTGACATCAGTTGGTGTCTTACACACAAACACAAACACACTCATACACACGTAAAGACACGTTCACATACTCTTCCCCCCCTCTCTCTCCCTCAAACACATACAGACACTAACTCGCAAACAATCACACATACAAAAACATATCATACTCATACAAATACAGATACATACCATCGATGTCTCAGTCTTATTCGCTTGTGTACTCTTCATCTCGACTCTGAAAAAAGGTTTGTGTCACGACCAGCGTTCGTTTAGCACCACGCTCTCCTTCAATGTAGACCTCCTACCACCCAGCAGCAATTGTGCGCAGCTTCGTTCCGTGTCTAGCACAGAAATGCCCGCATAATTCACTATCCGCGACCGAGCACTGGAGATCCGTTTGTGGCAGTGCATTCCTGCCTTCTAAACTTGCAGTAGAAACTCATTAGATGATTCCACGTGCAACTCAGGAGATGAAATCTCGGAAGACTGGTAAAGTTTTCGGAAGGGCTTATTAAATTCATTTAACGAGAGAATGTAACCGGAGAACCTTGCTTTCTGAAAATATATTCAAGTAATTAATATAATTGTATTTCGTTTAAAACTAATGTTTTAATATTAAAATACGTAACTATAATACCATTTTCGTGTCAAACTATTTCCATTTTTTCATCTTTCATCATTTTCGAATCTAAGTATTATTCCCTTCTATACCAGTTTATCTCAAGTGTGATAAGTTATCACAAGGGTGTGTTAATATAAACAATAATTTTTTTTTGTTTTTTTTTAATTTATTTCTACTTGTTCTAACTCGTTCTCTCTTTCTAATTCGTTTCTACTAAGGTCTTTCGAGGGATTTCCGTTTTACATGCTGATTATTTGGGATTTGGGCTTTCCTTGGCAAATTGAGGTTAGAATTCACTGACTTAATTTATAATTTGTTTTCTTTAAGATGCTATTGAGTTTTAATCTTGATTTGGGGGAATAAAATGTTAGGATTGCCTGTCGAGCAATTGGAAGGGAAAGGCAAAGATTCTACATATTATTAGTTTAAGGAGGTTTAAGGATATCTTTGGGAAATTTGGATTTGATTTGACTTTGGATGTTTGCTGTTCGGCCTAGATGGAATTTCAGAGCGGAAAGAGATGAGGGGAGGGAAGAATAAAAATTATTTGCTACTTTTTTTATATGTTCTAGTACGGTATCAATTCGGAGTTCTCTGTGAATTTGATGGTTCGGTATAAACCATGGAGCTTTAATTGAATTCCTAAGGACTTTATTTTGGACTATTTGAATTTGGGCAAGCATAAGTTAAGTGTGGGTAGGATAATAGATTTATGTAGTAGAATCTGGCATTTGGTATTTAGTGTTGAATGTTGATTTAAAAACGGGTACAGTTTTGATAATGTTAAGATTATTCTGGACTCTATTGTACGCCAGGTTAATATCTGTACTTGCTGTAAAGAGTGCCGTATCGTCAGCAAAAACAGCAGTTTCCACGTTAGAAAATTAAGTATGTCACTCACGAAGATAGTAAATAAAATAGGTGAGAAAACAGAGCTCTGAGGAACTCCGGCTGTGAAATTACGAAGAGTAGAAAGTGAGTGATTAATTTTGATCTTAAATTTTATTGCAGTTAGTCCTGCTACAGAATTTTTGTTATGATTTTTAAGCATCTAATTGCTTATTCTATCAATACCTGGCGATTTTCTTTGTTTTAAATGTTTTATTATATCGGCTGTTTCAGATGATGAAATAAACTTCATTTTGGTTTCGGCTGTAAATATTGGTTGTTTCCTAAAATTTTCAATTTCTTGATTATGTTGTATTATTGTGGGAGAGTGTGGTCTGAAGACATTTTGAAAATGATCTGCAATTGCTTTGGCCTTATCAACATCTGAATGCAGTAGCTTATTGTTCACTTTTAATTTGAATATTTCGTTTTTATCTCTAGTGAGTCTTTTTGTTGTCGTCCAGAGATGTGCTGATTCAGGATCCATTTGATTTATAAATTGCCGAAATGAAGCATAGCGGTGATTAACCAATTTATTTTTGACTATTCTTGACAGTTTATTAAATTTTGCTTTTACATCTGGTCTTCGAGTTATTTGCCAAAACCTTCGCAAATTATGTTTCAATTTAATTAAATTAATAATTTTCCGGGGAATAGGGAAAGAGAAAAGTTTACTTTTAGTACAGTAGATATGGGGAATTATTGATTATTGAATCTTTGGAATTATTGATTGGTCCAGAGATTTAAAGATAGCCGAATTAAACTTTTCAAGTTCGGATTCAATATCTGAAGTAGACGTAATAGAAAATGGATATTTATAGTTACTTCCCATTAGGTCAGTGAATTTAGTCCAATTGATATGTTTATCTAAAGCATTATTTCCTGATGTTATTTCTTTAAAATTTTCTTGCTATATTAGGATCGGATTATGATCCGAGTCTAATTTAGCTACCACTTTTTGATGCAGTGGAAAATCAATATTTTTGGTTATGATTAAGTCGAGAACGTCAGGGGTTATATTAAAATTGTAGGAAAAATGTGCGGGATCTGTTGGGGCATGAATATTAAGACTTTTATTATTTACAAAATCCAGTAATTTTTTACCTTGAATGGATATTGAGTTACAGCCCCAAGATGTTTGCTGTTTAAATCTCCTAAGAGAATAATACGGTTATATGAGCTAAATATTTTTCTATACGTCTTTTCACGGAATCTCTTATTGGGAGGCTTGTAAGCAGCAATGATTATTACTTTGTTATCGTTGTTATTATTGTTATTATTAGTAGAAGTAGTATTATTGTTATTATTTCTTTTATCATTACTCTTTATGTAGCAGATGCAGCCTGGGAGTTGCCATGCTGCGAGTGCGACTACATACGGGGATCAGAACGGGTTTCAGGGGATTGTTTGCCTTTAGGGCAATGATAGATAATATGCATGTAGAATAAATAAATTTAATTGCATAATAATTATGAGTACAATTGATTTTGATTTATAAAAAGCCGGAGGACCATTGATAGTTTATGAAGTTAATGACTGCTCTTCTTTCTTGAAGTACACTTGGCAGCTTACTTACAGTTTGAAGCAAGGAAAGCAGCAACCCAAATCACTCGGCTGGGTGTGTCGCTGTCCGGGCTGAGGTAGGCTCCAGGCAGTTCGGTGGTGCGAACTGGCATGGGCGCGGACTCAGATGACCGGAGCTGGTGGTGGAGTTTGCCGTGAATTCGGCCAAGTGGCGGCTGCGGCTCGCGAGTGGCACGAATTTGAGGCAGGTTAGATATGGCCGTACTAATCGCCTTGATAGGCGAGGCAGGAACAGTCGACCTTGATGAGTTTTGCGAGTCAGTTTGACAAGTTCGGAGCAATGTAGTTAGAGAAGTTCTGTTTAGTCTGTTCTTCCTGTTGTCTGTCGTTGTTCTGTTTGTAGTCTCCGTTGTCTGTTTGTTGTCTTCTTCTGTGTGAGCGAAGTCGCAGTATTTATTATTGCGGATGTGATTGAGGCCTTGGAGGGGAGAGTCACGTGGCTGTGACTTGGGCCTATGGTAAGGCGGGAAAGTTTGGAGTGCCCGCGATCGGCTCCCTATTCGTGATGTGCCTTCGGGGGGGAGTGTCACGTGACATTGGCGGCGTTTGGGAGCAAAGGCGGTGGCACGTGGGGTGCCCGCGATGGCGGCCCGTTTGTATTTGAGATTTCAACGGAATTGAGGCATCTGGCATGCAGGTGGCCGAGGAGCGGGGGCGGCGCGCCGGCAGTGCACCTTTGTCGGCGAGATACATTGACGGGCTTATTTTTGCGAGGGAGGCCCGAAGCGATTCCCAGAAATGTTTGTACATATTCCTGGTTGCTTGTCAGGTAGCGAGCGATGGGGTGAGGGCCCCGCGTGCCGGGTGGCCCAGCGCTTGGCTAATGAGGGCTTAGACCCCAGCTGGCGACGCCGAGATGCGGCGGTCATTGTTCTGGGCGGGCGTGGGCCCGTGCGAACGGCGGTTTGCGCGGAAGACGCTGTAAATGATTTTATTGCCCCTTTGTAGTAGTTTCCGAAGTGTAGAAGCGTGCCGGCATGCACAGAGAGCGACTTGTGAGAGGTTGGTGAAAGTAAGCGCTTAATAGTGGGTGGCCGCGCGGGAAAAAGCTGTTAAGGGCTGCGCCTTGGTGGCGAGACTTTGATTGCCTATTAATGCTACGCCCCCTGACGCGTTGGCTATTCGGTCCTCTCTAAAAATTCTAAATCCTGGAATCAGGTGGGTTTCAGTTACACAAGCAATTTCAATTTCATGTTTCTTTAAGAAATATCTCAATTCGTTTTCTTGACGTTCAGTCCATTAGTATTCCAGTTTAAGAAATTAATGTCAGTAATTTTATTTGCCATAGTTTTAATTTTGTAGTAATTTTATTTGCCTGGGAATGCCCAAATCTCTGTCAGCGTTTGCATTGGATTACATGAGACTTGATTAATTTCTGAATTCTTACACTACAAAAAAAGGTCAAGATTGAAAATTTCTTTACTTTGATAAGTATTTTCTAAATCAATTGCAGATACTGATATAGGGCATTTTTGTTTATTATAAAGTCTCGCTACTTATTAAAGTATTAATTATAATTCCCTATAATTATATTGGGAATTTTAGTCTTGTCAGTTCCTGAAATATTTCACTTTCCGTATACGTGATTGGAATGTCCTTCAGTATAATGGCTAATGTTTTACAGAAGATCTTTAAAAGAATGGAACTCAATTTTCTCAGTTTCACAAAATTTTCTAAAACTTCTATAATCACTAATGGAAGTAAATGTAATTTTAACAGTCTTCCTCCTGTTTGGTTGTGAAAACGTCTTTTACATTCTTTTTAATATCATCTTACAAAAGTAGGAAGTTAGATGCGTTATGCACTATAATTGGCGGTATTTTGATAATTGGATCCTTCACAGTTTCTTCATCAGTTTCTATTTTCTTTAGTAACTGGTATCTCCTTGAAGAAGGAATATTGTACCTGGGCATTTCCTCTTCCGGCGAGAGTAACCTCTTTCGTTTGTGCTCATTACCAAGTTCCTGCGTACCTTGAAGCTGGGGTTGTTGCGGCTGTGATTGCTGTTGCGGTTGTGGTTGTGGAGACACACGATATTGAGAAACAAGTTGAGAGAAATGCATTTCAATCATTTTCTACTGATGTTGGAGATGTTGTAGTTGCTGTTGAAGATATTCATGCTGTTGAATTGTTGTTTGATCTGAAATCGTTGTACGTGGCGTCCTTTGCACTTCGAATCAGATTGCCCCGTACTGGAGCCTCGGACACGAAGCGTTCGCTTCGGTGGCTCGAACCGAACTGGAATAAATTCGAATAAATATATAAACAGGAAGACAGCAACAATGGGGACCAGAAGAGAAGCAAAGTATCGAATAGTAAATAATAAGAATACAACGGAATGGCAACATAATTGATAGCGGGGAAAATAAAGAATATATTGGTAAATAAAAACAGTGAAAGGACACGCAATTTCCGTGAGTGAGAATGTAAATTAGTAAAATTATTACGAAGCAATAACCAAAGAATAAACAAATACAGTACAAGATTGTCAGTAACCAACCAGAAATTAGAATATCTGCAAGAAAGGGAATGTCCTGCGCACTACGGCGAAAGAGACAAGTTTTTGGGTATGATTTCGCGCAGGGATGAAGACAGATGAAGAGCGCGTAAGACGAAAAAACGGGTAGACGATCTTTTGACGCGATGAGGGGCGGATGCAGAAGATGTTCTGACGCGGTTCAAAGATTCGGTTCAGAGATTAATTAATAATGCTTACAAATAAGTAATTAGTAAGGAAATGTTATAATTGGATATAGAATAATAATCGCGTGTGTGGAGGAAGCAAATACTATTGGTCCGGACCAGATTCAGTAAGAAGGGAACTTGGAATGGATACTGGACGACGTTCAAGAAAGCAGAGCATACGCGAAAAGAAAGTGACTTAACAGCTTTGATTGGCCTTCGGGCAATCGTTAAATGAAAGGTTAATGTGGTAAGATAGTTATTTAGGTTTAATAAGCAAATAAAAAGGTATCAGGCACATACTCCCGTCAGACAAGACATAACATTTATGAAGAAGTGTAGTTACTCTTTGATGTTACTATTACATTACTATTCATTTATACAGTAAAATATGAGTCCTATTCTGATACAAGTTATTGACATAGGCACACAAAAAAACGTCAAACTCAAAGTCTTGGCACATGTTTCTCTAGGTATTTCGATGTGCTGAATCCGAATCTCAAGCTATAATTAAATTTAATTTAACATTCTAATTTAATTTCAATTCAGATTATATTTAATAATGGAACATTATTACTATATAATAAAGGGGATTAGTGTTATCCAGTAGCAAGGATCACAGCAAAGTGCTGTAGGAACAATGGGAACAAAAAACGATGAAAGAAAGAAGTATGATTGAGGACAGAAAAACTGGCAGTGTTATGAACCGTAGCCGAATAAAGACGTGTTTTGAGGAGACGAAGTGAGTAGGTGTGAGAGGGATGTGCGTAGAACACTTTCCTTGTGCACCAGAGATATAAAAACGACTTTTTCATCTTGATTCGTTACATTTTTTCGTAGTTGAAACCCGCAGATCACATTCACTCCACAATTACAGTGTCTATGAGTGTTCATTCCAAACATCCTGTTTCGCCGGCCGGTCGAAAAGTAAGCAAAAAGGTGTGCCAAGGGAAGGAAGGCACCCGACTTGAGGAGCTTAGCCCGTCGCACCGCGCCGCCTCGGCCGAAGAGAAGAGGCGGCCACCAGCGCAGCTAATGCGCTTCGCCCTGAAACTTGCGCCGCGAGAAGAAGCCGTGATTTACTGCGCCGAGATGACGGCCTGCGAGTGAATAGACGCGCGATGTCCGGGGTGGTTTGCGTCAAGCGTTGCGCGAAGTAAGAAAACATCTTCACCTAAATGGATGTAGGATAGGAGGCAGGAATCTTTTCAGGTCATCGAAAACGAGCAAAGAACTGAGCTGGAGACACGGGAGACCAAGATATCGATTGTGGTGTTAAATTATTTACGCTCACCATATTGGAAAATGATTTCCGATAACAGTTTTTGGATTACTCTCGTATAAAATGCGATACAATTCTAGGTTCTGAACTGCAGCGTTATCTGAGTATGAAAAGAGTTGAGAAAAAAATCTTGGAAAAACATTAAGGAGCTTCTAAGTAATTTAGGTCTAGACCATCAAAATATATTTTTAGTTTTAATTGCGAGTTCACAGAAAGATTTGTGCATAATCTTTTAGTTAATGTAATATTTCAGTTCATGGGAACTAATATCCATGTTAAAGTACGAAGCAATTAACAAAAAGAGAAGAAAACGATTCTGATCAAACGTCATGAAAAAGAGACGTGGAGTGACAGAGTACCGTGAAAATACTTTTACGATGTCTCTCGTACTTTTGTTTTCTCTCTCTCTCTCTCTCTCTCTCTCTCTCTCTCTCTCTCTCTCTCTCTCTCTCTCTCTCTCTGTCACTTTCTCTCCCTCACCCTCTCTGTTCCTATGTGACCAACCATCCTCATCTTCTCCTTTTTTCTGCACCGGCCATTGCATAGAGGGGTACAGACTGTACTGAATAAATATTCTGTCCACTCCAGTATTGTATTACGTAGTATTTTAACGCCGCAAGAACGACATTCTCCACCAAAACATGGATTCATTCCACAAAAGTGTAGTCAACATCGTGCCCTAGTCAATGATGAGATAGCGGTTTCTTGGAAGCATTTTGCAATGTCTAATATGCATGCATAAGTTCTACCAATGTAAATTGAACGTTCGCAATAAAGTGGATTGAACCGAATGAATTAAATCAAGTGAGCTTAAATTTTGATGGTATCATCAAATCCACCTATTACTCCTGCCTCCGCGAGTGTTCACCCGCGTCCAATTCATCTTGTAAAAGCAAAGCATGCCCTGATGAACATACTGAACTTTGTGCGTGGCGCTTGCGGCCAGGGGTTCGAAAAAATAAGGGGCCGGACGGGGTGAAGCGGGCCAAGGAGCGGGCGGATTAGACCTCTATTCCGCTAGCACTACCAAAATCGGTTACCACAAAACCACATAATAATTTTTGCGTAATTAATTAGCAATTAAATCGCTCTACAAGATGGCATATTTGGTTTTGTGGTAATTAAATGTGGTAGATCCAGCGGAATCTTCCGCTAGCTCACCATTCATTACGCAAAAATTTGAAGAGCAAAAAAATTGATTTTTGCGTAATTAATTAGCAATTAAATCGCTCTACAAGATGGCATATTTGGTTTTGTGGTAACTAATTGTGGTAGATCCAGCGGAATCTTCCGCTAGCTCACCATTCATTACGCAAAAATTTGAAGAGCAAAAAAATTAATTTTTGCGTAATTAATTAGCAATTAAATCGCTCTACAAGATGGCGTATGTGGTTTTGTGGTAACTAATTGTGGTAGATCCAGCGGAATCTTCCGCTAGCTCACCATTCATTACGCAAAAGTTTGAAGAGTAAAAAAATTAATTTTTGCGTAATTAATTAGCAATTAAATAGTTCTAAATGGTGGTATATGTGGTTTTGTGGTAACCGTTTTTGGTAGTGCCAGCGGAAGAGAGGTGCGGATTAGACGCTTCGTCGGGCCAGATTGATTACATAGGCAAACCACCAAACAACGTTGTCCGTGTTCACCTAATTCGTATTGTTTTAAGTGTACTAACTCCAGAAATAACAAGTAGAGGTGCTACAGAACGGCACAGACTTTCTCCTAGCAAATGTTTCTAATTTTATTGGTGCGGTCTGGCTTTAAAATCTTGCACCATTCTCTGACCAGCTGTCAGGAAGTGTGCAAGCTCTTCAACATTTAACAATAAAATAATATATTTAAGATAATTTTAAAAACAAACAAACATTACTGACACTAGAAAACTCTAAAGGTGTGCCCGAATATAAAGTCTGAGAGATATTAATTTAGTAATACGTATCAAATGTTAACAAAAAATCTCAAATACATTAATGAATCATAAAAAATAATATGAGAATGCACACAACCACCCGGACAGGACGACGGCTTAGGGACGATTTTAGTTTACAACCTCATGTACTAAGGGAAAAAACATTCAGTCAGAGCCATGACAAAGTTAAACAATAATGAATTAAAAGTTACTATTAGATAACACAAAAACCTTCTTACACTATAATAGATTTAATTTAGACTAATTTTACTGTTGTTAATTAAATTAAGAACTAACTTAAGAAAACAAAGAAAAGAACAAAACTGATAAAAAGCCATATAAAAATTACATTTAACTTACAATTTTGAACTCGCTTAAAAACTAACTTAAGAAAATACAAGAAATGGAGAAGAAACTGTTAAAAAGCGATATAAAATATTACATTTACCTTACAGTTTTAAACAAATGTAGTACACACTTTCACATCATACAACATCAGCTCAGAAAAAGAGTATTTAAATGTTTTTTGAATGATCGCAGTGTTTTACATTTCCTAACATTTACTGGAAGGCTATTCCACTCTCTGGTCGTTGCTACTAAGTAAGATTTATTGTAAAAGTTAGTGTTGCTTTTAGGAATATTGCATAGCAAAGATTTCTCGAATCTTCTTGTTTTAAGATAAATTTTATGAGAGAGATAAGTAGGTACACCCGTATTTAATATCTTGTAGAAAAGGCACAAACCATGAAACATGCGTCGGGCTTTCAAGTTTAGTATGTTATTTGCTTTGTACTATCCCAATATGTGATCATACTTTCTGATATATTGAAACCTAACACACGCATTTTGCACTCGTTGGAGAGCGTCAGCGGTTGATTTCTTTACGTTACTGTACACAATGTCACCGTAATCAAGCCGGAGGAGCAAGAGGGATTTTACTAGTAGTTCTTTGGTTTTGGGTGGGAGGCATTTGTAAGCACATTCGAGTGCGTACATTGAAGCATACACTTTGCGGCAAGTGTCCCGAACATGAGGTTCCCAATTTAGGAATTTATTGATGGTCAGACCGAGATTTTTAACTTGAGAGCATAGAGGAACAGTAGTGTAATCCAGAACGATATGAGGAATATTTAGATTTTTAAGTGCTTTATGGGACCAACAGGAGCCAATTATAATTGATTGAGATTTTAATGGATTTAGCTTAAGGCCGTTTCTCACTGACCATTCATGTAAAGAGGCTAATTCGGTCGATCCTGATTTGTTTTACTAATTAAATGAGCCACTTCAGAAGGTTTCCCACTGACGTAGATCTGTAAGTCATCTGCGTACATATGATGATTGCATCTTGATAGCACCGACGGTATATCATTTACATAGATAAGGAAGAAAAGTGGACCAAATACGGAACCTTGTGGCACTCCACGTGAAACTGGTTTAGGTGACGAGAAAGTATTTTCTACAACTACGACCTGTTGTCTATTACTAAAATAACTTGAAATCCACGATAAGGTAGAATCAGAAAAACCGAGACATTTACATTTAGCCAGAAGCACGTCATGGTCTACTGAATCGAAGGCCTTGCTAAAATCTAAAAGCGTTAGCGTTGTTATATTGCCTTCATCCAGAGATTGTCTTCGGTGACTCGTAGCAAAGCCGTTTGCGTACTTCTACCTTCCCTAAAACCAGATTGAAAATTATTGAGAACATCATTTATGGCGAGATACTTGTTTATTTGTTGACGTACAACTTTTTCGAGGACTTTAGATAATGTTGGTAATATACTGATAGGTTGATAATCACAAAGATTTAACGAATTTAAACATTTCAGGATGGGACGTATGTAAGCTAGTTTCCACAATTCGGGAAAATATCCGGTTGTTAAAGAAACGTTTATTATGTGAGTAAGCGCTGGAAGAGCATCTTTTAAAACCCATTTTAATTGCGTTGTCGTTATATCGTCCGAGCCTTTTGAATTTGATTTGAGTGCCTTCACTAGTTTTTCAACTTCTTGGCAGTCAACATTGTTGAAATAGAAACTGTCGTCACAGCGAGGTGCATGTGATTTCAGAGAGTGAAGTGTCTTTTCTTTAATAATAGGGTCTATTTTATGTGTAGCGGAAGCAAAATAATCATTTAGGTCATCTAGGGGAATTTCTAATGAACTGTCATTTGACTTACGTTTGCAAATTCCTAAGTTTTTCAGAGTGTTCCATACTCCCTTCCCAATGGAATTTGTTTGGAAAAGATTATGATAATAACGTATCTTAGCGTTTCTGACTTGTTGTTTTACGAAATTTCTAAGTTTTTATACTCCTTTTCATTTTCATCGGTTTTAGTAATTTTAAAACTGTTATACGTGGAATTCCTATCTTTCATATGAAC
Source organism: Teleogryllus occipitalis (assembly GCA_011170035.1). NCBI lineage: Eukaryota > Metazoa > Arthropoda > Insecta > Orthoptera > Gryllidae > Teleogryllus > Teleogryllus occipitalis. Next base: position 27,816 of record BLKR01001233.1, on the reverse strand, counting down.
TTTTATCTCATTTGTAAGCCATGGAGCAGCAGGACGCGTGACACGAGAATTTTACCATGGAGCGTGCTTGTTAAAAAGGTTTGTTATGATTCCATTAAACATATTTACTTTCGAGTCTAATGAATATTGTTGATAAACTTGGTGCCAAGGTGCATGTTCACTGTCGACTTGAAATGCTGTAAAATCTAAGTTTTTGTAACCACGGTAATTGATTGTTTTGTTTTTGTATTTAGTACATTTAGCCGAGTATACAACAAAAGAGTAAATCATGGTTTGAAATACCCGGAACAGGAACTTGGCCATATATTAATACTTTGGAAATATCTGAAACAATCAAATGATCAATCCACGATTCCGCTTTAGATGAGCTATGAGTAGGATTCAATTTTCATATTTGCAAATTATACGATTTGAAAGTATGAATAAAGTTAGTGGCAGATTTTGTGATGGGATTTTTTTAACCACAATTAAAATCCCCCATTATAATAATATCTTGATACTTATCTGTGAATTCTGAAACTGATTCCTCTAATTCTGACAACAGTCCCGTATTTGGAGGCCAATATACAACCCTGACACGTAAATGTTTTCCCCCAATCACCATATTAACAAACATGTATTCCAAGCTCGGTGAGTTACTAGTAGATGTTTTTATTATTTTACATTTTATATCATCACGCACAAACATAGCAACACCCCCACCGGATTTCTCTTTTAAATTAATTTTTATTATATTTCTATCTAAGATATTGTGATATCCGAGAGGAAACTGGGAGAAGAGAGAAAAAGAAAGTTTACTTGCCTAGAAATAAACTGCTAGAATTCACTGTAACTTCAGCACTCGCCGCTCCCCAGACACCTGCTACAAGCCTCGTTTTGCTACCTGCGCCCCGGCACATCAACACTCGACGACGGTCATACGACAACTGAGGTATACGTAGTATAGAGCACGTTATGACGTCGGTAAAGCTAGCACCCCCACTTTCGAAAAACTGAAAAATTTTTGCGCCATAATTTTGGGCTGTTTTGGGCTAATTTCAGACCCCATTCAAAAATTTTGGGCTACCTCCCAAAACCTCGAAATTAAAATTTCAAATTGAGGCTGGAAAAGCTAGCGCCCCAACTTACTCAAAATTCAAAAATTTTTGTACGCTCGAAACAAGTGAATTTTGGGCTCCTGAGCGCCACTTTTCGAAATTCCGAAACTCACCCCTAAATAAGAAAACCAAAAAGCGAAACCACCCCAAATTCTCAAAACTTCTTGCGCCATAGTTTTGGGCTAATTTTGGGCTCTTCAGGGATACCAAAAACATTGTTTTTTGTACCCTACTACTCCCCGAAATGAAGGTTTCAAAATTAGGGGTGGTAAAGTTAGCACCCCCACTTCCTCAAAATTCAAATTTTTTTGTGCGGTCTGAATTAGTGAATTCTGGGCTCACGAGCGCCACTTTTAGAAATTCCAAAACTCACCCCTAAATAAGAAAACCAAAAATCAAAACCACACCAAATTCTCAAAACTCAAAGATTCTTGCGCCATAATTTTAGGCAAATTTTGGGCTCTTCAGTGACACCAAAAACATTATTTTTGATACCCTAAAACCTCCCAATTTAAGATTACAAAATAGGGGGAAGTTACTACCCCAACTTACTCAAAAGTCAAAATTTTTTGCATTATCTAAACAATTGAATTCTGGTTTTTCTATGGGCCACTACTCAAAATTTTGAAACTCACCCGTAACTACGAGAGAGAGACAAAAAAGAACCACCCGAATATTTCATAACTAAAAAAATCATGCGCCATAATTTCGAGTCTTTAATGACACCGAAATCATTTTTTTCACCCACATTACGAGTACAAACACCCAAATTCATCTTAGCAAAAAAAGGGATTGAAAAGCTCCACATTCTCCGAGGTAGAAAATCAGAAGAAATCACACACACACTATATTACGGTTCAAATAAATTAGAACCACAATTCCATCCATTCCATCCAATTGCAAAATTTTAGATAATGAAATATTTAATATAGATAATTTATCATATATCTTTTTCATTTCTTTAATATTTAAATTGTTATAAAACCTAAACTACAAGACTTTCTCTTCCAGTAATCGAAAAATCTCTAAATTACATACACGTAAGTTCCACAAACCCCAAAACGTGCATATATTACAAACTTTCGAGCACTTTTCCGTTGTTCAGAAATAAACACAAAAATAATTAACTTATACGAACAAGACATTTTTTGACAATTGTCCACATAATTCTAAATTACACGCGTTACTCAAATAATTTTGGGCTAGTTCAGTATTGATTAAAAAATTAAAATTAATAAAAATAATCCCACAATTTATCAAATCTTTTTTCTTCCTTTGTAATAAAACCTAACTTACAGTTCTATTCCAGTAATCAAATATATTCTAAAACATATACAATGGAGTTAAAAAATGCTCAAAAATAATGTTGGGCTTCTCTCCTTTCCTTCCCAAAAACTCGATAATTCTCGTACCTACGATATTTCGATCTTATGAGTTATTTCACATAACCCAGAAATAAACTGAAAAATAATGCACGTATACAAACAAGACATTTTTACAATTGTCCACATAACGATTAATGAACCAAGACACTCAAATAATTCTGGGTTATTCTAGTACGTATTCAAAAACTTATAAACTAATAAAAGTTAGCTCGAAGTCTTTCCGTTCAACATTTTTTACATTGTTATAAAACCTTAACTACACGACATTCTCTTCCAGTAATTAAATATTATCAAAAACACATACAAGGGAGTTTGACAATGTTCAAAAATAATTTTGGGCTTCTCTCCTTTCGCTCCAAAAAATCGATAAATCTCGTGCCTAGGATATTTCGATATTATGAGTTACTAGCTGAAGTACCCGGCGTTGCTGGGGCATTTATTACAGTAAATTATTATACAGGAAGAGGAATTCAATCTTTTCATGCCCTGCGGCGGGACTTACCTCTATTTCATCCATTGTATCCCTTCCCCGCCCTACTCCCTGCCATGCTCTGCCCGGCCACGCTACAATAACTGTCTTCTCTTGACTCCCATTTGGAAATTTCCGGAATACCTCGCTCACTTTTCCATAAATAATTACATTTTTCTTATTTGAAGTTCCAGCATCTAAACATTCACTTTACAACTAAAAGCAATAAACAAATCTAAACTACAAAATAAAATACATGTAGACTCACATACATAATTTTTGAGGAGTTTTATATAATATTCCAACACTATCAATAAATTGACACGTAAAACTTATCCAATTTTTGCTTTTTATGTATTTTTTATATTTTTGCTTCTATTGTATTCAAAAAGAAAGTTTTGAAACAGATCTGTCGACTCGTGAACTTGAAGACACTGTTTTAAGCTGAGTATAACATGCGGAAGTTTGTGCACGGGTATGGTAGTAGGTAGATCCGGGGTAATAGTTATAGATGTCATAAGTAATTGATGAAGCATAATCATAAAAATAAATGAAAATACTTGTATCTATTCTGAAACATAATTACCAATTTTTATACTTCTGAAGACGACAAAAATATGTACGTTTAATGTCCTATGTGCTAGTAACATGTAGTATAAAACTTATTCAGGAACATCAATTCATCACACGACTGATACATTAGAAAACTAATGATCCACCAGCATTATACTATGTGTAAATAATAAATTGACAATGTACTGAGCCACATAATAAAACAATATTAGCATCATTATTTTATCCCAAGTGATAGATATTATGGATCCTGAAATATGAGTAATAGAAACCAAGGACTCACAGATATTATTTGCTTAGACAAATTAATTTTTAGAAACAATATGAATGAACTCATTTATTGGGAGCAATTGATATGCAAAACAACTTTACATATTAGTCTTAATATGTAAATGATCATTGCTAAATTACCACTGCACAGAAATTCATAACATATTGAAGAAAACATTCACTGGGTTTACAGAATCATAAATTACTTTCCATTTTTCCAATTTCTACAGGACAGCTGAATAATAGAAACTAAGAACTCCCAGATTTATTTATTTGCTCAGACAAACTTTTTGTTAGATAAATTAATTTCTGCCTATTTTTTATAGAAAAGTATGGTTGGATTCAATTATTGGGAACAATTCATATGCAAAACTAAAGCACATATTAGTCTTAATAAATAAATGATCATTCATTAATTATCATCCAATGCACTAAACTTCTTCACATATAGAAGAAATAAGTACAACTGCAATTGATATGCCAAACAACTGTACAGATTAGCCTTAATACGTAAAATATTATTCCTAAATTGCATACCACTGCTCAAAACCCCACTTATTGAAGAAAAACTTTTACTGGGTGGGATGAAAACATACAAACATTTTCCACTTTACCAATATGAACATGAATACTGAAAAACAGAAACAAAGGACTCCCAGATTTTTTTATTTGCTTAGACAAAATATTTTGAGATAAATTAATTTTTTCCAATTATTTATTGAAAAATATTTATGAATTCATTCATTCATTAGGAGCAAATGACATGCAAAACAACTGCACATATTAGTCTTAATATTGTAATGATCATTGCTTAATTACCAACCACTGCACTAAACTTCTTCGCATGTAAAAGAAAAAAGTACAACTGCAATTAATATGACAAACAACTGTACAGATTAGTCTTAATATGCAAATGATCATTTTTCAATTACACACCACTGTTCAAACTGCCTTCGCATATTCAAGAAAAAAGTTTACTGAATGGACTGAAAACATACACATTTTCCATTTTACTATTTTGAACCTAAGAACTGGGTAAATAGTCAAATTGAGAGTCCTAATGAACAGCTGCCCTACTACTTAGAGAATTATTCACATTTCTCCCCTTCTTGCAGTATTGTTTTCAATGGGGCAAGTGAGTATTTCAGCAAGTCGATCTTCCCTGTGAGTAACCGATTAAAAATTTTAGTAGACTGCCCATCTCTTGGCATTTGTAATCTGTTTTGACAATTGTGACACTCGTTTAGTCAAACATTTCAGTTGTCACAAATTTCTGTAAATAAAACGTTGTTTATATTGTATACGATATGTGTATATTGTACATTGTACATTACTGTATATTCTGTACTCTATATTATTGTACTTTTTATTCTCTCAGCCTACCTCAATTATTAAACACTTTCAAACTGATTTCTTTCCACTTTGTATATAACACGAACAAAGAGCAATGCATGAACATTGACATTATTTACCACTTCAGTTACGACTTCCTTTCAAATGTTCACACAGGGACATTACATAACCTTATTCAAACTCTAATGAATGTCGTAATCATTCTGGACATTGATGAAATCAGTAGTAGATTTTAGACGTCATCCTCTGGTGGCGCGTAGCTAAACTATTGGCATTGATGCACTCTTGGATCTGTGATGTAAGGCTAGGCGAAAAATGTCCAGAAAAGTAATTATTTTAAAAAATATTACGGTTTATGTTTGTAAATCATAACCTATAGTACTCCAGGCCTTTAAAGGATGCTAGCACAAAAGTTTGATCAGCATTGGTTCCGTAGATTCTGTTTAGTGTTCTCTTGGAAATGTCTTAGGAGGCGGGGGAGTCAGTTGGTCGGGGTGTGTAAAATTATTAGTAGAGGGAACAGAGGGAAATTAGTTTGTTCATTGAGAAGGGCCTCAGATTTCTGCTTAGCTTGAAATATGTGAAAGATTTCTAAAGCGCTTCTGTTCCAGAATTTATTTTCTATTTCAAGAATTTTAATGTCTGAGTCTGGGTGGAAAGTGTGGCCTGCGTTTATGAGATGTGTAGCAAAGTGCGATTTGTTTGTATTGTGCTTCCATGCATGTAAATGTTCTTTAACTCTGGCATTGAAGCTTCTACCTGTTTGGCCGATGTATTTAGCCTCGCAATTGTGGCAGTGTAGTTCATAAACTCTTGATTTCGCCATGAGTGGGGTGGTGTTGCAAGGTGAGTGTAGGTGTTTGAGGGATTTGTGTGTGGTAAAGGAAACGTGAAAATGGTATTTGTGAAGAATATGGGCTACCTTCTGCGAAATTTTTCCTAAGAACTGAATAGAAATAAATTTTGATGGTTTCTGAGTGAATGGAGTGAGGCTTGTATACGTTTAGAGTTTTTTCTTATTTAATTTGCGGCGTAGTATGTTGTCAACGAGAGTGGTACTGTATCCATTGGCGGTAGCTATGTATTTAATGGTGCGTGTTTCTTTTTGAAAATTGTCTTGTGATAAGGGATTTTTTTATTTATTATGTTTTGGACTATATTTTTAGTTTAGTGATTATTATTATTATTATTATTATTATTATTATTATTATTATTATTATTATTATTATTATCTTACTGGATTTTTCTTTTCCTACATTATTATTTTATGCTCATTGACATTAATTTTTTTGTTCAAAATAAGCAATATTCTTTATACATTATTAATAAGATTCCATTAATAGCCTATGGTATGAAACTCTATTAAATGGAGTTAAAGTAACAAACAATTTTATTTCTATACATACTTATGACTAGGGCTCGGATAATTATGTAATAACATTTTCCTAACGTAAGTCTTTTAAGTCGAATGAACGATATATTCACGTTTCATATCGGTTAGTGCCAAGAAACGTCGACATTTTAGTACAAATGTTAACCTATTTTACCCTAAAGAACATTTATTTACATATTTTACCCCCAAGAACTTATTTTTTAATATTACTGCAATATTTCATATAATTATTAATTTTTTCTATGTCTTTGATAAGGAATATCCCAGACAAACAATTCAGCATTGTCAAACATTCGTGACGCAAAAAATCGACTAAAAAAATTACTAAAAAAATGTTTATTTAACGGGACTAATTTTATATATATATACTGAGAGAGAGAGAGAGAGAGAGAGAGAGAGAGAGAGAGAGAGAGAGAGAGAGAGAGAGAGAGAGAGAGAGAGAGAGAGAGAGAGAGAGAGAGATAGAGATATAGAGATAGAGATATAGAGATTAGAGATATAGAGATTAGAGATATAGAGATAGAGATATAGAGATAGAGATATAGAGAGAGAGATAGAGACAGAGAAAGAGATAGAGAGATAGAGACATATATAGAGATATAGAGATATAGAGATATAGAGATATAGAGATATAGAGATATAGAGATATAGAGATATAGAGATATAGAGATATAGAGATATAGAGATATAGAGATAGAGATATAGAGATATAGAGATATAGAGAGATAGAGATAGAGATATAGAGATAGAGATAGAGATAGAGATAGAGATAGAGATAGAGATAGAGATAGAGATAGAGATAGAGATAGAGATAGAGATAGAGATAGAGATAGAGATAGAGATAGAGATAGAGATAGAGATAGAGATAGAGATAGAGATAGAGAAAAAAAACACTATTCCCAATTGAATACTGCACATGGCTAAATTCATGTTTGAAGAGAATATTGTTTCAGCTGAACATTTGCTCACTGCATATCGTGCTTGTGCTTCCTGGCAACCATAGAGGTGAATAGCAATTTTGCGTAAATCTTCTATCTCTTGTCTCTTCAGTATTCTTGTTATATTCTGCCGCAACATGCATTCATCTGATGTAATTGGCATAACCGTCGCAACGTGATGACATTGACCACGATGAAGTCGTTTTCCATCACTTCGCGTTTTCTCCTGCACTGCCTACTCCTAACATGGTTCAGCATTATTTATTTCCCACTTGTCTTCATTTGCTTTATACTGCCATCCACACGCTACAACCTCATCACGCTGGTTACGCATATCGTACGTCTCCTCTTTCATCGCCGCTCCTCTCTCAAACACGTCTTCCGTCGCGGAATTGGGTCCCGTTCAATCCTCTGGCATCTGTTACGTTCGAGTCGATCCCTCTCTCGCTGAATGTGCTTCTCCTTTTAGCTGCCTCCGCCCTCGTCACTGCCTCTACAATCCCATCCACTTTCTCTACCATACCCTCTGCACCTGGTTTCTACCCCAGTTGCTTCCTCCCCGCCCATTCTTTGCTCCATTTCTTGTCTGAAACTCTTCCTCTTGCATCACCTCTGCTTCCAACTTTTCCCACTTACAATAGTTCCCTCTCAAACATTCTTCTCTTTCTCCTTTGCCACTATCCCTTCCACTCGCCTCTTATTTCCGCCCTCATCCCCGCACTTCGCCCCTATCTATCGCCTCTGTTTCTCGACACCGCCCCTCGTCCCGTCCCTTGTTCCCACCCCTCGACACCGTCCCTCGTCCCCGCCTATATCGCAACGCTGATGTACGACTCCCAATCCTTTGCCGATCTTTCGCTCACTCCCCGCCTGCAACCCTGCCCTCCTCTCACCCCAGCCCTTGCAGCCGGTTAACACTTCGCTTCGAAATTAATTGGGAATAAATGGGGCTGTAAGAGCACACCTTCATTACCGCCCGGAACGTTCGGAACAAATTGTTTTTTGCGTGGAGTGGTGGAGGGAGCTCATCTGAGGGGGAGAGCGACGGGCTGCCATCAGCTCACAGCCTTGGTCAGAGGGCGCTTGAGCCAGCAGGCACCTCCCACCCTTCCTGGTAATGTGAAGTCGTTGCTGTTTCTGCCGGAGACCTCTTATTGTGCGCATCGCGTGGGAATCAGAGGCGTTTGTTGCTTGCACCGAGCTATGGGTTGGGCATCACTTCTGGTATATCATGAGATAGCTCTCCTGTGCGTTTTTTCTGACATGTAGTCCAATTGAAATTTCATTATTTCTGTTAATCAATAAATTCAATTTGTTTCCATTGAAATAATCGACGTTTGAACAAAGACATTTGCAGATAAATAATCCTGATGTTCTCATGAAATGGTTGTCTTAAAGAGTTTTGGATTTGCACTGCTAATTTTCTTTGAATGCGCCTGTTAATATTGATTTTAGGAATTGACTGTACTATTCCTACATCTCTTTCCCATAATACTGTTATTGAATAAATGGCGTCCTTCTCGTGTGTCCATACTCGCTTACCTGCGCAAACCCGTTGTGTCCTCCCTTGTCTTTGGTGCCCCGCTCGCTGCTCCGAGTGAGCAACACGACTGCGCGCCGCTGTCGGCGCTTGTCGAGGCGCACAGGACGCATTCGGCCTGCCTCCGCCGAGCTCCCTCAGCTGGCGCTCGCGTTCAAAATAATTGACACCTTAATTCGTCCTGTGACAACAGGTCTCACTGCTTCAAGGTTCTTTTTCTACCATTCTACATAATCGTTTTTCCGAAGTGTTGAGGAGAAACGGAGAAAAGTATTAAATATTAGGGATCTATAGGTTCGAAATGAAGGTGGTGGTTACCTTCCTTGATATATTGGTATGGCTAAAACCTTCGTCATAATATGACATTAAGTGCCAAATTCCTATTCTTTTATACTATTAATATATCTTATATTCCTATTCTATGTTTTCTTACGTTTGTGTTGTTACAGTGAAAATATTTATACAACTGCGTTAACATGATAGTGAAAAGATTTCTGCAATTTTTCTCGTAAAATTTATATAAAAACAAGAATAAAATGAGCAATTAAGGCAAAATATATAGAATTAAATAAGAAAATATTGTAATTACTTTTAACTTTATCGTTCATATACGTACATACAGGGCAATATACTTGGTATAGAGAAAGTTATGTAATGCTGCTGAAAATCGATTTCGAAATTTCAACGGAAATACATTTTTTTGGTCCCTTGATAGCGAAGAAGTTTTTTTTTCAAAAGGTGTCCGCTCGCCCGTCTATTTGTCCGTCCGTCTGTCGTCTGTGTACTACACCAGCGCCTAAATTATGCCTAGGAGTTATTCCAAACTGAATAAGCCCCTGACGATTTGGCCTCATTCCACGCATTGCGATTTTTAAAAATACAATCTTTAATTCTTGGAGGTACTTTACATGAAGCTCCTGCGACATTTTCAAAATTTTCCCGAAAATGGCTCCCACTTTTTCTTCAACTTTCTGGTAAGAATAGAGTTAAATGCACTTATAATTTTGGCATAGGTCCCATGTTAACTCTGAATTTTTGAAGATTGCAAAAGATTGAGTTTCTTCGGCTTCTTTCTACAATTACAAGTTTGAAGAAGATATTTCCTTCAAATGAAATTTATTCTCTGTTATTAGTTTTTTCATTAACGCATTAATTCTACATTTAAAAAATTTAGTAGTTTTCGCGCAATTTTCATTGAAGTATATATTATATTGAAAAATATATGAAACACAAATATTTCACAAAACTGGCTCCAATTTTTCTTTTTTTGGTACATTTGATAGCAATAGTGCTAAATGCACTCTAAAACAAAAGCCATTTTGCTTTATTTTGTTTTAAAAACATTACAAAAATAGAAGTTTTTGGATGTTTCTCACGACGTTAATATTTACATTAGAGGCAATTTTTCTTCATATTTTTTTTAGCAAATGTGCTTTAAATGATGTTATATAAAGTTTCTCGAAAATTCAAGTTTTCCATGAAAATTAGCTCAAAATTCCACATTTTGAGAAACGCTCAAACACATTTTTCTCAAAAACGGTTTCAATTTTTTTTTTCAATCTTCTCGTACGGATAGTGCTAATTGCATTAAGATGCCATTTTGTTGTATCCTTTTGTCTGTTTTTAAAAAAATTACACAAATGATTTTTTTTAAATATCTCTTATTTCATTAATAGACACATTTCTAGCAATTTGTGTACATTATTACATTTTTCAGTGGGAATGCATAAAATGACATTCAATGAAGTTTTTTTTTTTTTTTTGGAAACTCAAAAGTGTTCTGTGAAAAAGAGCTTCATATTTTGCTTTTACAGTATCGCTTAAAAAATATTTTCTTATAAATGGCTACAAATGTTTCAACGAAAATTTCCATATAGGATAAAATTTTACTCTTCTACAATAATATTAAAGTTATATGTCGGTTCTACCATTAGGAAACCGAAAAATTGAGAAAATATCATATAAGTATTTTGGGCAGCGGGCATGAGGATGGAACCCGAACGAAAAACTAGCCCAGACCAAAGAAATTAGAAAACTCAGTGGTACGATAATGTCTGTGCCATTTTGCAGCACTACTAGTTTGTAATATTCAGTTCCTAATTTTTCAAAAACAATTTTCTGTAATGCTAAAAAATCTTCTAATTTTCCCCGTTGTCTTAATTTGTTTTCTATCATACTCTTCATAGTTTTGTCATTTGAATTTCTCTCTAGCCTGTAGGTTCTACTTAGTATCCTGTTCCACTTCTCTGGTTATTTTGTATCAGATGTAGTACTTTGATCTTTGCCATCTGACTGAATTTGCCATCTGACCCGATTTTTAAATGCTTTCAAATTTAGTGTATTGCGTGGTCTCCTGTGGTGGGGCGGGTTGGAGCTAGGAGTGGGGATGGGGACGGAGGTTGCCTGTAGTACGTGGGTTCGGGTCCGCTTACCAGAGGCGCATTGAAGTGGAGGCTTCTTCATTAAAAGCACCACGCCACCTCTCTTCCCCCCTTCCGCCCTCGGAGTCTCGCGGCGCTGTCGGGGCCAGAATATTAACCCACGCGAGCTCAGAGGCGTGTGATCCAAATTAAAAGTACGCCGCCTTCTCCTCGTCCTGTTCCACCACTATTACCACCACATCCTCCATCACCTCCGTTTCACCCTTCTCCTCACCTTCCTCCTCATCGTTCTTCTCTATCATCGTATCTTTTCACTTTCTCGTATACGAACTATACACGGAGTATAGCACACTATATACGTCGTATAGAGAAAGTTTTGTAATGCTGCGCGAAAAAACGGCGGATTTTCAGGAAAAAATAAATTCATTGCCGGGCTCTGACAACAAATAAGTGGATAAATCAAGTTGCTAAATTAAGAAAAAAATCTTCTAACACGTGGTGTAGAGAGGATCAATGTTTTGTGGGTCTTTGATGCCGATAAAATAATTGAAAGCAAAACGTTCGTCTGTCCGTCCGTCTGTGAATACTACTAGCGTCAAAACCATTGGTATGATCTTTTTCAAATTGAAGAAACCACTGTGCATCTGGCTCTAGTTGAAATTTGAAATTTTGAGACACATTATCTAAAATTTGCGGGGACTTAAATGAAGACCCCCAGACATTTTCAAAATTTTCTCAAAAACGGCTCCAAAGTTTTTCTTTGAATTTCCTGTAAAAATAAAGTAAAAATAATATAAAAATAGGTCCGATTTACACAGGTAACTCCGAATTTTTGAAAATTACAAAAATTTTAATTTAAATCGGCGTCATTCTATGACTACAAAATTGAAGATAGAGATTTTTCCTTCAAATGTAATTTGTTGTCCATAAATAGTTCCATCATGTAGATCATGCACATTTTTTTGAACATTTTAGTAATTTCCCTGCAATAGTACGTGGAATATTTGCAATTTTAAAAAATAACAAAACCGAACTTTTCATACAAACGACTTTTTTCTCTAAATTTTTGGTATGAGGAGTTCCAAAGGTGCTCCAATCTTTTGATATTTCAAAAATTACAAATATGTACTTCTTCGACTCGTTTCTAACCTCGTTGATATTTACATTACTGAAAAATTGTTTACATTATGGAATTAATGAGTACATGTGCTTTAAATAATGTCATATAAAATTTCTAAAAACCTGATTTTCTGTGAAAATCAACTCAAAATTCCGCAATTTCAGAAACGCTCAAATGCATTTCCCCCCCCCCAAAAAAAATATTTCAAAATTTTTTCAAACTTTTTCAACGGAGAGTGCTTCAAATTGTTTCTTTAAATTTCTTGTCAGTATAGAGTCGGATTTTCATGGTTAACTCCAAATTGCCCAAATTTGAATTGTTTCCGGAGTCTTCCTACAACTACAAAATTGAAGACATATTTTTTCTTCAAATGAAATTTGCTGTCCATAAATAGTTCTTTCATAATGGACATGTCAATTAAAAAAAAATATTTTGTTGCTTTCGTGTCGGGCAATATTTCAAATTTTTAGAAATTACAAAAGCAAGATTTTCTCACAAACGGCTTCAAATTTCTTCTTTCAATTTTTTGTACGATTAGTGCCAAACAAACCCTATCATGAACGTCATATTGCTCTATTCTTTTGTTTTTTCAAAAATTACAAAAATTTAATTTTTTTGACTTGTCTCTCACGTCGGCAATACTTACTTTAGAGGCAATTTCTTCTCAGTATTATATTTATTAGAACATGTGCTTTAAGTAATGTCAAATAAAGTTTCTCAAAAACACAAGAGTTTTCTCTGAAAATGAGCTCAAAATCCCGCATTTTCAGAAACGCTCAAACGCCATTTCCTTAAAAATGGGTTCAATTTTTTTTCAAACTTTTGAAAGCGGTAGTGGTAATGGCACTAAGTAATATGACGTAAAGTTCATTCTGGTGAACTTTTTTGTTTTTTCAAAAATTACACAAATATATTTTTTTTAAATATCTCTCACGCCGTTAATACGCACATTTTTAGAGTTTTGTATACCTTATTGCATTTTTGAGTGAATGTGCTTTAAATGACTTCAAATGAAGTTCTTTGGAAACTCAATAGTTTCTTCTCAAGAGGTTCAATTTAGCATTTATATTAACGCTTAAACACAATTTTCTTCAAAGAGGCTCTCGTTTTCAACTAAAATTGCCTTTTAAAACAAGGTTTTACTCTTCTTTATTATTCATAAAGTAATATTTCAATTCAACTATTAAGAAACCGAAAAGTTGAAAAAATTTCAAAATTCCAAAGAATGTACTTAGGACGGCGATAGATGACTGCTGACAACAGAATGAGGCAAAACCATAAAGCCAGACCACACCGACGAAATTAGAACACTTTACTAAGACAAAAACTGTGCCATTCTGTAGCACCACGAGTTACTTTCTAGTTTACATACGTATATACGGAGTAATATACGTAGTATAGAGAAAGTTAAGTAATACTGCGAAAAATCGATTTCGATATTTCAACAAAAATACTGTGACATACCAGATTGTCACCAATATGGCATTTAGCGAATTTCATTAGAAATAATACTTTATTAGCAAAAAGTTGGGGTTGCCATGGTACCGGAGTGCAACATATAAACAATGCCCAATAGTTCAAAAGCGGACTATATGGCATAATTTTGTTTTAAACAAGAGAGTAAAAGATGAAAAAAGTTGACATGTTGAATTAGGATACAAGATCATTCATTCGAGCTCTCGACACAATAGCGATCGGATCAGGGTGCTAGATATATAGCAGTTTACTTGAACGTAGAAAATTTACGCGAGTTTGGACGTAGTGATTTGTCGTTGTTAGTATTCAAAAGATAGAACTCAGAAATTGTTTTATACGAAGTGAACAGTGAATGCCAAAAGTGGGACTTATAAATTTTATTAAACGGACAATGATAATCGAACTTAGTCTCCCATGATAGGAACCCGATAATAATTTGGTGAACTTATATGCTAATATTTTAACAGCACTTAAGATTTTGCTTAGGTAATGAACAATAAGGAATATTAGAACTTGTACCACTTCAAGCAGGTGAATGGGGATGGAAAGCCAATGGATAAACAGTGTACATAGTGGTTTATGAGAAGAAACGACAAGATACGGATTTGGTCGGTAGCAAGAAAGAAGATTGGACGAGACCCATTGCTGAAGTCAACGGGGAGACATCCTTTACCAGGACAGCGCCCAAGATTCTCATGGATAACAGGTTCTATAGCGCTATAGTAAAGGTCATAACCAAAAAGAATGTTATACTTTGTTACTAAAATTTATAAATAAATTTGTTATTTATTATTGGTGAAAGCTGATTATCATTTGCCGTTACGTGCAATCCAGTAGGATATTTAAATTTTGCATTTCAGATTCTACACTTCTCCGTGGGGGGGGGGGGCGAATTAAGTAATCGTAAGTATTCACGATTATTTCGGTAAAGAACCCGCCGACTGCGTCAGCAGCGGAGTTACAAGTAAATATAATTTGGGAGCTCATTCTCGTAACCGTTTCCTGGCGCCCATATATTTATTAGAAATTCGGAAACAGGTTACGGGAATTTGAGGGCAGCAAGACGGGTACATGAAATGGGTTTTATTTCAATACACGTTTTGGGGTCCCCTGATACCGAAAAGTGGTTTTCTTCGAAACGTCCGTCCTTCCGTCTGTCTGTCTGTCCGTCCGTCCGTCTCTCTGTGAACACTATTAGCGCCTATCCGTACGATCTTTTCCAAATTGAAAAATCCCTTGTCGATCTGGCTGTAATTGAAGCTCTGATATTTTTAAAAACATTTTTTAAAATTTAGGTTTACTTTACATGAAGCCCCGGACATTTTCAAAATATTCTCAAAAACGGATCCAAAGTTTTTCTTTAAATGTCTTGCAAGAATAGAGTAAAATACATGTATAAAGGTGACATATGTCCGATTTTCGTGGTTAACTATGATTTTACAAAAATTGCAAAAGTTTGAACTTTTTTCGATGTCTTCCTGCAACTACACACCTTAAGCTAGAGATTTTCGCCTCAGCTGAAATTTGTTGCCCATAAAAAGTTCTCTCATGAAGGTCCAGTCCATTTTTTAAAATAATTTAGTAGATTTTTGTGGAATGGTGCGTGAAATATTTGCAGTTTTAAACTAGAGGTGCTACAAAATGGCACACACATTCTCGTAGCAATTTCCTTGGTGTGGATTGGCATTAAGGTCTTGCTCCATTCTCTGATTAGCTGCCAACTAACGTCGCCCAAAGTACATTTTTTGACAATTTATCAACTTTTTGTTTTTTTATTGTGGAACATATTACTTCAAGAATATTAAAGCCGTTGTTAAGAAAATGGCGGTTAAGCAATACTGTTCATGGAGAATTTCAAAATCTTTTTCGCAGGAATCTATTGAGAGTTCGAAAAACTTCTTTTAGAGTCATTTAAAGCACATCGCATCACAAATACTATAATGTGTACAAATCGATGGAAATGTACATATTAACGACGTAAGACGAATGTTAAAAAAATACATTTGTATAATTTTTGAAAAAGCAAATGAACAGACTTACATGTAATTTGCGTCATTTGAAACAGTGCCATTACCACTACCCGTTTGAAAAGTTTGAAGAAAAAATGTAGAGCCATTTTTGAGAAAAAAGGTGAAGTGTTTCGGAAAATGCTGAATTTTGAGTATATTGACGGAAAACTGTTAAGTTTTAGAGAAACTTTATTTGACATTATTTAAAGCACGTGTACTCATAAATCCAGTAATGCGAAGAAATCGCTTCTAATGTAAATATTACCGACGTGAGAGTAATAAAAAATATATTTTTGCAATTTTTGAGAAAACTAAAGAATAGAGCAATATAGCGTTTATGTCATCGGCGAGGATTAGTTGGGCATTCACCCTACCAAAATATGAGGAAAAACTTGTAGCCGTTGTTGTGAAAATCTTGTTTTTGTAATTTTTTAAAATTGCAAATATTGCACGCTCTATTGCACAAAAACTACTAACAATTTCGAAAACGTGTACATGATCTTAATGAAAGAGCAATTTATGGGCAACTAATTTTATTTGATGGAAAAATCTGTGTCTTCAATTTTACAGTTGTAATTGCAATTAGAGTACAATTTTACAGACGCCGAAAAAAATCAAACTTTTGCAATTTTCGATAATGCAGTGTTAACTGTGAAAATATGACTTACACCGCCTTTATAAGTGTATTTTACTGTATTCCTACAAGAAATTTAAAGAAAAAATTTGGAGCTATTTTTGAGAAAAAGTTGAAAATGTCCCCCCAGACATTCATGTAAAGTACCCCCAATTTTTAAAAAAGTTGTTTAAAATTTCAAAGCTTCAACCAGA
The DNA here is from genome assembly GCA_011170035.1 of Teleogryllus occipitalis. Classification (NCBI taxonomy): domain Eukaryota; kingdom Metazoa; phylum Arthropoda; class Insecta; order Orthoptera; family Gryllidae; genus Teleogryllus; species Teleogryllus occipitalis. Next base: position 10,984 of record BLKR01001233.1, on the reverse strand, counting down.
GCCATATCGACAAGGTATTCTTCAATTTGGAAAAGATCGTACGTGTAGTTTAGGTAAAAGAATAGGTACGTGTAGGTATTGTTTACAGACGGACGGACAAACGGACTGACCGACAAACGGACAGAGGGACAGAGGGACAGAGGGACAGAGGGACAGAGGGACAGAGGGACAGAGGGACAGAGGGACAGAGGGACAGAGGGACAGAGGGACAGAGGGACAGAGGAACAGAGGGACAGAGGGACAGAGGGACAGAGGGACAGAGGGACAGAGGGACAGAGGGACAGAGGGACAGAGGGACAGAGGGACAGAGGGACAGAGGGACAGAGGGACAGAGGGACAGAGGGACAGAGGGACAGAGGGACAGATGGACAGATGGACAGATGGACAGATAGACGGACGGACGGATATTTTGCTTCCAATTAGTTTTTCGGCATCAAGAACCCACAAAACATGGATTCTGGCTTCACCACGTGTTAGAAGATTTTTTTTCTCTTAATTTAGCAACCGATTTAATGCACTTTTTCGTCACCAGAGCCCGGTGAATCTTTTTCCGCCAAAAATCCGCCGGTTTTTTCAAACGGCATTACATAACGTTACATCGGTAAGCTAACACCCCCACTTTCGAAAAACTGAAAAATTTTTGCGCCATAATTTTGGGCTAATTTCAGCAACCATTCAAAAATGTTGGGCTACCTCCTAACACCCCGAAATTAAAATTTCAAATTGAGGCTGGTAAAGCTAGCACTCCCACTGACTCAAAATTCAAAAATTTTTGTACGCTCGAAACAAGTGAATTTTGGGCTCCTGAGCGCCACTTTTCGAAACTCCGAAATAAACTTCTAAATAAGAAAACCAAAAACCAAAATCACCCTAAATTCACAAAACTCAAAACTTCTTGCGCCATAGTTTTGGGCTAATTTTGGGATCTTAAGTGATACCAAAAACATTATTTTTTGTACCCCAATACCCCCCGAAATGAAGGTTTCAAAATAAGGGGTGGTAAAGCTAGCACCCCCACTTCTTCAAAATTCAAATTTTTTTGTACGGTCTGGATCAGTGAATTTTGGGCTCCTGTGCGCCACTTTTCGAAATTCCGAAACTCACCCCTAAATAAGATATAATATATACCACCCTTAAATTAAATAAATAAACTTTATTAAATATTCTCTACCAATGCCCCCACTTTAATAGTAGGTGATCTAAATTGTAAAAATCAAGCTAGGGGTTGCAATACCTTTAATTATCATAGCAAAACACTCCTCAGATTTAGCCTGAACAATAATATTTACATACACTCCCCAACTACCCCCACATTTTATTCTAACAACACCAACTGAACACCAGATATTATAGATTTAATACTAACTAAAAATTATTATTAAACACTACACCAGATAGTTGTACAAGAACTAGACTCAGATCATCTTCCTGTTAAAATTACCATTGACACACAAGAAAACAACATATCACAATAAAATAAAATAATTAAAGGTAAAACCAATTGGAAATACTTTAAAGAACTAATAATCAAAAATTTTAATTTTCCAACTCATATATCACACAGATCTAATCAATGCTGTCTTAAATGGGACTCAAACTATCATACAGACTCACCTATATTCCACTACTCGATACACTACACCATTAAAGCACACCACCGAACCTCTGCCAAGTCATATCATAAAAGCTATCAAAAGGAAACGAGCTATCCGACGCCGCTGGATCACAAATAGAAACGAACAAGACAAAACACTGATTAACCAATTCACAAAGCAAATCAAAAACATGATCACTAACCACAGACACAACAATTATCAAAAACACTTGCAACAACTTCATCCAAACACGAGACGGCTCTGGCAAACAGTGCAATATTTTATTAAGGAAAAAACTAATGTTCCCCCCCCTTCTCTCAAATAATAAAGTTATATACTCTGAACACCACAAGGCAGAAACCACAGCAAACCAACTAGTTTCAACCCAACTACTTTCATGCCCAATCCTATGATATATCACACACACAAATAGAACATCATTTGAATCAACCTGATATCACTGTACCACATCCCATCAAATTAATCTCGCCCATTTCTATGATACAATGTCATTCAAAAGCTGAAAAACAAAATCACCTGGCTATGACATCACCAATGTAACCCTCAAGCAGCTACCAAACCGTTGTATTGCAAACATCCATTTTCAATGCTGGACTTCGCATAGGATACTTCCCATTAATGTGGAAACATACCCTGTATTAAATCAAAAACCAACCGTAACGATCCCACCAATTACAGGCCTATAAGCTTACTCCCCTCTCTAGCAAAAATCTTTGACAGACTAGTACTAAACCACCTTACTAACGTTCTTAATGCCAGCAATATCATACCCAAAACTCAATTCGGCTTCAAACCCAATCACTCAACAACCCACCCACTACTCAGACTTCTAAAACACATAGGAAATAGTTTTCACACAAGAAAGCATACAATTGCAGCCTTCCTTGACATTACCAAAGCCTGCTTCTATTCAAACTTCAACAACAAAGCAACTGTGAAATTTTAAAGTGGATTTCCTCTTCCTTCTGCGGTATTCATTCAGTTGAAGCCTCGGGATATCAAATCTTCATTGCAGGTTTTTAAATATTTATTTAAAACATTATTCAAATAGCAGTATCTTAATTACCATCCTTTGTACAAAAACAATTTGGGCAAAACAATCCGGTATATACCAGGTACAAACGAATGGTAATGTTTAACATTTTTTGCAGGGTATGGTGACGCGCTGGGCCGTATGGCAATCGTTGGTCGCCCGCCGCTACCTAAAAATGAGGGTCTCTTATGTAATAATTTTTGGTACTGCCGAACATTTTTTAGTCAATTGCTGAATAATCAAAAAGGGCTAGAAAGGTCGATTGATCGTCCGCACGAGAATACCACTGTAGTGTATAGTTTATAATTTTTTCCATGATTTTACACATGTTGCAAGTCAGGGCAATCGGTCTATTGATCGGTTGATTGATCTTTCCCTGGCTTTTGAATTGGTATGACAATTGCGGAGGTCTATATTTTGGGAAAAACATTATTTTCCCAAATAAAGTTGTAAAGTTTGAGGAGAGTTTCAAGTCCATTAATTGGTAGTTTCTTGAGAAGAATATAGGGGATGTTATCAGGGCCAGGTGTAGAGTCTTTGAGAACGTTGAATGTAGCCTTTAGTTCATTTAATGTAATGGGATCATTGATGTTGTATTGAGAGCACAGATCTTCGTAGTCAGTTAAAAGTTCATTTTCTTTCTCATTCTCAAAGATGTGGAAGGCTTCTGAATAATTTAGAGTGGTCGAATTATTGGCAAAATTGTTAGCTAACTCGTTAACAATAGCATCAGGATCAGTGATAAACAGGTTATCTGTAGACTGAAGAAAATTAATTTGATTGGATCTTTTTATACCTTTGAGTGCATTAATTTTTTTCCATTATTTTTTGATATCATGATCTTTGGTAATTTTGGAGACAAAGTTGACCCAGGATGATATTTTGCTTTCTTTGACAGTCCACTCATTGTTTTGTATTCAATTTTATTTTCTACAGTACCATGTTTTTTGTATCTATTAAAAGCATGCTTGGATCGTTTTATTGCTTCTCTGCATTTTTCATTCCACCATGGGACCGATTTTGTCCGTTTTGAAGATTTACAAGACTCTATTGAATCATTAGCAGATTTTAAAATTATTTCCGAGAAATTATGGATAATGCTGTCAATATTTACATCATTACCTTCAAAGATATCATTATCATTCAACCGCCTGGATGTCAGATCTTGGTATTTCAACCAGTTAGCTTTCTTGTAATTCAATTTATGGGGATTCATTGTTAGCATTGGTATGCGAATAGGGCTACTGATGTCAATAAAGATGGGAAAATGATCACTGTCGTGCGTATCACCTATGGCGTACCAGTTGAATCTTGGTGCAATTGTAGTGAAGTATAAGGTGAGATCAATAGCACTGAGGCTACCATTGCTCACATTAAAGTGAGTTGGTTGCCCATTATTTAATAGTGTTAGATCATGCTCTTCAATGAGTGTTTCAATGGAATTTCCCCTGGAATCATTTGTTTTTGAACCCCATAAGGTGTTATGGCAATTAAAATCTCCGAGTAGGACAAAAGGTTTGGGGAGTTGTTTGATTATATCTTTGATTTCATTAATTTCAAAGTTGTGGCTGTTAGGTAGGTAAATGTTACAGAAACACACTGGGTTATGATCTTGAATTATTACAGCTACAACTTCGATGTTAGATTGGATGTCAAGTTGTTTAACTGTTAAGAACTCTTTAACATAAGTAGCGACACCTCCACTTGCTATGCTGGATGTGGATCGATTTTTATGAAAAGGTTTATATCCTTTTATAATACCTACATGGTTGGCTTTAAAGTTGGTTTCTTGAATGCAAATGATTTCAGGTTTATGGTTTATGCATAATAATTGTAGTCTTTCTAATCTGCAATAGAATCCGTTGACATTCCATTGTAGAATATTCATAAAATTTATAGAAAATGTATCATTTTATTCAGACATATCAGATCCTGACTCTTCTGGTAATTGGTTATGTTTCTTCAATTTATTAATTATTCTTGTGATTCTGTTTTTGATCGATCTTTCATTTAGTAGGGGGTAAATTTCATTTAGCATTTCAATGATGGATTGAATATCATCAGTATAATCTTTAGCTATAACGATGGGGTTGTTAGAACCAAAAGAATTTTCAAGAAAGTTTTCCAGCTGTTCATAGGTAAGAGGGAACTTTTCAGGATTATTAGAGATAGTATTTTTAATGGGTGCAATAAGCTCTTCTACTTTCTTGATATGAGCATTTTAATGCATGGAGTGGTCATCACTTTTGTCTTATTTCTTTTTCTTCTTTAATTTAGATTTTGTGGATTCATTTTTGCAAGTTTGATTTTTGTCATTTTCTGTTTCTAATTGTGATGAAGAATCTGAAGGTAATGATCTTTTTTGTAAAGTTGGGAAATTTTTTCTGTTAATAATAGATTCTTCGGATATGTTAGGCATATCGACAGATCCGGATAGGTGATGTGATGATTGGGTTATGGGACATTTGTTTACTTCATTAGGAGCATGTTCTTCAGTTAACTGAGGTGAAGTAGGGCACTTTCTGGCAAGATGCCCGGTTGATTTAAACAGGAAGCAAGCATCAGTTTTCATCAGTTGAGAGAAAGATTCTATAATTAGTTCCTTCATGGAATACTGTTGTTGTTTCAGGGAGTTTGTTTACATCTTCAGGGGCTATAAATACTTGTCTCGTAGAGCTCATGATATGGGAAAAAACAGGGTAAGGTATTCCAGCTTTAAGGAACGAAATTTTTGATTGAATTTCTATGTTTCTTTTGGAGAGTTCCACATCATGTGGTATTATGGGGCAGACATTTGAGATGATAACGCTTTTGAGTTTATTAATAAGGGGTCTTATGCTTACTATGCGATCTTTAATGTTTACCGTACTGTGATTTGCTGTTAGGTTTTCTGCCACTTGTGTACTACTAAAAAACACACATATTCTACTGTTAGATATTCGTGAAACAAACCTTATGTTACTGGCGTTTATAATGGTTGCAAGTTTAGTAATGTAGTCTTTGAGAGTTAATCTATCTTGGGAATCGAACACAACAGCTTGTTTGCTGGGGAAGACATCGGTAGATGTAACGTTGGCGTAAGACATCTTTTCATCAGTTTCAGGTTGAACATTCGAAGAAACTGGGGTTATGTTTCCCCTGTACTCAGGAGAATTCATAACGCCAAATTAACAGCTGCGGGAGCAGCTGGGTTAATACACGGAGTTGTCTTAAAATAGTTCTAATCACTGACAAATTTCAACTCGCGGCACAGGATAAATAAACTTTTCACAAACAGACAGCACAGGGACGGAGACCGCAAGATGACCGTCCGGTTGCCAAGCTCGATTCCCTTATCATTTTTAAGTTTATTAATGGATAATGTGAAAAACTCATAACATCGAAATATCGTAGGCACGAGAATTTTTTTTTTTTCGAAGGAAAGTAGAGAGGCCCAAAATTATTTTTGAACATTGTCAATCTTTCTTGAATGTACTTTACGGAATATTTCATTACTGGAAGAGAATGTCGTGTAGTTTAGGTTGTATAATAATGTAAAGAATGGTGAACGAAAAGAGTTTGGGATAACTTTTATTAGTTTACCATTTTATTAGTTGACCATTATATGTATTAGTAAGCCCTGATGATGGAATAAAATATTCCGAAACGTTGGCAAACTAGTGTAATCCATTAATTGACCGATCCCGTGATTTTCCTACTACTTATTAACGGTCGTGATTTCGACAATGGTTTTATTAGTTTAAATTTTTTTAATACGTATTAGACTGCCCAAAATTATTTAAGTGTCTCGTTCCATTATTCGTTACGTGGACAATTGTCAAATAATGTCTTGTTTGTATACGTTCATTATTTTTCAGTTTATTACTGGGTTATGTGAAATCTATATCTATATCTATCTCTACTAATCTATATCTATCTATATCTATATCTATACTTATATATAAAGACAGAAGTGCGTTGTCTTACAGCGCGGTAATCTCTGAATCTACGGAACCAATGCTGATCAAACTTTTGTGCTAGCATCCTTAAAGGCCTGAAGTACTATAGGTTTTGATTTACAAACATAAACAGTTATATATTTTTAAAATAATTACTTTTCTGGACATTTTTCGCCTAGCCTTACATCACAGATCCAAGAGTGTATGTAATGTCCCTGTGTGAACATTTGAAAGGAAGTCGTAACTGAAGTGGTAAATAATGTCAATGTTCATGCATTGCTCTTTGTTCGTGTTATATACAAAGTGGAAAGAAATCAGTTTGAAAGTGTTTAATAATTGAGGTAGGCTGAGAGAATAAAAAGTACAATAATATAGAGTACAGAATATACAGTAATGTACAATGTACAATATACACATATCGTATACAATATAAACAACGTTTTATTTACAGAAATTTGTGACAACTGAAATGTTTGACTAAACGAGTGTCACAATTGTCAAAACAGATTACAAATGCCAAGAGATGGGCAGTCTACTAAAATTTTTAATCGGTTACTCACAGGGAAGATCGACTTGCTGAAATACTCACTTGCCCCATTGAAAACAATACTGCAAGAAGGGGAGAAATGTGAATAATTCTCTAAGTAGTAGGGCAGCTGTTCATTAGGACTCTCAATTTGACTATTTACCCAGTTCTTAGGTTCAAAATAGTAAAATGGAAAATGTGTATGTTTTCAGTCCATTCAGTAAACTTTTTTCTTGAATATGCGAAGGCAGTTTGAACAGTGGTGTGTAATTGAAAAATGATCATTTGCATATTAAGACTAATCTGTACAGTTGTTTGTCATATTAATTGCAGTTGTACTTTTTTCTTTTACATGCGAAGAAGTTTAGTGCAGTGGTTGGTAATTAAGCAATGATCATTACAATATTAAGACTAATATGTGCAGTTGTTTTGCATGTCATTTGCTCCTAATGAATGAATGAATTCATAAATATTTTTCAATAAATAATTGGAAAAAATTAATTTATCTCAAAATATTTTGTCTAAGCAAATAAAAAAATCTGGGAGTCCTTTGTTTCTGTTTTTCAGTATTCATGTTCATATTGGTAAAGTGGAAAATGTTTGTATGTTTTCATCCCACCCAGTAAAAGTTTTTCTTCAATAAGTGGGGTTTTGAGCAGTGGTATGCAATTTAGGAATAATATTTTACGTATTAAGGCTAATCTGTACAGTTGTTTGGCATATCAATTGCAGTTGTACTTATTTCTTCTATATGTGAAGAAGTTTAGTGCATTGGATGATAATTAATGAATGATCATTTATTTATTAAGACTAATATGTGCTTTAGTTTTGCATATGAATTGTTCCCAATAATTGAATCCAACCATACTTTTCTATAAAAAATAGGCAGAAATTAATTTATCTAACAAAAAGTTTGTCTGAGCAAATAAATAAATCTGGGAGTTCTTAGTTTCTATTATTCAGCTGTCCTGTAGAAATTGGAAAAATGGAAAGTAATTTATGATTCTGTAAACCCAGTGAATGTTTTCTTCAATATGTTATGAATTTCTGTGCAGTGGTAATTTAGCAATGATCATTTACATATTAAGACTAATATGTAAAGTTGTTTTGCATATCAATTGCTCCCAATAAATGAGTTCATTCATATTGTTTCTAAAAATTAATTTGTCTAAGCAAATAATATCTGTGAGTCCTTGGTTTCTATTACTCATATTTCAGGATCCATAATATCTATCACTTGGGATAAAATAATGATGCTAATATTGTTTTATTATGTGGCTCAGTACATTGTCAATTTATTATTTACACATAGTATAATGCTGGTGGATCATTAGTTTTCTAATGTATCAGTCGTGTGATGAATTGATGTTCCTGAATAAGTTTTATACTACATGTTACTAGCACATAGGACATTAAACGTACATATTTTTGTCGTCTTCAGAAGTATAAAAATTGGTAATTATGTTTCAGAATAGATACAAGTATTTTCATTTATTTTTATGATTATGCTTCATCAATTACTTATGACATCTATAACTATTACCCCGGATCTACCTACTACCATACCCGTGCACAAACTTCCGCATGTTATACTCAGCTTAAAACAGTGTCTTCAAGTTCACGAGTCGACAGATCTGTTTCAAAACTTTCTTTTTGAATACAATAGAAGCAAAAATATAAAAAATACATAAAAAGCAAAAATTGGATAAGTTTTACGTGTCAATTTATTGATAGTGTTGGAATATTATATAAAACTCCTCAAAAATTATGTATGTGAGTCTACATGTATTTTATTTTGTAGTTTAGATTTGTTTATTGCTTTTAGTTGTAAAGTGAATGTTTAGATGCTGGAACTTCAAATAAGAAAAATGTAATTATTTATGGAAAAGTGAGCGAGGTATTCCGGAAATTTCCAAATGGGAGTCAAGAGAAGACAGTTATTGTAGCGTGGCCGGGCAGAGCATGGCAGGGAGTAGGGCGGGGAAGGGATACAATGGATGAAATAGAGGTAAGTCCCGCCGCAGGGCATGAAAAGATTGAATTCCTCTTCCTGTATAATAATTTACTGTAATAAATGCCCCAGCAACGCCGGGTACTTCAGCTAGTAACTCATAATATCGAAATATCCTAGGCACGAGATTTATCGATTTTTTGGAGCGAAAGGAGAGAAGCCCAAAATTATTTTTGAACATTGTCAAACTCCCTTGTATGTGTTTTTGATAATATTTAATTACTGGAAGAGAATGTCGTGTAGTTAAGGTTTTATAACAATGTAAAAAATGTTGAACGGAAAGACTTCGAGCTAACTTTTATTAGTTTATAAGTTTTTGAATACGTACTAGAATAACCCAGAATTATTTGAGTGTCTTGGTTCATTAATCGTTATGTGGACAATTGTAAAAATGTCTTGTTTGTATACGTGCATTATTTTTCAGTTTATTTCTGGGTTATGTGAAATAACTCATAAGATCGAAATATCGTAGGTACGAGAATTATCGAGTTTTTGGGAAGGAAAGGAGAGAAGCCCAACATTATTTTTGAGCATTTTTTAACTCCATTGTATATGTTTTAGAATATATTTGATTACTGGAATAGAACTGTAAGTTAGGTTTTATTACAAAGGAAGAAAAAAGATTTGATAAATTGTGGGATTATTTTTATTAATTTTAATTTTTTAATCAATACTGAACTAGCCCAAAATTATTTGAGTAACGCGTGTAATTTAGAATTATGTGGACAATTGTCAAAAAATGTCTTGTTCGTATAAGTTAATTATTTTTGTGTTTATTTCTGAACAACGGAAAAGTGCTCGAAAGTTTGTAATATATGCACGTTTTGGGGTTTGTGGAACTTACGTGTATGTAATTTAGAGATTTTTCGATTACTGGAAGAGAAAGTCTTGTAGTTTAGGTTTTATAACAATTTAAATATTAAAGAAATGAAAAAGATATATGATAAATTATCTATATTAAATATTTCATTATCTAAAATTTTGCAATTGGATGGAATGGATGGAATTGTGGTTCTAATTTATTTGAACCGTAATATAGTGTGTGTGTGATTTCTTCTGATTTTCTACCTCGGAGAATGTGGAGCTTTTCAATCCCTTTTTTTGCTAAGATGAATTTGGGTGTTTGTACTCGTAATGTGGGTGAAAAAAATGATTTCGGTGTCATTAAAGACTCGAAATTATGGCGCATGATTTTTTTAGTTATGAAATATTCGGGTGGTTCTTTTTTGTCTCTCTCTCGTAGTTACGGGTGAGTTTCAAAATTTTGAGTAGTGGCCCATAGAAAAACCAGAATTCAATTGTTTAGATAATGCAAAAAATTTTGACTTTTGAGTAAGTTGGGGTAGTAACTTCCCCCTATTTTGTAATCTTAAATTGGGAGGTTTTAGGGTATCAAAAATAATGTTTTTGGTGTCACTGAAGAGCCCAAAATTTGCCTAAAATTATGGCGCAAGAATCTTTGAGTTTTGAGAATTTGGTGTGGTTTTGATTTTTGGTTTTCTTATTTAGGGGTGAGTTTTGGAATTTCTAAAAGTGGCGCTCGTGAGCCCAGAATTCACTAATTCAGACCGCACAAAAAAATTTGAATTTTGAGGAAGTGGGGGTGCTAACTTTACCACCCCTAATTTTGAAACCTTCATTTCGGGGAGTAGTAGGGTACAAAAAACAATGTTTTTGGTATCCCTGAAGAGCCCAAAATTAGCCCAAAACTATGGCGCAAGAAGTTTTGAGAATTTGGGGTGGTTTCGCTTTTTGGTTTTCTTATTTAGGGGTGAGTTTCGGAATTTCGAAAAGTGGCGCTCAGGAGCCCAAAATTCACTTGTTTCGAGCGTACAAAAATTTTTGAATTTTGAGTAAGTT